>CM035422.1:52342393-52932393 GCA_020310875.1 Ceratopteris richardii
TTTCATTCAGAGACCACGATACATGGATACATACATTGCACCAGCAGAGAGTGGCCTTTGGGCAGCTTATAGTATCATCACACCAGCTCGAGATTGAGGCTGGGCGAGTGACACACACCCCCGGGGATGAGAGATTATGCACGATGTGCGAAGAGGAGGTGGAGGACGAGGAGCACTACACATGTAGATGCTAGGCATATGAGGATATCCGAGACTACTACCCACAACTCTTTAGGGGGTCTAGAGAGACCACCGCTTTATTGGAGACGGAGGACCAGATGCTCTAGGTCGTTTCCTAGTAGAGCTCCAGCACCGCCTTGCCTCACTTCTCTAGCAGATGGAGATACACCTGACCCCCCATACTCAAATTACAAAATTTTTTAGACCCACAATTGCCCGAGAGCCCAACTTGACACGGGATTTCACATTATAGGGGTAGAGGAGCTTAGACGACAGCTCTGATGAACGAGACCCCCACTCTGGAGAGCTCGCCCCCACTAGAGAGAGATTCAGGTGATTCATGCATGCCATGACATGGAGATATAGACATCAACAACGCACCCCGATTGATCTCGATGTGTAGAGCATTCTGAGGCTCACCACGATGCCTTACCCACCGATGGATTATATCCTACATCCACTCGAGGTAGCTAGACAGCCATGACACCACCCACCCTCCCCTCTCTATGCATATCATATTTGTATCTCACATGCTGAGTACATAGAGTGCATACCCATAGCACCCCACACCCTCGATCCCAGGTATTATCCACTCCTTTTATACTTTGTTTTGTACTCACATTTTATTTTACTTTTGGGATCACAGTGGATCGGATCATGCTGATGTATATGTTTTGCCTCATAGGCCGATTTTGGCCTCTAATAGATGTTAAAAGTCTTTCTTTCTTCTTACTTTCTTTCTCTCTCTCTCTCTCTCTCTCTCTCTCTCTCTCTATATATATATATATATATATATATATATATATATATATATATATATATATATATATATATATATATATATATATATATATATATATATATATATATATATATATATATATATATATATATATATATATATATATATATAGATCAGATTATATATACACCAAGGATCAAATTATTGACGTATTTATAAAGGTTATGAATGCAATGAAGATTCAAAGGTGAAGCAATGCATTCAAATGAAGGAGGTTGTATGAGCTAGGAATAATGAATCTTGAGGGGGAAGTGTTCAAAATGCAAGATTCACGAGCTTTTCACTTCAATATATTCATATGGAGGAGTTTAGCTTGTGGATTCAACCCATCCACCAAACAATCCTCAAATATTTGAACTTGTCCCTCCAACTTAGGAGGAAGGAAGTTAGGCGAAGTACTTGTCAATTTTAGGATAACTGTTCAACTCTTGTATATATACATGTCTCATGACGATTTTCATTGATCTCATGTGTTTGTTTGTGAGTTCTACTTAGTTTTTAGTGTGCTAGAATTAAACAAGCAAGTCCCTAGCTTAAGCAATGCCCTTATTCGCCTCAATCCTAGGTTTGGGTTAGGATATCTCATTGCATGTGTATGCACAGACTAGTCTGCTTTCTCTAGGTTATAATTGATGCTTCCTTTATTATGCAAATCCATTTGTTTAGATTTTGCTCTTGTTAGTGAACTAATAAAATCTTCTAAATTTGGATCATCTCTCACGTTCTACCTCCACATACTCTTTTGAGTAAGGGAGTCTTGAGTGAAGATGTGTGTCTCTGCATTGTTCATTGTGATTGTAGATTGGATATCCTATCTTGTAGGCATTTCCATTTGAAGTTTGAACATCTTTTTCAATTGAAATTTGTTGCATCTAAAAGGTTATAAAGTCTTCTAAAAGTATGTAAATGTCTCTAGATTTTTCTTGGCCATCTTCGAGTAACACTTCTTGGTGTGAACGTATGTGTCAATGTACTATGTCTTTGTGTGATTGAAGGGTCCTATCTTGCAAGCTTTCATTCTCTTTGTTAAATCCTCCATTTTGAATTATCATAGGCTTGTTAGAAAACCTTTAGAGTCTTTTATTGTGTTAAAGCTCTCTCTAATAGCCTCCATAGTCTCTAATTAATGAAGAAATATGTGCAACAAGGTCTTACAAAGTGCATCATGGAGGGTACATCAAGCTTCTAGCTGCATAGAGAGATACATTCTCGAAGATGCAATCTGTGAGACCCTAGTGGAGAGATTTGTTCATCAACCAAAAGCTATGTAAACATCTTTAGAGAGATTTTGTATAATAAAATAAGACTTAAGGGCTTTGCAACAAGCCTAATATCATTCAAAACGGAGACTTCCACAAAGATATTCTAAGCCTACAAGATAGGCTACTTGAATCATACCTAAATAGTAGTACACAGACACATAAACTAACTCCTCGAAGTGTTACGTAGATATCATGAAGAGATATCTAGACAAATTACACATACTTTTAGAGAGCTTTAGGGGTTTTGAAATGAAACAAATTTCATCCAAAATAGATGCTCACACATCATATAGAAATACTAAAAGATAGTCTATCTAGCCCACACTTAGAATGAGAAATGTGGATACACACGTGAAGTCCAAACTTGAGAATCGGGGCCAAAATTAGAAGACTTTATTAGCTAACCAATAAAAGAAAAAGCTAAGAAAGTGGACTCCTACAATAGAAGAAGAATAATCCAATAAACTCAAAGAAATATAGACAAGTCATTGCATGCACATGTGGTGGGATACCCCATATCCAAACTTGGAATTAAAGCGTCAGGGATCTTGGTTAAGCCATGGGCTTTCTTTCTTGACTCCAACATACAAAAATCTAACTAGGACACATAAAGAAGCACCTGCGGTCAATGGAATATATGGTGGGACATTATATATACAAGAGTTGGAAAGTTCTCCTTATATTTAAGAGTACTTTTCCTAACTTTCATCCTTCTACATTGGAGGAATGGCTTGAGAGATTTGGGCATTTTTTTCGTGGATCCAATTCATTGAAACCAAGAGTTCAACTCTTCCATTTGCATGTCAAAGTGACAAACTGTGAAGCTTGCATTTTTGCATGTCAAAGCTTCATTCTTTAATCCTCATCCAAGATCCTTTGTTTGAATGAATTGCTTTTGAGATCTTCATTCCATTGAAAAGCTTTATAAGCATGCCAAAAACTTGGTCCTTGGTAGCTATATGCACCGAAACTTCCTTTGAAATCATCTTTTACCTTATGAAGTGATAGTGCATTTCAATATGCGTGGTTCTATCATGATAGATAAGATTGATACTAAGTGAATGCTACTCATACTAGTGCAAAAAATTTGATATGTATTAAGTTGCAATTTAGGTCCATAAATAGATTCTTAATCTACATTAAATCACATGTAACTTGAGTTAATGCTCTATACTCAACCTTAGCTGAAGATAATGCCACTATGGACTATGGGCTGCTTCTTTGAGCTCCATGAAATAATCTTCTTACCTAGCATGGATAGGTATCCATTTGTACTCCTATCTTTTTGGAATGTTCTCGATCTACATAAAATTAAGATTTGACTTGTAGATCACAATCAAATGAGTAGAATAACCCTTTATTTATAGTAGGCTTGAGATATCTTCACATTTTTCTTGAAGTTTGAAAATGTATATAAAATTTCCCAAGTCTTGCTACCACATTTTGGACATAATAAGAGATTCTAAGAAGTTTAATCCATATTGGACAATACCTTATAGAGCTTCATAGATATGGCATACTATCTTCTAAGGAAATACAAATACCCCACATAAAAGTCTAAGAATATAGTCATGAGGTATAGTGATATTCATTGATATATTTCAATAGAATACCATATCATTACCATCTTGAATAATAAATCTAGTCGTGTTTAATGAATAAAAAACATTTTATATTCAATTTTTTCTACTTGGATGATGGTTTGCATATTATTTCATACTTAAGGATTTGAATTTGGACCTTTCTTTAGGGTTTCTATCATGCAAGAGGCAAGAACATAATTTTTGAAAGGTGGAATAGGTAAGTGGTAGGAAGATATTAGGGCTGTTGAGATGACATCCATATGTTTCTCATATCACTATAGTAAAAGTTGAGGGTAAGATGTAAATTATATAACAAGTTGGACTCCAAGAGTAAAGTAGGAACTTCCAATAAACATTGTATGCCTCTAGCATGGTAAACTATGTGTGAATGTAAGTAGATAATCCGAAGGATAAGCGATTTGAAATTAGAAAAAGTAGTATGTCCCATCGATAGATTCTAATTCATGGAACTAGGAAGTTCTATGTGAAGGGAAAACATGAAAAGAAAGGGGAAATCGGAAAACGTTAATATATGAATACAACTGCATGTACGTATATTTGAGGAGAATATTGCAAAAGGATCAAGTTGACATCATGAACACATTCCATGCATACATACATGCATACACGATGGACAACCAATGTAATCATAGTACAAATGGTAGTCATGTGTGAAGTGGATGCGAAAGTCTCCTCATAATCAATGCCATATTGAAACAATTACTTGCTAGATTAAAGATAAGAACACAAGAGCAACTCAACTCTTTTGACTAAGTAAAGTAAGGAAGAATCCACCCATTGGATGGAATTGTTGAAGTAGTCGATTGAAGAACCCTTTCTAGAGCAAGTGGTTCCATACTCCCATTTGCATGCATGAAGTAATTTGCACCTAGAGTATGCATATAGGGTCACATTACAAGGCCATGCATCTACAAACCTTGCTTGAAATATATAGTTAGTGGTGTACACTCTGTAAAAGAGTAGGAATCACCTTTTGTACTTTAGGAGTAGTTTATGTTCGGATTTTTGCACTCTTGTACTTTACCAACAAATACACAATTTTTTCACTTGAGAACTAGAGTATATTAATTTCATCTTTGCATTATTAACCCCAAAACATCAAGAAAGGAAAAAACATGGTAAGATATTTTCAAAAGTCCAAAACAAATCCATAAACAAGAAATAATGTCAAAAAAAAAATTGGGAATGTGAGAGGAAGAGAAGACTTACATGGACACCTCGGTAACATATGTATGGATGACTATAACTGATAGATGTGTTATTAATGGGAAAATGATTTTTTTGTTCATAAATCCCTAAAGACTAACCACATTCAAGTGCTTGTTTTGCAAGAGATGGAATCAGAAAAGCAAGTAACTCTCGTATTCCTGACAAGAAGTATCGCAAAGGCAAGAGGTCATTGGATGTTAGATGATCCTACACTAGATCATATTTTTTAGGTTAAAATTCGAATCATGCATAATAATGGCAAATTGTCGCATTGACTTTGGATTTTATTGAAACACATACTACCTTGAATGTTTATGATGTTTGGGTGGGAGCGAGAATTCATGTACGTCTATCTCTAACAATATATATCATTGATCATGAAAGGTACATACATGTTATGAACAAAACCCAGCCATCTAAAGAATATGCTTTCGTTTCAATGACTTATGTGAAGGACTTCATGGGAGTTCAAAAGATAATCAAGTTTTTCTAGAATATAATAAAAGAGTTCTTTGGATGGATCAAGGATGGTATGGTGGACCTAAAAGATGAGGGCATAAATCAACAGTCAAAACATTTGTGGAGATCAATAGAGTGGATATTGAAAATGCTCTGCAAGTAGTGCAAGAACACTTTTGTTTCCCCATTATGAATTGGTGTACAACACCCTAGAAAATCATCATTTAGTTGTTATCATATGATATGAAGGAGTCATGGAATCAAGTGAATCTTACACCATATAAGCAATAGAGATTGATGGAAGATGAATTAAACGAGTGACATAAGTTGAAGTTTCCCCTACGATGGTGGAGATCACAAAGTATATCAAAGTATTCGTTGTCCCAAAACTAAAGAAACAAGTGAGTTATCCCACACCAAAAATGATTTCAACACCAAAAATGGGAGTGGTGAAAAGAGAAAGAGAAACATGGTTTGAATCTCAGTCTACCCCATCAAAGAGAGTACATGTCCTACCACAGTCCACATTAGCACAACCACCACCTATCACACTTGTGGAGTTGGAATTATCACTACAAGGTACACAACAATATGTGAAAGGGAAGTATAACCTAGTGTTTAGGGACACTACTATTTACAATGTATGTCTATAGGGAAAAAGAATGAAGGAAAAAAAATGAAGGAAAAAAAATGAAGAGAACGGCGAAGCCAAAGTGACAACAAAAAGATAAAGAATAATCATCATTATCATCATCATCATCATATTCAGGATAACATGAGAAAAAGAAAAAAAAAAAGAAATTCCTACAAACATACCAATAGCATTGGCATCAGATGATGATGGGATGTGGGGAGCACTAGATCGATCAAAAAACTTACCTAAAATGGAAGATGTGAATATGGAAGGACCCTCAATGACTATGTCCACTCCCATTGCAACAACTGTATTTACACCCATAAGTTTATCTATCCATATTGTTCAAATATCATCAATAATAAAATACACAGACCTAGTGCAAAAGTGTCTACTAACATTGATGAGATGATCACTACAAGAGAGCCACAAGATACAACTACAACCGAGCCAACACCATCCACTTCAAAGTTACATATAATAACTACAATGATGCTTGTGTCCAAACCACATATATCTTTGAAATTCAAAAGGCAATTGATGAATTGCTTTATAAATATAAAGGCAACCAAGAGGGAGCATTTTCTATCAATAATCATTGCAACATGGCTGAATGTGGATGTAAATTAGTTAAAGCTTTGTGTCCATATGATTTTGAAAGGAATATTGAACACATGGCCCATGGGTTGTCATGGCAAAGACATAAAAATTTAGAAGATCTAATATGGCACTATTAAAGACTCAAGAGTTGAATGAAGAATTGATTCAAGAAGTCGCACTTTTGAAGAGCAATCGGCAGAAGTTGAGCATAGAAATGAACACCTTTCACATATTATTTGCTGATCTCAATTCCAAATATGTTACTTTGAATGCGGATCATATAAAAGTATCTTCCAAATACACTACATTGGAAGAAGGAACCAATGCACTTATATAAAGAAGTAGAGAAAACCAAAATGACAAAGAGATGCTCAACCCTATAAGCATAGTCTAAGAGACTAATGGAAAACCATTTAGAAGAAGAAATAATGAGTTTCTATAATAATTAATCTTTGACCAACCAATTGATTTAACAAATGAACATAACAATGAAATTTCTACATTAAAGACACAATTAGAGGAGTACAAATCATAGGTAGAAAATTGAAAAATAGAAATGGATGTAATGAACACACAACATTGAGAAAAAGAAGAGGAACTCAAGAAACAAATCATTAGACTAAATGCTCAAGTGATCAAAAAATGCAATGAGAACGTGGACCAGTTGAAGTTATTAGGAGAGACAAAAATGTCGTTAGACAAGGATCTAGAAGAAACATTAGAATTATTAGAAAGATAAGGGGAAATTATACAAGACCTTATGGCACATCGAAAAAATCACAATGGCTCTCAAAATGTTTGATGCAATAGTGAGATAAGAAACTTTGAGGACGCAAAGGAGAAAGAGACATCCCCATGTTCTCCTCTAATTGATTCATCACTTGTGCGGAGGGATGCTTACTTAAACGTGATTATTATTCCTATAACCCTATTGTTAGAGTAGCACCATTAAGTGGTGAGTTAGGGAAAAGTTGGTGGCACCGTTAAGTGGAGAGTTAGGGCAAAGTTGATGGCACTGTTAAGTGGAGAATTTGAAAATGAAGTAGTCAAATATATGAAAGAATTTAGGCTAGAGAGAAAAAGCATAGGTTTTTTTTTTGTATCCCTATCCACTATGTTTTGGCATTATGAAGGAACAAACATGAAGATATGTAAAAGAGATTACTAAGAAGAATATAGATCTTAATATCAATTTCGCAAAGAACACATTCAACTGTACACACAAATAGTTTGACATAGTATATCCCATATGGAGAAATAAATTTTTAGAAAAAAACCACACTTTAATTCCACATTGTTCATTTTTCCCTGAGCCTTAACATCAATCATGGCCATAATTTTTGGAAGCACAAAGAAATAAGAAATTATCAAAGAACATTGAATTTCCCTTTGTTACCTAGCCCACCTAACGGATACATGCCCATGTAAGATTATATGATACACGTCACTGAACATTGGCTCAAGATACATGCTTTAGTTCTAGATTTGGCAATAAAAGTGAACAAAAAAACTTTGACATTGATCTGAACTATCCTTAAGGTATTCAAGCATGCAAAGTGCTCAATTTTTAATTTCATCAGCATTAATCATGGCACACATGAGCTACTATTTGATTTGTGTGTTATGGCAAGTAGCCACTTTCATGGCTTATTTCTCCAAGTTTATTTTTTTTCGTAGTCATTATTTATAGACATTTGAAGAAGCATTTTTTACAGGATCTTTTGAGGAAATATTCAGAAATACTTTTGAGAATTACTTCTAATATCAATGCATGAAAGATTGCGTACAAGTTGTATAACTATGCTTCAAGCTAAGTCACATTGAATAATCCAATTAAGATAGAGAAGCAGAATGAATTATTAATGAATCAAAGAGAACATGTGATCTTCAATGCTTGTGTGAGATGTTCATGTGGGGAGCATGTGGTGCTAACAAACATTGTTAAAAAGAAACACAAATACAAACTGAACAAGGGGAAATCAACAAAAGAATAAAATATGTAGATAAAAGAAGAAAAATATTAGGCTAGCAATGCAAAAAACCATTGAAGAGGCACAAATATAATGGCGAGTAATCTAGAAAGTAAGCATTGGGGAAGTTCAGAAGATCAAACACAAATAAATCAACTGTTTGACCAAAAACAAGTGGAGAGATGTCAAAAGAAGTCATTTCTAGTGGAGCACTTCAAGAATACGTATAACTATAATATACAATATTCTTAGCCCATTAGATGTGGTGAAAACAAAGCCAAAACAAGGTCAATTAGAGACCACAAGCACTAGGAGGGGGAAAGTATCTTAGAGAAGAAAGTACTACGACAAACACGACTATAGGAAAGTGGGCTCCCAAAGTAGGAAAGTGGTCCACTTTAGGAAAGTGGACCCCTCTATGATATAATGCTCAACTGATCATAAACATTGCAATTGTGCACCAAGAGGAGTCCTTGAGTGCCACAATCAGATTTTTGTACCATAGTTAACTAACCTATAAGGTTCTAGTATCTTTTTTTGCAAATGTCCATCCAAATGTATGAATGGACATGAGTGTGGGCACATTTATATAAGTCGATTCCTCTTCATTTGTAAAGACTTCTTGTCATCTTGGATGGAGAACTAACTTGAAGAAGTGTAGTCTACACCTTCCCCACCAATTTTCATTGTTTTCATGCTTGAGTAAGGTTAAGAATTCTATGAAGTGAAAGTAGGTGCTTCTTAACACCTTTTTTTTTACCATAACTTTGCATAAGAAACTCAGAATATATTAAGACCACTTCAAATGGGTGTGTCTCATCCAGAGATTCAAAAGCACTTCTTATTGACCCTAATTGGACTCGTGATTTGAGAGAAAAGTCCATTTTAGTGTTTCTTATCATTGTGTGTGTTGATTTGTAGGTCTTGTGCAAGAGAGGTGGTTGTGTGCGCATGTATTTGCTCATCTTGCATTCCTCATTGAATATTTCGTGCATTAACCATTATGTGTACACAATCTTCTATGTACATTGACCTGGTCTACTCACGGTCTGATGATTTTACATCAAGTGTCAAGCCATCAATTGATCATGCTTGTAGCACTGATGATAACTAGCTAGGATCACTTCTTCATGGGTGTTACATGTTGCTTTATTGATTGTTGTTGATGGTTTCCATGTTGGAAACAAGTTTGTAAGTTTCTTCGAATCCCATAACATATATTTGTGTGAATCTTTTTGCAACCACCCTAGCGTTATACCTAGAAATCGAACCATATAATTTTCTTTCTTGCTTTTAACACCCATTAGCATCCTATTACCTTATGTTTGCTTGTTTTTTATGATCCACGTAGTGTTGTACTTGTTTATTTTTCCTCACACTCTAGTATGTTTATCTATCTATTTAGTATTTGTGCTATAATACCAAGATAACAATTCATCAAATATAGAATCTCTTGATATCCTTACATCCTTTGCCATTGGATTGTAAAATTTGTAACCTTTTCAATTTTTGGCATATCCTAGAAATATACATGTTTCTACATTTACATTAATTTTGTTCCTAATGTCACTTGGTACATGTACATAATATGCTCCAAAAATGCTAAGATGAAATAGATTTGGGTTGAAACCATGACCTTCCTCACATGGTGTTAAAGAGGGTATATCTAATGTAAGTGACCTAATCATGAGACACACATCTTTATTGACTACATCGGACTAGTAATACTTTCACACATTGATCGCATTGGGTAAAGACATAGATGTCTCTACAATATACCTGCTTTTCCTTTCTATTACCATTTCTTTTGTGGGCTATATATAGGTTCATGATATTTACCTTATGTCACCTTCTCACATAAGAACTCATCAAACTAGGAAGGAACGTATTGTCTCCCTAGATTTGACATTAGATTTTTTATGTATCTTTGGTATGTTTCTCACCATATGATTTAAACTTTTTCAAGTGATAAAAAACTTCACTATTTTGCTTCATAAAGCAATCCATACCATCCTATTGTGATAATATATGAAATTTGCAAAACGCATTCTACCTCTTAGTGAAGTTTCCTTTGTTGAATACCATACAATTTTAGGGATGAGGTCCAATAGACCAAATTCTAAGATGAAATAGATTTGGTTGGAGACTATGCCATTCTTCATATGGATCTGAAGTGGTATATATAATATAGGTGACCTATTATTGACTACATCTAATTAATAATACTTTCACACATTGCTCTCATTGGGTAAAACCCTAGATATGTCTAGATTATACCTGATTTTCCTTTCTATTATACCATTTCTTTTGTGGGCTATACTTGCATGAAACTTCTCTTTTGATACCCTCTTCACATAAGAAATCATTAAACAAGGAAGAAAAGTATTGTCTCCCTACATTTGACCTTAGATTTTTGATATATCTTTTGTATGTTTCTCTCCATATGATTTAAATATTTTCAAGTGATCGAAACTTTCATTATTTTTCTTCATGAAGCATGTGCATACCATCCTATTGTGGTCATCTATGAACACAAATCTTTTTTCACCTCTTAATGAAGGTTCCTTTGTTGGATTACCAAAATTTTAAGGGATGAGATCAAATAGACCATTCATCACATACTTTGTTTGCTTGAATGAACCCATATCTCATTTTTCAAATTGACAAAGTTCACATAGATTTCTCAAATACTATGTGTTGACATTTGACATCCCTTCAATGATCAACTTCCTTATAATTTTGTGCATCATTATTTGCACATTAATATTCTAGGCATGAATGTTGAGAACAAGAGGTTCACGTCATCAAGGTTGTGAACAAGAAAGTTTTAAGAAACTATGTTAGGGTGAGGACATCAAGTCACGAGCACCTAGGGAATTCAAGAGTTGATAATTGAGGATAATGATCTCTGGATGAGGAACAGAGTGTTAGACTCAAGAAATGAAAGGGAGGAGATGGTTGAAATACACGTTAAGGGAGAGAATTAAGAAGTAATCCTCAACTATGAGTTAGCATAGAGGCACCCAAATATAAATTATTTGAGAAAAAAAGAAGGAAGGTAATATAAACGAAGCCAAAATCTAGACTCTTCTAGAACCAAACAATCAGACAATTATAAAGATTTACATGAAAAATTCTATCATTTCTTTTAGAACAATAAGTTAATAAACATCATAGGAATATAGAACCAAATAGAAAAATATGTTTGCTCTGATTATTGATTATTAATATACCTTAGAAGACTGAATGAAAATTAATGTTCTTGGGCCCCAAATCCAACATTAGATCTGATATATGCCCAATAATTTTATACATATATTCATTGGTTGAAATCTATAGCAAAAATCAAAGTCTTAGTGAATGAAAAGCAATGTTCATTGATGTATAAAATTTATTATATGAAAAATGTTAATTACAAATATTAATCAAAAGAGAAAATATAATGACTATAAGTTGTTATGAAGTAAGCTTATGAAATAGGTGTTTGATTGGTTCAGACAGATATGAAGTCACACATCATTTGCCCATTCTTCTGTAGGGCCAAAGTCTCAAGGATATACTTAAGCATAGGTGCATGCACTCTCCAAACAAGAACATGTGTTTGACCTAGTGATTAAGTCATATGGATGGCAATGATGAGATCTTGGGTTCAAATCCTACGAGAGGTGTGGGAGAGTGTTTTGCCTCTAGGGCTCTAAATCCTTTTAGAAGCATCCACTTGAGTTAACTCCAGATAACTAGGACACTTTCCACACATGTGATAACTAGCTAGGATCACTTCTTTTTTTTTAATATAAAGGAAGTTCGGCAATAGCCTACTCTCCCGGACTTGAATTAAATTAAGAAACAAAGGTACAAAAGAAGGGGACTAGCGCCCACGGGACCCCCCATATCCCACAAAGCAGGGGAAACTTGTATGAGTTCTAGGTTGCATTACATAGAAGGTTGATCACCCTCTCATCGCCCTCATGTGGGGCCCACTTGGGTTTGAGCTTGTTGTTGATCAAAATGAGGACTTTATGGTGCCTGAAGGGGGGGGATTTCTTACAGTTAACAATCCTTTTACCAAGGAGGAATAGTGATTTCTCAATCGACCATTCGTTGGGGGTATCGCCGAAGTTGAGAGCACACCTCTCCCGCCATATTTTCCACAAGACTTCCCCTCTGATGGCGTTCCAGAGTGTCGCGGAGCAGCCGATCGCTTCTCCCAAAAGGACTTGTTTCCAACTAAGCTGTTTTTGAAGTCTGATTTTCTTTTCAACCGTCTGCCAGATTCTGAAGGAGCTGGGGCAGGAAAGGAAGATGTGAGCGACATCTTCAATAGCCCGGTGACAGCGTTTGCACCAAGGAGGGACCCCACAAATTTTGCTAGCCTTGTGGTTAGTCCAAATTCCACGATGCAGAATTTGCCAAAGGAGGACAGACTTCTTAATCTCGATCAGCGGGTGCCAGATGCCCATGAATTTCATGTCCCATCGAAGCCGCGTCCAAGACAGGCACCACTTCTTGTTGAGACTGATCTGGTGGTCAGTCGTCTCTTTGATGTTCGGGATTTTGAGTAGGTTATTTCCATTGTGCCATTTGAGACCAAGCGAGTTCGGTGCGTCGTTTCCCATGAGAAGGCGAGTCTTGTGCCGATCCCATGCGAGGCATCTGCTTTGCAAAGTGTTCCACTCTTCGTAGGAGATGTTTTTGCAGGGATCAATATCCTCGAAATTGATCCAGCCGTTGGTGTCATGTTTCCAGAGGTGTTTCCATTTTTTGAATCCTTTGTGCCATAATCTCTTGGCATTTCGAATGTTCCACGATTCCACACTCCGGATGCCATGTATCGGGAACCAAATAGAGTCGTTTTGTCTGATTCCGGCCGCCCACTTCCAGTCCTCACTAATTCTTGTGAAGCTTTTGACTTTATTCCAGCCCCTCCAAAGGGAGCACACGAGATTGGAGCCTTTCGGGAAGACAGGGATCGGGGAGAATAGCAGGGTCATGATGTCGAGATTCTTCCAGTTTGGGAACCCCATGAGAGCCAACTCATTCTTGTTTCTGAAGATCAGCTTGGCCCACGAGGCCTCCCTGTTGCACCAAGCCTTAATCATCCATTTGGCAGCCAGTTTGTTGGCCATACACCCAATGTCCAGGATACCAAGCCCCCCGCATTCTCTGGGGCTAGTGCAGATGTCCCATTTGATTTTAGGCACCCCCCTTCTGTTGTGATCGCCCGTCCAAAGAAAGTTTCTACAGGTACTACTCAATTTGGACAAGCCTTGCTCGTTCGGTCTCCAGCAAGAAAGGAAGTAAATGGTAGAAGAGAGGAGGAACGTGTTGATAACCATCGCCCGCCCAGCAAGATTGATTTGCATACCTTTCCAATAGTTAAGCTTGATTTCGAGTTTGGCCAACACCCAACTCCAACGCTGCTCCATAGAGACGCCAAACCCCAAAGGAATTCCCAGAAGACGAAAGATTTGGCCCTGAGGAATGATTTGGCAGCCATGCTCAGTGAGAAGGCCAGGATGATGTCCCACAATGGCCCTAAAGGCGGTCTTAGAGTGGTTGATTTTGGATCCAGAGGCCTCACAATAGATAGCAAGACACCTCCAGAAAGTCTCCAGGCTGGTATTATCATTGTGAACAAACGCGTTCATATCATCGGCAAATAGTCTCATGGTGATTTGACTGTGGTCGTGGGGAAGCCGGAGGCCTTTGATATTGCCAGTCTCCACATGGTGCGCGACCAGTCTGCTCAGCCCCTCAGTGGCAATGGCAAAAAGAAGGGGGGCCAGAGGGCATCCTTGTCTAATAGATCTTCTAAGATGGATCGCCTTCGAAAGTTTGCCGTTCACGTTAATTTGGGTCGTTGCGTTTCCAAGAAGGGTCGCGATCATCTTGGTGAATTTCTGACTACATCCGAGGTCTTGAAGCGACTGCAGAAGATAGTCCCATTCCAGTCTGTCGTAGGCTTTGTCAAAATCGATCTTAATGAAAACCACATCTTGTTTAGACTCATTTGCAAATTGAATACCTTCCCAAATATCCATAATGGTTTCCAGGATATACCTGCCTTTGATGAAGCCTTTTTGGTCCTCGCTAAGCCAATATCTCAAGTGGCACGAGAGTCTGTTGGCAATGACTTTAGCGATGATCTTGTATCCTGTTTGGAGCATCGTGATAGGTCGCCAGTTCTCGATTCTGTTCTTTTCCCCCTTCTTGTGTATCAGCTTGATAATTCCATTATTTAGACAAGACGGAAGAGCACCAAACTTTAGCGCTTCTTGCCAAACCATCCGAAGAGGGGTGGCAACCACCAGCTTGAAGGATTTAAAGAATTCGTTAGTGAGTCCGTCGGGTCCCGGGCTTTTACCGAGGGGGAGGGCATCGATGACCTCAATGATTTCTGATTCAGAGATAGGGGCATGAAGCAGGGGGAGGAGGTTGGGTGGTATTCTCCGGGGGGAAACCCTAGAAATGGCAGCCATGCAGTCCCTTCTATGGTGGGAGAGGGGGTTCGAGGTTCCCAGGAGTCTCGTGAAGTGCCCTTCGATGATGCCAAGGTTATCTTCTTCCGAATTGCATACGTTGCCATGTGAGTCTAGTAGCAGAGGGATCGCCTCTCTGCTGTGTTTCCTTTTAAGTATACGGCACATCTCTTTGGTGGGTTTGTCGGCTTTGCCGGCCCACCACTCCTTGAAGAAGATTTGCAAGTTTTTCCTTTGTATTTCTTCCTCATATCTCAACACTGCTCTGATTTTTCGGAGACCTTTCTGTGCCTGGTGTTTTCCTTTGTTCACTTCCTCCTCGAGCCGCCAGAGTCTGTGGTAAAGAGCTTCCCTACGAGCCCGCCGCACAGTCTCGAGCATCTTCTTAGTTCTGATCATAATCTTACGAGACTTGTCGACCGCTCTTCTCCAGCACTTGGCAGGGGCCAAGCCCGAGGCGAACGCCACCTTCCACACATCGGCAATCTCTTGATGGACGGAGGGGAGAGAGAAGGTGGTAGCGTTGGCATGGAACCACGGAGCCTTGCGGATCTTGTAGGAAGGTTGAAAAGTGATAACTATCGGGTAGTGATCAGAGATGGTGAGGTCAGTGCGTTGCGTGATGGTAGGGTGGCCCCACTGATGAGTAAAACTCTGAGAGATGTAGCATCTATCGAGCCTAGCTTTCCTCAGATCCTCACCCGCTTGGAGATTCGACCAAGAAAAGCCATTCGAGTCTTTGAATTCAACCAGATCCAAGTGGAGTTTGGTCGTGTCCCACGTTTCTTTCTCCCGACTGTCGATGACCCTACCCTTGCCCATCCATCTGTCCATAGGGTCCTCCACCATGTTGAAGTCTCCGCATATAAGCACGTTGTGGGGGAGCAAGTCTAATGAAGCCCAAGTGTTCAGTCTCTCCAAATCCCCGTTAGGGGCGTACAGAGAAACCATAGTAGCACAAAGAGGAGCACCAAAAGAAGCCGCAATCCAACGGTGGCTTACATCTTCAATGGAGTTCTCAAGCTTTTCGATCCAGCGTTGCTTAATCCCGATAGCCATTCCTCCGGACCCCCGCTGGTGCTTCGTCGGGATCCACACATGGGCCGAGGAGACCTGTCTGAGCCGTTTCTGGAGGTCTTCTCCGTCAGTTTTAATCTCTTGAATACATATAATGTCTGGGTTTAAGCTAATGTCGCGGAGCCATTGACCAATGATGGTCGCTCTTGAGGGGTCGGTTAGCCCTCTAGCATTTAGCGAGATAACAATCATTTTTGTGTTGATCCCTCTTTGCGGGAGGGAGCCTTGTCCTTTCTTCTCTTGGCTTCGTCTTTCTTTTTCGCTGGGATCTGATCCCGGCTTAGCAATCGGTTCTTGTGAGGGTTTTTCCATGGTAACTCCATAGGCTGTTTTCCTTTGCGGGATGCTCCTTGTTGGGGAGAATTGGGCCCCGTGCTCGGCACCGTTTCCGGGATCGTCGATCCAATGATGGAACTTTCACTGTCCATGTTATCTTCATTACTAGTGGTGAAACCATCTTCTTTGCTTGTAGTGTATCCCTCCTGGGGGGTTTCTTTGTTTTCCGGGATCTCTAGGGCTTCGTCGTAGTTGTCTACCTCAGGTGGCTTCCCACCTGGATAGTCGAGCTCGTTGATCTCCTTACCAAGATTGCAATACAAGTTGCTGTAGGGGTTAGTTAGCAGGTTGTTTCTCTCGCCGTTGGCCCTCGGACTTCTTTTCCTTCTTCTTCTGACTTCAGTAAAGCCATCAGCATCAGCTTGTGGATTGGGGAGACCCTTGCCTTCCCCTTCCTTGGTCGGGTGGGTCAAGTCGCCAACTTTGTCTTGAGCTGTTTTGGAGGCTTCTTGAGATCGTTTGTTTTTTTGCCTGAGAGGGCAGTCTTTAATCCTGTGACCTTGCTGACCACAACGAAAGCACGCGTTGGGAAGGTTTTTGTAAGTGATATCCTGCTCCCAAACTTCTCCTTCTCCCATGTCCACTTTGATCGTTGATGGAAGTGGCGAACTGAGGTCGGCCTCGACGCAGATTTGTGGGTGCCACCTAGCATTGAACGAGTGTCTTGCGCCTTCATAGATTAGACCACCAATGTCATCGCGTGAGGCCAGCGGCTTGCCGATAGGAGAGACAATGTCCCACACGAAGTTGTACAAGAAGTAAGGGAGATTCAGGAGCTCAACCCAAAGGGGGTACCGAAGCGATTTCGATTTGTCGGGAGTAAAGTCCGGGGACCATCTGAATAGGCACAGGGTCGCCCGACCGAGCTGCCAGGTGCCAACGCTTAGGGCTGACATTTGCTGACAACTAGTCCCCTAGGGAACCACTCTTTTCGAAGCCATTGTCGCACAGTTTCAAGCGGGGGCCTAGGGCCAAACACTTGGCCAACGAGGCACACTTTCTTAAGCTCCTCCTGAGCCGACAGAACTACTGAGGGACACGACGGGGGATTCAACCCTTTTGGATGCTCCAGGGGCGGCACACGACCCCCCCTCCAGCAGAGCGGCCAGTATATCGGTCTCCCCGGGGGGAGGGGCCCGATTACTTTTCACGAGAGAGGATGAAGCCACATCCATGGCCAAAAGGGACTTGCACAACTTTCACTGCTCAAGATCCCTCCGACATGGAGAGAAGACTGACCCCCAAACACACCGAGGCCTAACACTCTCTTTCTTCTTTTTTTCTCTCTTCTCCTTTTTTTTCTTTTTTCTTTTTTTTCTCTCCTTTTTTTTTCTCTCTTTTTTTTTTCTCCTCTTTTTTTCTTTCTTTTTTTTCTCTTTTTCTCTTTTTTCTCTCTTCTTTTTTATTTTTTTCTTTTTCTTTTTGCCGCACTTAATCGGGGCTAACTCTTTTTATTTTAATTTATTACCCAAGAAGGAGGCGAATCCCTTTTGGCAGCCCTCGAGCCCCGCGCCAAAGCCGCCGTAGAAAGCTTCGCCCCCGGACGATCGTCGGACTCCCGACGATACCTGATGGAGCGATCGGCGATACCCGAAGAATCCCCCGCGATCGGCGATACTCACAAAGAAGCGACGATCGGCGACAGGGCCCGCGATCAGCGCCCACAAAGAAGCGATCGGCGACACTCGAAGGACCCAAAAAGGCGTGTCCGGCGATACTCGAGGACCAGCTGACGATGCTCGAAGAATACCGGCGATCGGCGATACCCACAAAGAAGCGACCGGCGATACACGACGGACCCAAAAATGCGGCGATACTCGAAGGGCCAGCCGACGATACACGGAGAATCGGCCGGCGATCGGCGACCGGGAGGGCCCGCGGTCGGCGATTCATGGGTGTTACATGTACCTTTATTCATTGTTGTTGATGGTTTCCATTTTGGAAACAAGTTTCTAAGTTTCTTCAAATCCCAAAACATAAATTTATGCGAATCCTTTTGCAACTACCCTAACTTCATATCTAGAAATCGAACCATATGATTTTCTTTCTTGCTTTTAACACCCATTAGCATCCTATTACCTTATGTTCGCTTGTTTTCAATGATCCACGTAGTGTTGTACTTGTTTATTTTTCCGCACATTCTAGTATGTCTATCTACCTATATACTATTTGTTCTATCATACCAAGATAACAATTCATTAAATATAAAATCTCTTGATATCCTTACCTCCTTTTTCATTGGATTGTAAAATTTGTAACCTTTTAACTTTTTGGCATATCAAAGAATTATACATGTTTCTACCTTTATATTAATTTTGTTCCTAATGTCACTTGGTACATGTACGTAATATGCTCCAAAAATGCTAAGATAAAATAGATTTAGGTTGAAACCATGCCCTTCCTCATATGGCATAAAAAAGGGTATATCTAATGTAGATGACCGAATCATGAGGCACACATCTTTATGGACTACATCTGACCAGTAATATTTTCAAACATTTATCACATTGGGTAAAGACATATATATCTCTACAATATACCTGATTTTCCTTTCTATTATACCATTTCTTTTGTGGGCTATATATAACTGCACGATATTTACCTTTATTACCTTCTTCACATAAGAAATCACAAACTGGGAAGATAATTATTGTCTCCCGACATTTGAAATTAGCTTTTTGATATATCTTTTGTATCTTTCTCTCCATATGATTCAAAATTAGAAATATTTGGTACCTCCTTCTGATTCTCTTCGTTCGAAGCTCTTAATTTTGACTTGGGGACAATAGACCCAAAATTCTCAATTCTATGAGGGTGACTAGTATTTATGTACATATTCCCTGCTTATCTATATACAAGCCATTCTTGAACTTGACCATGGGATGATCTATACCATAAGGGTACTTAGGGTTTCTTGATTGCACCACTGATTTCCTCAATCCATCTTCATAGATGCAAGCAATTTATCGGTTGGTCCGAATGTGAGCATCAAATCATTAGATTTGACCAAAAACTTAACCCAAGAATTTTAACCTAACAATTGGGGTGCTCTATCATGATAGATGGGGTCGGTTGTGATAGAAGGGGTCTATTATATTTGGTGTGTCAGGAAGATAGATGAGTTCTATCATGGGGCCTCTCTATCACGATGGAGCATGTCTATAGCAATAAATGGGGTCTATCATATTTTTGGTTTATCACATTTTTCAATATGTTTTGATAAAGGTTGACTATCATGATAGACAAGTGCTCCGTGAGGGTCAGTCTATCAGGACATAATGCCTTGTAGCGATAGATGATGTTTTTCACAATAGGTGGTCTCTATTGAGGGTCTTAGTCTCGCGCAATAGTCAAGGGTCTATCATGAGGGAGGGGTCTCTCATGCGAAAGGATGGTCTATCATGATAGATGGGCTTTGTCACAGGGGTGGGGGTCTATTGTGATAGATGTATGTATTGCGATAGAGATGATCTATCATGATAGAAGTTGTCTTTGGAGTTTTTGGCATGTTGCAACAGAGCCAGAAACTTGGATTTTCCTAACTTTTACAACATTTGGATGGGGCTTCAAAGATCTGCAAGCTTTTGCTAGCGGATTTCCCAAAATGTGGCTTTTTCGATCTATCATGATATAAACATTTTGTCACCTTCGCAAGCGGGAAATGTTGTGTCATACTTGTGCAGGTCTCTCGAGTTGACGATGGTCTACAATCTCCAAAAAAAAATCAGCAAGAACACAAAAAGCAAGCACACACAATATCTCTCTCTTTCTCTCTCACACACACAAGCAAATGAGGGAATGTGAGGGAATGATGGATATAAGGTCAAGATGATGCAATTTTGGCCACGATGGAGATGATGGAGGGGAATGAAGAGAGATGAATGGACATGGTAGGGATGGAAATGAAGATGCAACAAGAAAAAGAAGAACTTACAAAATCTACTTACCTACGTAGCTAGACTCCAACATCTCTACTAAACTCTCGTATCATCACACATTGTTGTAGAGATCTTTATCTCTACTCATGTGAACCAAAACCAATAAATGTCAAGATTTAGCTAATGTATCAACTCAAGGGATGATATATAGTTGCACTTATTTGGAAGGGATTTTCTGAGGAAGCTCATCTGAAGTTGTAAGCAAAGATGATTGTGATGGGAGAATCATTAAAGACCGAGAATTTGCAAAAGAACATTGATACTATGACATTCGGGATTCCAACTATAAACTTCTAAAGACACTTGCTTCATGTGAAGCCTCCCAATGTCATGATCAAATGTGAGCAAAAGAAATTAAGACTTATTGATTGGGGCCTTGTTGAATTCTATCATCCCAACAAGGAGTACAATGTTAGGGTAGCCTCTAGATACTTCACGGGATTAGTGTTGCCTCTAGATCTTCAGGATTATGATGACTTTTTAGATATGTGGAGTCTTTGTTGTATGTCTATAGACAAGGTATTTCTAAAGGAGCCATTCTTCTATTGACATGATAATTATGACCACTTGTTTGGTTGGTAGACACAACATGAAGAAGCCATGGCCCACCATATTCAGAAAACAAGAAGAAGTAATCCTTGTTTGCTTTTAAAGCTAAGGTGACAAGGTTAATATGGCATTCATGAGAGTCACATATACAACTCTTATGAAAAGTTCCATATATGAGTCTTTAACATCGCGTATGTGATGCTTGCTTTTTATCATAATAAGGAAAAGCACAAAGCTCTTCAATCATCATTTTATGTGCCTTTGATTGAGGAGCAAACCAGCGTTCATATCTACATTGTGCTTATGAACTTGATCTCTCTCTTTCTCTCCCTCTCTCTCTATCTCTCTCTCTATGTGTGTGTGTTTCCCTCTCTCTCTCTCTCTTTCTCTCTCTTCAACCTCTCTCTCTCTCTCTCTCTTTATTGCAGGTTCTTGAAGAAGGTCATCGAGCATAATATATGGCTAATTATTGTAAGTACAATTTTCATTGTTTTTATATCATTTAAATTGTTTTGTTTTCATAAATTAACATACACACACACACACACACACACACACACACACATATATATATATATATATATATATATATATATATATATATATATATATATATATATATATATATATATATATATATATATATATATATATATATATATATATATATATATATATATATATATATATATATATATATATATATATATATATATATATATACATAAACATTTACATGCACATACACATGCATACACACATACTGATACACATACACATGTAGATGCACATACACACATATACACACACATACTTACACATACAATCAATTAAAATTTTGTGCATCTTTCTCCTTGGGAACTTTTCTTTCACCTCGTTCTTCATTTGGAGCTTTCTTGGCATTCTCCTTCACCAAGCATAAGTTCTTTTTAATGCTCTAAGTGCTTGTTTCATATTTTTTAGATGTTTTTGTGAGCCAATCTCTCTCCAAGTGCTCTTCATTAAGTTCCATACCTACCAAGATTCATTTTATAAGTTACTTGGATTCACAATAAATTTGATCTACACCACTAGAACTTGGTGTGCTTTGTATTTGGACACCTAAAATAGTGATTCTTGGAACATGCAACACATTAAGAAATTTAGCATTATGGAATCCATCCAAGGGAACATCTCCCATATCTGTTACATGTGCTAACAATCATATCGACAATAATGACTGAAAATTGTGATTCTAGGCACATGTGACACGCCCTTGACGAGTTCAGCATTATGGGATCCATATAGTGGAGCATCTCCCACGTGTGTTGCATGTGCCAACAATCACATTACAATAGTGATTGATGGCACATGCAACATACCCTTAAGGATTTTTGCATTATGAGATCCATCCAATGAAAAAAATCCCACATGTGCTCCTATGTTTAGTCCCATCCCCTCTTTCTACATTTCCTTGAGTAGTGGGTGAGCATAAATTGAAGAATACATTTTTGTTACAAGACATGTTTTCTACACCCACTATGTATGTACCATGTGTAAAGCCTTTTTATTTGATCCATGCATGATATGCAAGCTATCATTATTTGAATTAGTTAAAGTAATAGCCGAATAGGCTTGGTCAATCTTATGTCCTTCTCTTGAGGATCCACAATGCTTGGAAAATTAACTTGATCAACAATGCTTCATTTCCCTTGAATTTGGATCCTACCTAGTGCATCCCTTCAATCACAATCAACGTAACTAATTGGTTGAACTTAAGAAAGGAATACCTCAAATATATTAATGTGGTGAGTTCTTTCACTCTTTCATCTTCTCTCAAGCCATTGAAAGTGTGGACATCCAAGTCCTCATCTTTGATTGGGATCCCAAATGAGCCTATGGCATCTGCAAACTCCTTATCTTCAAAATGTACTCATTTATACTAGTACTACATTCCTTTCTAAGATTATTCATCTCATTCTTGAGCTGAAATTATGTTACCTTAGTGGAGGATGAACATAACATCTCAAGGGCTTCCCAATCCTTCTTCGATGCATCTGAATCTTGTATGTGCCCAACCATAGTATTGATAATATGTTGGGACTAGATAAGTAAAACCCTTCTATCCTTTTCTATCCATTCAATGAGGGCTTTCAATTCTCCATCAAATGTTGGATCATCTATATATTATTCCCACTCATGGTTCCTCATAATACTTTGTTTGTAAGATAATTACTAACCCTAAATTTCTAAGACTAACTACTTCTTTTCACTAACTTCTCTATTTGTGCATCCGTATTATGCCATTCTAAGTTCAACTCCAATCCTCTAAGTTTTGAAATGTGTATTGAAGCATTAGAGTACGTAGATGTTACCTACTTATAACTTCTTCCTTGATCCCTTTCATTGTTGATGGTTGTCTTCATCTAGCCTCCTTTGAAGTCCCCCATACCATGTCTTTGATAAATGAATGACTCCTCCTTGCATGCTTGGAGTTGATTTGATCTCTCCAAGTCCTTTCCATAATCTCTTTTGATTTCTTCAATCTTCCCCAAAGTGCTCAAAAGGGATCTATTTCATTACATATTTAAACATGGTAGTGGGTAAACATGTACATTACCATTGGTAGACATTGAAAGGGACATTATACATGGCTAATGCTTCTCCCTCATGAACTCCCACTAATGATAATTTATGTTCCAAGTTGTGAAGCCTCCATTATGAGAGAAGTGATGTTGTAAACATTGGATAAGTTGACGAAGGTGTTTTATGATAAAAATAGTAACAAGCATACCATGTTGAATAGGGAAAAGGTTAAAGGATTTCTTTAGCATAATCATAAGAAGGTCGCACAAAAAGTCTATTCTAAATGCGTAATTTTTGTAAGATGATGTTTGGGTTCCCTCTCAAGGATAGGAAGTATTTAAGAAAATGTATGACTTCAAGACCATGCCTAAATACATGGAAGCAAGATCTCCATATCCTATATCTTGATGATGGCTCATTGTGCATCACATATATGTTAATATTACATGACATAAATTGAGAATATGGCTGACCTAAATGTATTGAGAGGGAGAGCAGGAGGGGGAGGGGGGGCTCCACAAGGAAGGAGTTAAGGAAGAGAGATCTCACACACACTCACACATAGAGAGAAGGAGATACAAGTTGAGATAAGGAAGGATGATCTTCTTCTTGTATATAACATAAAGAGAATGTACAAGTATTCCCTGATATAATAAAATAGAAAGTATAATATATAAAGAGAAATAAAAAAAAAGACCCTAATGTTAGAGAATGAGTGAGCTAGCAAGAAAAAAATATGCCATCAATCTTCATAGATAAATTCAGTGAAGCTCACTAAAAATATCTCTAACATATACTAGCATAAAAAACTATACATATAAGAGAAAAGAAAAGTGGTACATGTCATCATCCATCATCACATGTTGAGCTTAATATCTCAAGGTTCCCCCTCAAGCCAAGCATCATGTCTTGTAATTCCAAAATCTTGTGAAATATCTTTATCTTCTCTAGTCCATGTTAGTGAGAATACCAAAAAATATATCATGTACCCTTGCATAGATAAGATCAATATCACTTGGTAAGACCCTCTCCTTGATGAAGTGATAATGTCAAAAATATGATTTCTTACAAATAGTGTATTGTTAAGATTATCACAAAAAATGGTAATAGGCTTCTAGACTCCTACACCTCTATTTGCAAGTAGCATCTCTATCCATGAGACTAACATGCTACCATTTTAGCACCTCTATAGTGAGAATTTGTCCTTGAAAAAGCAACAATGGGTTGTTTCTCACTACTCCATGTAATAGCAACACTTCCTAGTGAAATTAGGAAACTGCTCATAGATCTTCTACCTAAAATACTATCAAACCAATCTAAATTGATGTATCCATGAACTTGCATCTCTACACGAGCTTCATAAAACAATCCATGTTTCAAAGTAGTACTCATATAACATGGATTTTGAGTCAAAGTATCTATATGTGGTTTCTAGGGAACGTGCATTAATGGTCTCTAAATTCACAAAGTGTAGCTTAGATAGATCTTGAAATTGTGAGATAGATCAAACTCCTCACAATCATCTTGTACATAGTAGCATTTTCAAATGCTTCACCCAAAGATAGAATCCAAATTCAAATTGTGCTCCAATGGCATAGAAATCGGTTTACAATCATCCATACCATACTTTTTCAACATACTCGAGGCATATTTGCTTTGGGTTATCCATCTATTTATTTGTTTATGTATAACATCAATACACAAAAAATAATACAAAAACCAAGATCTTTCATGTTGATTTCTTGCATGAACAGTTATTTTACTTCTTTAATGATTTCTTTGTTATAACCACTTGCAATCGATTCATCAATATAAACTGATAGAATTATGATGTCATCATCATTCTTCCTTGCAAATGATTAATGGTCTACATCACACGTAGAAAATCCAATCGAAATTAAATAATTCGAAATCCATGCATGCCAAGCATGAGGTGGCTTGGTTAAGCCCATACAAAAGCTTCTTAAATTTGCATACATACCTTGGATGTTGTGGATCCTCATATACTTTTGGTTGGTCCATATATAATTCTTCTTATAATTCATGATATAAGAAAGAATTCTTCATATCCATGTGATGCAAAATCCATTGTTTTGTGATAGCCAATGCAACAAAAGCGATAACAATATACTTTTTAGCAACAAGTATAAATGTTTCCTCATAATCAATGTCATATGTCTATGCATAGACTTTTGCTACTAATCATGATTTAAGGCTACTTATGCTACCATCAACATTATGATTTGCCTTATAAACCCATTTGTAGCCTATAAGTTTCTTTCCTTCTAGAAATGAAACTATGTTCTATGCTTCATTTCCTTAAAGTGCAACCATATCTTTATCCATAGCTTTCTCCCAATTTATATTTTAGGCTTCATCTTCAAGTGAAGAAGGTTCTACATCTTGTATTACCTTAGTCATGTAAGCATGATGATGATTGATGCAACTATCATATTTTAGTCACTACATTGAATTCTTTACCATCCCAATAATTCTTGGTCTTATATCAATTCTTCTTATTGCATCATTTGCATGTGCCTTTCTTACTCATGGATTCCTCATACTGGGCAATCCAACTTCATCACTGAGTGAACCACTTGATTGATCATCACAATCTTCAGAACTTGTAGGTTCTTTACTACTAATAGAACTCTTTTCTTTAACTTTCTTGGATGTAGTAAATGAATATGCTTAAGTGAAATTTCCATGCAATCTTCACTCTACGGATTTGAGTTTGAACTAGTGGTAGGTGACACATTTTGTCCGCTCCGAACTTGAGATTTTGCACTTGAGCTATTATAGTTTTCTTTCTTATTTGAGTCAAAATTTTGAGTCAAAATTAATTCCTTATTTTGCATTATCATAAAAACTTTCCATCAGATCAAATATCATATCTTTCCTTACCCATAGTTGGCATGTGATTGGGTTTTCATGCTTATATTCCTTTGCTCAAGGGAGCACCCAACAAAGGTACATTTTCTTGCTTCTGGGCCAAGCCTCATCCTCAACTCATATGGAACATGTACATATGCAATGCAGTCGAATTCTTTCACGTGTGATAAGTTTGAATGTTTACATGTAAACTTCTCTTCAAGTATAACTTTCTGTACAATAGTAGCTGGAGTTCTATTCATGATGTATATAGTAGTGTGCATAGATTTTTCCAACAAAAATGATGCATATTTTTTTCAACCATCAAGTCTTGCAATCTCTATAATATGACTAGTTTTGGCTTCAACAATGCCATTTTTTGTTGCATGTACATACATGAAAATTTCTTTTCAATTCCATAATATTTAGAAAATTACTAGATCCATTCGATATGTATTCACCTCCTCCAACAATTCTTAATGTCTAAGTATAGTTCCTTGTCAATTTTCCACCATAGCCTTGAAATTGTTAAAGTGATTTAACACCTAACTCTTTTCCTTCATGAAGTATACCCATACTTTCCATGTATGGCCATCAATGAATGTAACATAAAACCTACAACCTCATGGATGTGGTCTTTGTAGGATCTGAAACATCTAGATGCACTACCACTAGAACATTCTCACTAACATTCTTGTCGTGTGGAAATGATGCTCTTGAATGCTTAGAAAATGGACATGTTTCACACACCTTCTAGATATTCTGCAATCTTGTATTTTGGTAATCTCTTGGAAAGCTCCTTTTATTGCATCAACTTTAGCCTTTCTAAGTTTGCATGTCTGATTCCATTATGTCATATCTATATATCAATAGAACTTTCACCTTTTTCAAACATGGAATACATTAATTCCAAGTACTTTCACATTCAGTGTACATCATACCACTTTCTGACCTGTGGAAATTAACCTTCCACTCTTCTTGTACTCTTCTACATATAAGCCATCATAATTGAATTGAATCATTTGCAATTGGGAATGCATAAGGAGAATAAGTTATTAGAACTAGTTTACGCTTGGCAGTTTGAGTCATTACCAAGGTTCTTTTCTTCAATTATCATCATGGGCACAAGATCAAGAAAATTTAAGATGTTCTCCCTAGTTTGAATAAAACTTATGATTGTTTATATGAAGCTCCTAAACCACACTTCAACCTTGTCACTATCATCTACATTGATACCAATAGCTGCAAGTGACTTACATATACATGTGATTTTCAAGGTTTAATCACCCATAAACATGCTCTTTTTTTCCAATTTATGTAGGTCATTATTGAGTTGCAATTTTTGTGGCATTGTATTGGTCTTCAAAAATGTGATCAAAATATTCAAATCCTCTTTTGGAGTTTTGAAATCCTTTATCTTCCAAATCAGGCCATCTTCTATGTACTTCCATTATCATTTTCCCATGAAGAAATTCTTCATTCTTAGTTCTTGGCGAACTTATCACTTTTGGCTCATTCCATCAGCTTACCATTTCTCTAAAAATTTATAATACTATGAAAATATTGGAAGCAATACCTCTAACTGAATACTATCACACTTTGTTCCTTGGAAATGCATAATTACAAAGATAAAATTTATATTTTTTGCAAATTTCCTATTATTTCTATGGGCCCCACTTTGGAGGCTCTACATGGAGGTCAAAATGGTTTTGAATCAAAAAATCTTATAAGATCATCAAGATACTCTATAGCGATCAAACATAATTTGGTATCTTTTATGTGCACCCATATATCATAGCAATCTGAGCCCATTCTTCACACCTTTTAAAAGTGACCATTCATAGTTAGCGTGCTTCACAAGCTCTCTATAGTTATAGTGCCTCTAATACCATGTAAAGAAGAAAAGCTAGGAAAGAAAGATCTCAGGACTCTCACAAACAAAGAGTTCCTCACAAATAAAGAGAGGAGTGCACATCTATAGAGGCAACAAACAATGATCTTCATCTTTTTCTTCTTCTCTTAAATAAAGACAATTTACAAGAATGAACTAATACAACAATATAATAAGTACAATATATAAAGGGTAGTACACAATGAAAACCCTAGTGTTCATGAATGATTGAGCTACCAGCAAACAAATGTGCCATCACTCTTGATAAATAAATTTGGTCAAGCTCACTGAAAGTATCACTAACATATCGCAAGGGGGCTAGAGGGATGCTTTTATCTGTATGCTTTATGTCTTCTAAATGTAGAAGACATAAAGCATCATGTTAATGTGGCCCTTGCTTGTTTTCTTATCGTACTTTAATGCTAACTTTATACACTTCTTTTTTACAGGAGCGTAACATTCAAATATAATGCTAGGTATGAAAGAAAAAATAATTGGGCTATCAATATTATAAGCACATATAAAGACATGAAGAAAAAGCATGCACACCTTGAATATGCTTGCACACATCATTACCCAAAATGCTTAGAGGTCCTTTCCATAAGTAATCAATAATCACAAGGTTCTTTCCAAAAAAAATTAATAATCACAAATATTCATTTTACAATTTGAATTGGGTATATAGTAATCTTCCTTCGACGAATGAGAATAGGAAAACATGATTCATGAATCCTGAAACGCTGTCGAACGCGAGCGGCATGTATCCTCTTTGAAAATGAACCCTCATCATTGACCTCTCAGGAATCCTTCAAAATTTTAAATGATGAGGGTATACGTGTCTCTCGTCAATGTGTTCATATCATATTGGAAGACAGTTTCCGTACTCCTTGTCTGCAGATAGTCACTTGTAAGTTGTATAATATCCCTTTCAAGCTGTCTATGTCTTGTTTAGGAATGCACTCTCTCTCTCTCATGAACTTTGAATACCGCCCTTCGTTGGGCGTGCTTGATAGTTGTTGTTCACTTTGAATACTATTGTATTGTCTTTATTGCTTTGAATATCTCTCTCATCAAGGACCACTACCCGAGTCCAGTTCGCTGGCTTAGTGGTTGGGCCTCTCGCCTCTTGAGGCGGGGGTGAGGGTTCAATCCTTGGCAGCAACATGTAAGGGATATGTAATCTGGAAAGATCTTGCATTGTGGATGAGTGCCACTGTTTGTCTATCCCTGCGGTAGTGTTGACCACCGTTTAAACCAGTCTTGTAAACCCTTGTTCTTGTGGGATAAGGGGGGTCCCATGGGTACTATGCCCTTCAAATATTCTTCAAAGATTGGTGGGCGGGCAAGGCCGACAAACCATCGAAAGAGATGTGTAACATCCTCAAAAGGAAACAAGCTAGGGAATCCATCCCCTTATTGGTCGATAACAATGGAACCGAATGTAGCACGGAAGTTGAGAATAGATCTATCATCGTCGAGCACTTTACCCATCTTCTCGGGGTCTCGGCTCCTCTTTCCCCGCACAGGCATGACTCCATGGCAACCATCTCAAGGGTTGCTCAATCTAGAATCCCGCAAAACATGATTTCTCTGCTAGATGCTAACATTTCTGAGAATGAAATTATCGAGGTTATTGATGCTCTTCCCAATGGGAAAAGTCCGGGTCCTGATGGTCTCACCAATGAGTTTTTCAAGTCCTTCAAACATGAGGTGGCCACCCCACTGCGTCTTGTGTGGCAAGAGGCTCTCTCCTTCCGTGCCCTCCCTGAGTGTCTTAATAATGGTGTCATCAAGTTAATCCACAAAAGGGGAGATAAGAACAAAATTGAAAACTGGCGACCGATTACCATGCTCCAAACAGGATACAAGATAATTGCAAAAGTTATCGCCAACAAAATCTCTTGTCATTTAAAGTCATGGCTTTGTGAGGACCAGAAAGGTTTTATCAAAGGTAGATCTATACTTGAAGCAATTGTCGATATTTGGGAAGGCCTTGCGTTTGCTGAGGAGTCTACACAAGATCTGGTATTCATTAAGATCGACTTCGACAAAGCATATGACAAATTGGAATGGGACTTTATTCTTCAATCATTGAAAGACCTTGGATGCAGCCAAAAGTTCACGAAGATGGTTTCCACTCTTCTTGGAAACGCTTCAACTAGAATAAATATCAACGGTAAGGTCTCTGAGCCCATTCGTTTAAAAAGATCAATTAGGCAAGGCTGCCCTCTGGCTCCATTACTCTTCGCTATCGCCTCGAATGGACTCAGTCGCCTATTAAAGCATCACATGGACGCTGGCAATCTCAAGGGTCTTTCCCTACCTCTAAATCACGGCCAAATGATTGCGATACTTTTTGCCGATGACATGAATGCCTTTGTACACAAGGATATAATCAGCATTGAGGTGTTTTGGTGGTGCCTCGACACCTTTTGTGTGGCATGAGACTCGAAAATCAACCATGCTAAAGCTGCTTTTAGAGAAATCAGCGGACCTACACCCAAATTTTCGTTAGATCAGGGGTGTCAAGTTATCCCTAGAGGTCAAGTCTTCCATCTCCTTGGCATTCCGATGGGATTCGACATCTCAATGGACCAATGATGGAACTAGGTGATATCCAGGCTGGATAGCAAACTAAATCATTGCTATGGTTGTTAACACATTTATGTTGTCTACAATTATTTACTTTATCTCGTGTTGGAGACCTAAGGAGAAAGATTTGGCCAAAGTGGAAAGAATTTGCAGAAACTTCCTTTGGACTGGGACCCCAACAGGAGGGGGATTCCCAAAATCAAATGGGAAACTTGCATTAGCCCGAAAAAATTAGGGGGCTTGGGAATTTTGGATATGATTGGATTGGCTGACAAGCTGGCGGCAAAGTGGCTTATCAAGGCTTGGAGCAATAGTGAGTCCTCTTGGGCTAAATTGATCTTCAGAAACATGGAAAACCTTACCCTAGTTGGCCATCTTGGTTGGAAGGACATAAGGATTCTCACGCTTTTGTTCTCCCCCCAGCCGGTGTCCCCTAAATGCTCTAGCCTCGTGTGTTCTTTATGGAAGAGTTGGAACAAGGCCAAACAATTCATCAAAAATCAGTGATGAGTGGAAGTGGGCGGCTGGGATAAGACAAAATGACTCTATCTAGTTCTCGATCGGTGGCATTAGGGAGGTGGAGTCTTGGAACCTCCAAACTACAAAGTGGCTATGGAACAAGGGGTTCAAACAGTGGAAACAACTCTAGAAACAAGAGACCAGCCAGTGAATTAGGTTCGAAGACTTGGACCCGAGACTTAGGGTTACCCTAGAGGAATGGACTCTTCTTCAAGGAAGGTGTTTAGCATGCTCAACTGCCTGCCTTCTCTGCGGTCAGGATCTTCCTTGCTTGGAGGGCCTCAAATGGAGCAATGGAAAGAAACTATCCAAAATCCCCAACTTCAAAGAGAACTTAGATGTTCATCACACTCTTAACAAGAGATGGTGCCTTTCTTGGACCAAACTTCGATGGGAACTAAAATTCATGTCTACCTGGCACCCCCTAATTGAGATCAAAAAGTCCGTTCTTATGTGGTAGATCTTGTATAAAGGTATCTCGTCCAATGCAAGGGCTAACAAAATCTGTGGTATGCCGCCATGGTGCAAGCATTGCCATCGATGCATCGAAGATTTAGCTCACCTGTTCTTCGATTGCCCCAAGTCCCCTGTTATCTGGCATCACATGACCCGGGTATTGAGACTCACGAACCAAATCAATTCGCAACAGGTGCTGGTGGGTGAGACGATCAGCTGCACATCGAGGCTGTGGAATGCCATCCGGGGTGAGACTCTTTGGAAGATTTGGAGGGAGCGATGTGCTATCAATTTTGGCCAAACTCCTAAGGAATGGTCGATCGAGAAATCCTTGTTTCTTCTAGGTAAAAGAATCTCTCGAGATAAGAGATCTCCACCGTTTAGACATCACTGTATTTATCTCCTCGAAAACAACAAGTTGAAACCCAAATGTGTCCCACATGAGGGTGATGCTAGATTTATCCGCCTCATTTGTAATGCCATTTAGCTTGCTATATTCCTCCCCTGCATTGTGGGATTTGGGGGGTCCTATGAGCACTAGTCCCATTCACTTGTAATTTTTCTTCTTTATTTTAATTAAAATTCGGGAGAATAGAGTAAGGACTAACTTCTTTTATTAAAAAAAAGAAATGATTTTTCGAGTATTAGAATGTATATGTCTGTGACATCTTTCTTTTCTATATGTATATGTGTGTGCAAGATCTGTCTATTTGACATCAAAATTATTCGTAGCTAAGGTTTGTATACGAGTGAGATTTGTGTGTTGTAGAGCCAAGATTGAAACAGACTGAGTGGTGCCGCCCTTTATCAGTGTCGCCACTTAGTCGTGTTCTTCGTGTAAAGCTGAAACAGGCTGCAAGCATTAACACCGTTGCCACTCCGTCTTCTTCATGGAGAGGTGAAATGGAAATAGAATCGCTGCTGCCACCTTAACATGTCAACGTTCTCACCACTTCATCTAAACACGCCCTTAACGTGTATCTGTGTGCGCCTGAGCGCGAGCTGGTCCCATCCTATCAACATTGTCGCCTGCATGTTAGCCCTGTGTGTGCACACGAGCGCATCTCTCTCTCGCGCGCGCGCACGCAGACACATAAATAGTACATCTGTACATGCGCGTGTCTGAATGCGGGCGCATATAGTTTGTTTATCTAAATCTGCCAGTTCGTCCTCATGTGTTTTTTCTTGATTTAGTGTGCTTTGTTGCCTGTGCTGCTTTTATACGTACGCCGCTTTTGTATGTTCTCCTTGCGAAGTCGTGATTATTCTAGTAGCAATGATTGTCTTCCACGGACATGCCGCATTCTCCCCACACACACCAAGAAACACAGCCATTACTGTTGCTTTCTTTCTCGCTTTCTAAATAACCCCAAAGTGGAACATCCCACTTTGCAAAGCTGCAAAGCATAAAATTCATAGAAGCTTCTCGCATTTGCTTTTTGGGTTTGAAAGCAGTTCACTTCTTGTCCTTTCCTTTTGAATCTCAAAGCTGTATGCATTAATATACGTCACTTTGTATAATGTACGACCATTTAAAAGATTCTTTTTGTATAAATGTATGCATTAATGTACTTCACTTTGTATAAAGTACGATCATTTGTATAAAGTACTTCACTTTGGAAGATTTGAGCGAGCGATGTGCTGTCAATTTTGGCCAAACTTCAAAGGAATGGTCGATTGAGAAATCCTTGTTTCTTCTAGGTAAAATAATCTCCCATGATAAGAGATCCCGACCCCTTAGGTATCATTGTATCTACCTCCTTGAGAATAACAAGTTGAAACCCAAATGGGTCCCCCATGAGAGAGATGTTAGATTTATCTGCCTCATTGTAATGCTCTCTAGCTTGCCGAACTCCTCCCCTGCCTTGTGGAATCAGGGGGTCCCATGGGCACTAGTCCCATTCACTTGTAACATTTCTTCTTTTCTTTAATTAAAGTCCAGGAGAGTAGGTCATGGCCGAACTTTCTTTTATTTAAAAAAAATAAAGACTCTCTTTCTCCCTCTGCTTTGGTTTTTCGATAGAAACTAGAAAACATATATATATATATATATATATATATATATATATATATATATATATATATATATATATATATATATATATATATATATATATATATATATATATATATATATATATATATATTATGTGTGTGTGTATGTATGGATATATGCATGGATGTCTGTATGTATGCATGTATTTATGTATGTCTATACGTATGTATATATGTATGTATATATGTACGTATGTATATAATGATATACATAAGAAAAAAAATGTGCAGCATTTCCCCTCAAGTACAGAGCTTAGAAAACATAACCGTAAGGCTTGTTGGCCATAGGAATAACAAGAACCAAAAATAATATATGTATGCCAAAAAAGAAAAAACATTGCATGTATGTATGTGTGTGTGTATGCATGTATTTGTTTATGTATGTATGTATGTATGCATGCATGTATTTGTTTATGTATGTATGTATGTATGCATGCATGTATATAGGTATGTATGTATGTATATGTGTATGTATGTATGCATGTACTTATATGTGTATGTATGTATGTATGTATGTATGTATGTATATATGTATTTATGTTTGTATGTATGTATGTATGTATTGTTGGTGCAAAAGAATCCAAGCCTACATACTTGGATAACTAGCATAAATCTCATGGAGTCACATATGATCACTCCCTTGTAAAAGTCAATTACCTTTTATCTTTGTAAAAGTGCCTATGTTTAGTGCACCACTGTCACGTGGATTAAGGAGGCATCAAATCTCAAGTTTCTTGGTAGATGATTGATGAGAGAATAAATTCTATACTTTAGGACTCACTTTATGGTGAGAATTTGAATTTGAATTCAAATCTTGGCTCCCACTTCAACCATAAAAGAGGATAAAAAAGGTTCATGAGATGAGCCTGATTGGAGATATTATTTGAGAGGGAATTATGTGATTAGTGAGCTCATTCTATAGCTCCATCACTCCCCTCACATTGTGCAATTGAACATTGCCAATGTCATTGTATTTCTATGTGATCTAATACATATACATTGATTACTTCTCTACTTCACTTCTCTGCTATTGTCATCTCAAAATAGTGAACTTCTCAGAGCTTGTTCTCAGTACATGGTTGATCATTTGATGTGATTTAAAGCACAATAGATTGAGTATACTATCTAGTTCATTTCTACAAAGTTTCATTATCATTGGTTTTCTTAATCATGAGATATCTTCCTATCTTTACTCTCTAGTCTACACACTAAAGCACCACAGAAATGTCGGGCAAGTCCTCTAACTTGCTAAGCATCATTCCTTAGTATGTAGTCCATCTTTTTTATTGACATAACTCCTGATTGATAGCTATCTAAGTTAATTAGATACTACCAAAAGGAATTTTGCCAATTGACAGCAAGTTGAGAGCACTCTTCATTCTACTAAACATGTGCAGAGACTAGAATAGCAAGTCTATGATCTTGGTTCAATTTTCCAATCATGTGTTTTGATCCATTGATTAGAGGATCATGTTCCAAAGTACATAAGTGATTATTTGTGGTCGTTAGGAAGTTAAAGGGGCCTAATACAATCTCCACCACTTGTTCTTGGGTGGTGTGAAGCAAGGTTTTGCAGCACCACGAACTCTGAAGTCTATCCACCATCTCTCCAATAGTGGTATCGGAGCAACAACAAGCAAGATGGGAGATGGATTTCCATCCTTCATTGACAAATTGGATAGGAGCAACTATTGAGCATGGTCTCTAAGGATGCAAGCATATCTCCAAGGAAGAAGCTTATATGGATATATCTCAGGAGATGAAGAAATACCAACATTTAGGAGCAAACATTAACCTACAAGGGAACAACAAGAAAGGCTAACTACATGGTGTGCAAAGGATGCTCTTGCCAGGCCTTATATACTTAACTCAATATTTGATTTCTTATTACCTCACATTAGGAATTGCAAGACCTCCCAAGAGACTTGGGAGATACTTTCTTCATACTTCTCATCAAATACAATGGCTAGGAAGAACCAGCTATGGATGGAGTCTACAACCCTAAAAAAGAAACCAAAACAAAGTGTAGCTCATTATGTAACCAAGATAAAAGATGTGGTTGACCAATGGGCAAGCATTGGAGAAGAGATAAAAGAGGAGCAGATAGTAAGGTAGATCATAAATGGCATCAAAGCTGATGATAAGTGGGAATCCTTCACCAAAACAATGGATCTTTATATGGACATGTAGATACCTGACCTCAATACCTTGATGGGGCAACTCTTTACCCATGAGACAAAGCTCAACAAAAATGGAGACAACTCTAGAGGTAACCAATCTTCAGTCCTTTATATAGATAGAAATAAAAGTGAGGATAAGGGTAAAGGTAAAAAGAATGAAGAAGAGGTTAGTACCTCTCAAGTGAACTTCACAGGAAGAGGAAGAGGTACTAGAGGAAGGGGCAGAGGAGGAAAGCAAGGTAGGGGGAGATCTTACAACACTTCACCTGCAATATATGTGGCCTAAGAAATCACACCACAGAAGAATGCTTCAAGAACACAAGGAATCAGAGAGAAAATGGTTTCCATAGAGGAGGCTATGGACAATCCAGAGGCAGGTTCAACAATGGAGGAAGCAACTATCATCACAATTACAACCAAGGCTACAACAACAATTATCAAGGAGGCTTTAGGAGTAGAAGAGATTATAACAACTACACACAAGTCCAAGGGGATTCTCTACTGATCATGAACATGACATCCAAGCAAGGTAAAGATGATGAATATCTTTTCTATATTGATTTTGGTTGTTCCAATCATATGGCTAAAAATGTAGCATTGCTAACTGATCTTGAAGAACCTAAAGGGAAGCATGAAGTGCAGATAGGTGATGACACTAGAAATTTTGTTAAGAAGATTGGAAATATCAAGGCTTTTGATGGTAACATGAACCTTTTAAGCATGGTCTTATATGTGCCAACCATAACAAAAAACCTAATTAGTGTTGGACAGATTGTTGAGAAAGGCTTACAGGTCAGATTCACAAGGCATGGAGCATATGTGGAAGAACCTTAACAAGGCTTCAAGAGGATTGCAAAACGTGAGAAATCTAGTAGAATCTTTACATTTGAAGCTGAAGATACCAGAAACATTGCACTCTTCAATTACAAGGATCAAACGTTATCTGAGCTAAAGATATGGCATAAAAGGCTAGGTCATATAGATGAAAGAACAATAAACCAAATATGTAGGGATCAGAGTGTGCTTGGCCTTCCAAATGTGTCCAAGAAACACATGATTTACAAATGTGGAGCATGCCGATTTGGCAAATCTCACAGACAAACATTCGACAAAAAGGGATACATGCATGAAGACTACTTGGAGCTTGTGCACACTGATGTGTGGGGTCTTAGTAGAGAGCCATCAATCTCAGGATCAAGGTACTATGTTTCATTCATAAATGGTTATAGTAGATGGATAATTCTTTACTTCATGAAGCACAGAGATGAAGTATTTTCTTGTTTCAAAAAGTACTTGTCATTGGTTGAGAACCAAACATGTAGAAGCTTGAAGAGAATCAAATCTGATGGAGGTGGTGAGTATTTCTCACATGAATTTGACTCATTCTTATACGATGCAGGTATAAAGAGAGAAGTCACAACGAGATACACTCCTGAACTGAATGGAGTGGCAAAGAGAAGGAATAGACTGATAGTAGAGGCCACAAGATCAATGTTGAATGAAAAGAAACTACCAAATTACCTATGGGTTGAGGCTGTTTCCATAGCCACATACTTGATTAATAGGCTCCCATCTGAATCCTTGGATGGAATGACATGCTATGAGGCATGGAATGGCAGGATACTATCATTGGACCATTGTAAAATCTTTGGATACATTGCTTATGCACATATACCCTCAGATTAGAGAGAAGCTTGATCCAAAAGCTGAAAAGTATATATTCATTGGATATGACCAAAACTAGAAGGGATATATGTTATACAACCCCACTAACAAAGGATTTACAGTTAGTAGGGATATGGTGTTTGATGAAAATAATTCATGGTTTGAAGATGATTGTATGAAGATCAAGTTACCCTATGACTTGGAAAGTGATTTTCCAACTCTGACTCAAGAAGATCCACAACCACGACTTCAAGTCTTGGAAATCAAAAGGCAAGACCAAGCTCAAGCAATTGGAAGATATTCTAGAGTCTTTCAATCAAGCACTTAGAAGATCTCAAAGGGAGAGTAAAAAACCCATAAGGTATGGATATGACATATCATTAGTCATCAAGCATTCTGTGTACATGACAAAAGACTCTATGATAGAAGAATGAGAAGGAAGAATGGAGAAAAGTCATGTAGAAAGAAATTGAAGCACTTCAGGAAAACAACTTGGGATTTGGTTCCTAAGAAACCAAGCATGAAGGTAATAGGATCCATGTGGATATATAAAATCAAGAAGAATTCGGATGGTTCTATAAATAGGTACAAGGCAAGGCTAGTGGCAAAAATATTTGCTCAAACCCATGGAGTGGATTATGAGGAGAATTTTTCACCTGTGGCTAAGATGCCAACAATCAAGATTCTGGCAACTGTAGCTGCCTCAAACAATTGGAATATATATCAGTTAGATGTCAAGAACGCATTCCTAAATGGATGGATCTCAGAAGAAGTTTGCATGGTTCAACCACCAGGGTATGAATATAAGGGCAAACCAAGTTATGTATGCAAGCTAAGGAGAACATTGAAGCAAGCTTCTAGAGCTTGGAACCATAGGCTTGTCACATATATGCAGGATCAAGGATTTGTTGCTAGCAAAGGTGCAGATTCTTCTTTGTTCATGAAGAAGACCGACTCAAAAGTTATTTACTTATGTGTTTATGTAGATGAAATTATCATTATAGGGAATGATGCCAATGGCATCAAGAAAATTAAATTTTAGATGATGAAAGAGTTTAAGATCAGTGATCTTGGTTTATTAACATACGTTCTTGGATTAGAACTTGTATACATAGATTCTGGTGTGTTTATTACTCAGAGGAAGTACATTCATGAAATGTTGTTAAAGTTCAAGATGGAAAACACCAAAATTATAGGTACACCCATGGAATGCAATCCCAAACTTAGCTCTCATGAGGGATGACTTCTTGAAGAATTTACAGGTTACCGAAATCTTGTTGAGAGTCTCAATTATGCCACCCTAACAAGAGTAGACATATGTTATGGGGTAAGTACATTAAGCCAGTTCATGCATACACCAAGAAAACCTCATTTGGAAGCTGCTAAGAGGATCCTAAAATATTTAAAGGGTACCATAAATAAAGAGTTGTTTCATCCATTTACTTCTGATTTGTATATCAAGATGTATTCTGATGCAGATTGGGCTGGCTCCAAGGATGATAGTAAGAGCACCTCTGGCTACTTATCCTCTGTAGATTCAAAGCTAATATCATGGTCATCAAAGAAGCAACCAACTATGGCATTGTAATCTATAGAAGTAGAATATAGAGGCTTAGCAAATGGAACACAAGGAGCTATGTGGCTAAAACTACTCTACACAGATTTGGGGTTACATTCTTGTATTCCAATGATTTTTGGAGATAATATTAGTTCACTTCATTTGGTTGCTACTCATGTATATCATGCAAGGACTAATCACATTGAAGTGCACTATCATTATCTAAGCGAGAAATTACTTAGCAAGGACATCCAATTATCCTATGTATCGACTCATTTGGAATGTGCAGATGTGCTTACAAAGTAAATGGAACTAAGATGAACACGTTCAAGATGATGATTGGATTGCAAGAAATCAAGGAGGAATGAAGAACAAGCATGATAGGCTTGAGGGGAAGCTCTTGATGCAAAAGAATCCAAGCCTACATACTTGGATAACTAGCATATATCTCATGGAGTCACATATGATCACTCCCTTGTAAAAGTCAATTACCTTTTATCTTTGTAAAGTATCTATGTTTAGTGCACCACTTCTCATGTGGAGTTAGGAGGCATCAAATCTAGAGTTTCTTGGTAGATGCTTGATAAGAGAATAAATTCTATAGTTTAGGGCTCACTTTATGGTGAGAATTCGAATTTGAATTCAAAGCTTGGATCCAACTTCAACTATAAAAGAGGATCAAAAAGGTTTGCGAGATGAGCCTGATTGGAGACATTATTTGAAAGGGACTTATGTGATTAGTGAGCTCATTCTATAGCTCCATCACTCCCTCACATTGTGAAATTGAACATTGCTAATGTCATTGTATTTCTATGTGATCTAATAGTACATATACATTGATTACTTCTCCATTTCACTTCTCTGCTATTGTCATCTCAGAACAATGAAATTCTCAAAGCTTGTTCTCAGTACATGGTTCATCATTTGATGTGATTTAAAGCATCATAGATTTAGTATATCGTCTAGTTCATTTCTACAAAGTTTCATTATCATTGGTTTTCTTAATCGTGAGACATCTTCATATCTTTACTCTTTGTTCTGCACACTAAAACACCCCAAAAATATTGGGAAAGTCCTTTAACTTGCTAAGCATCATTCTCAGTGCATGGTCTCATGGATGAGTCCTTTTGCATGGTTGAGACTTGATTTTCAATACTCATTCTTAAGTATCAATGCCTACCTCCTTCATTCCAATGCATGCCTTGAAGTGTTGTAGCTTTACTCCATCCAAAGATTTGGTAAACATATCTACATAATGTTCCTTTGTATTGACATGTTCCACATTGAAATCCTTTGACATGATATTATCTCTAATGAAGTGGTAATGCACTTCTATATGCTTCAACCGTGCATGGAACACCGGATTTTGAGCCAAGCATATGCTACTCATATTGTCACAAAAAATACGTACTTTCTTAAACTGCAAATCAAGATCAACAAACAACTTCTTGAGCAACATAATCTCACATGAGACTTATGCTAAGCCTCTATACTTAGCTTTGATTGAGGAGACAACCACTGCTAGTTGTTTCTTTGACATCCATGAGATGGTCTTTTTCCCTAGCATGATAACATATCCACTAGTGCTCCTCCTGTCATCTTTGAAACCAGCCCAATTAGCATGAGCATAAGCTTATAAATTTAATCCATCATCAAATGGTTAATATAGCCCTTCATTCACTAATCGTTTGAGGTACCTAAGTACCCTTTTGGCTGCAACAAGATGAGATACTCTTGGTGCTTGCAAAAAGTGAGATAACACTCCAATTACATATGCAATATCGGGTCTAGTCATAGTAGCATAAAAGAGAGAACCAATAACTAACCTATACATGTTCACATACTTCACTTATTCACCTTCATGAGCACTTAGTTGAACATTTACTTCTAATGGATTTGAAATGGGCTTGCAATCACAGAAGCCAAACTTCTTCAAAAGATCTACAATGTATTTCCTTTTCATCAAGTATATACCTTGCTCTTTATATAGTACTTCAATGCCAAGGAAGTACCTTAAAATCCCTAAATTAGAGATTTTAAACTTATATCTTAGATTCCTCTTTATTTCATTTATGTTGGCTTCATCATCCCCTGTAATGATCAAATCATTAGCATATATACAAATGAAAATGGTTTTGCTACCTTCCTTCTTCACAAAGAGTGATGGGAATACATCCAAACAAACCTTGAATGATCATTTGTAAATGTGGCAAGATATTTGTTACCTCCAATGGATGGCTCCCTTATAGGTCCCCATACATCTGTGTGTATGAGATTCAATACTTCACTATTTACATGTGCTCCCTTCTTGAATGGAAATCTGATTTGTTTCCCTAATTGATAAGGATGGTACAAATGTTGCATATTCTGAGATGTAAGATCAGGTAGACCACTCACCAAGTGCTTCCTTTGAATGTCCTTCATCGTCTGTGAGTTTATGTGCCTAATTCTTTTATGCCATAATTCGATTTTTGCAATCTGTTTATTTCCAATTGAGAAGTAGACGATGTGAGGTGAAGAGCCTTCCTTGCTTCTTCTCTTTTGCTATGATCTTGTAGTCCTACATGGGGTCTTCAACAAAACATCTTTGATCATTGAGCCTCACCTCATTGTTGGTACAATTAGCAAGCCTAACTGCATTGCTAAAGCCTTAAGACTACACAGTCATCTATCTCTTCACAAGAGAGAACCACATATGAACACTTGCTTGTCAATTTGATTGTATTCACCTTTGATATGTAAAATCCAAGAGATAAAGGAATATTGTGAAGTAAGGAGCTGAACCCATGACTCGTGTAGTAGGAGGAATCAATTTAAATCATCCCTAAATTGTAGGATCACTTTTAGATGAGGAAAAGTTCAAATTCAAACTTGAAGTATGAGTATAAATAGACTTTCTTTTAGTCCAATTAGATGTTTGCAAAAGCTCTCTCTTCAATTCATACCAAGTTCTGAGCTCGGAGCAAAACACAAAGCACTTCTATTCCCAAAATAGAAAGTTCCTTCACCATCCTTGCATATGCAAGTTATTTGTTTTCCTGCAAACATTTGGGAATGATGTTCCAAAGCACTTGTTGGTTCCAAGCGCATTATTGCGAAGCTAAAGGAGTCTATTAAGCATCCCTAGAGTCAACATGGTAGGTGTAGAGTAGATTTTGTGCAATACCAGCTCATCTCTTGAGCATACATATCCATCTCCTCATAGTAGTATCAGAACAATAGCAAATCAACATGGGAGATGGATTTCCTTCATCCATAGACAAATTGGATCAAGGTAACTACTCAGCTTGGACACTTAGAATGGAGGCTTATATTCAAGGGAGGAACCTCTATGGTTATGTATCTCGAGATGAGATGATGCCAATTCTCATGAGCAAAGGACAACCAACTCAAGAAGAACAAGAGAGGTTAACAACATGGTGCTCAAAGGATGCTCTAGCAAGGTCGTATATTCTTAACTCAATCTTTGATTTTTTACTTCCACATATCAAGAGTTGCAAGACTTCACAAGAGACTTGGAGTGCTCTTGAAGCATTCTTCTCATCGAGTACCAAGGCAAGAAAGAATCTACTATGGATGGAGTTCACCAAACTCAACAAGATGCCTAAACAAAGTATAATTGATTTTTTCACCAAAATGGACATATCAAATCAATTTCGTAGCATTGAACAAGTCATTGACAAAAAGCAGATATGAATGCAAGTGGTTAAAGGAATAAAGGCAGATGACAAATGGGAAACTTAGGCAAACTTATGAAGAATGGAGACAACTCAAAAGGTAATTAATCCTCCGCTCTATGTACAGATAAGAACAAGAATAAATATAGTAAAGGCAAAGGTAAAAATTCTGATGATGAGGGCAACACATCTCAAGCAAACCATGTAGGTAGAGGTAGAGGTTCAAGAGGAACAGGGCAAAGGAGGAAGACAAGACAGGGGGAGATCTCAAAGCTCCCCTCCATGTGCCATATGTGGCTTAAGTAATCACATTACATAGAGCTATTTTAGGAATCCTAGAAACCAAAGAGGAAGAGGTTACAACAAAGGAGTCTATGGAAGCTCAAGAGGTAGATTCAACAACAACAATGGTTACAACAACAACTCATACAAAAACAATAATTATCAAGGAGGATACAAAGGAAGGAGAGACTACATGTAGTCTCTTCTTCCTTTGTATCCTCCTTGATAATTATTGTTTTTGTATCCTCCTACAACAATTATGCAGATGATCAAACTCAAGAGGACTCATTACTTGTAATGAACATGACCATGAAGCTAGGTAAACCAAATGAACATGTATTCTATATAGACTCAAGTTGTTCAAACATGTAGCAAGAAATGTAGCTGTACTCTTAGACTTGGAGGACCGAAGGAATAGGCATGAAGTCCAAACAAGAGATGACACAAGGCATCGAGTGGAGAAGATAGCAATGTGAAGGCTTTAGATGGTAATATGAACCTATTATTGGATGGAAGCAAATTAAATAGGTTCAAGTCAATGATTTGGATTACAACAAACCATAAGAGAATAAAGACTCAAACATCTTAGGCTTGAGGGGGTGTTGTTGGTGCAATTATCAAGCCTAAGTGCATTTCTAAAGCCTTAAGACTACACATTCATCTAGCTCTTCACAAGAGAGAACCACAGATGAACACTTGCCTGTCAATTTTATTGTATTCACCTTGGATAAATGTAAAAGCCAAGAGATTAAGGAATCTCATGAAGTTAGGAGCAGAATCCACAACTCATGTAGTGGGAAGAATCAATTTAAATCATCCCTAAAGTGAAGGATCACTTTTAGGTGAGGGAAAATTCAAATTCAAGCTTGAACTATGAGTATAAATAAACTTGCTTTTAGTCACGCAACGAGAGCATCATTCTAAGAGGCATTGATCTACTTCAACGAGCACACATTAAGTGCACTTCATTTATCGATAGTCCACTACACTTCCCCTATATTATATGCTCATTACCATATACATTTTGATAAATTTCTTTAAGTATATCTCTCTCTACTCTTCTTTACTGCATCTTCATCATTATAGTGATTTTGTGGAAAAGATTTGTCTACGTGTGATTCATTTTCTATGCTTTAACTTGGGTTAGTTAGATTGAAGTTTCTAATAATTGATATCAATTTTCATCACATTTTGTTTGGAGGATCTCGAGATATGAATCATAAAAAGTGATTGTGTTTGCATAACTTCTAGATCCTGAAAAGTCGAGATGACTCCCCTGACTTGTTAGAATCATTTCGTAGTGTATGGTGTAGCTAAAATTAAATAACTTGGTTTAGTTAGCTACAAAATCCAATTAGATGTGTTCAAAAGCTCTCCAATCAATTCATACCAAGTTGTGAGCTCTGAGTAAAACACAAAGCACTTCTATTCCCAAAATAAAAAGTTTCTTCACCTTCCTTACATATGGAAGTTATCTGTTTTAATGCAAACATTTGGGAATGATGTTCCAAAGTGCTTGGTGGTTCCAAATGCATTATTGTGAAGCTAAAAGAATCTATTAAGCATCCCTAGAATCAACTTGTCCAAATGCATTATTGTGAAGCTAAAGGAATCTATTAAGCATCCCTGGAGTCAACTTGTCAGGTATAGAGCAGGTTTTGTGCAATACTAGCTCATCTCTGGAGCATACATATTCATATCCTCACACTCATAACCTCTTTCAACCATTTGACCTATGGAAACCAATTTGTTAGTGATGGTTGGCATATGCAACACATTCTCTTTGGAGATTTGAGATCCATTCAATGGAACATCTCCCACATGTATAATCTTGTGCTTAGTGTGATCCCATGTCTATACATGTCCTTGCGTGATGGGTGAGTGTAAATTAAAGAAAACATCCTTATTCCAACTCACATGGTTGCTACAACCACTATCAATGTACCATGTAAAATCTGAATTGACTCTTTCACTTGACCCATACATCATAAGCAAGTGCTCATTTTCTGAATTTTTGAAGTACTAGCATAATTACATTGGTTCCTATTGTATCTTTGATTGCCTCCTCCTTTGGACCATTAATCTCTTGCATAATGGCCTGATTTACCACAATTGTAGCATTCTCCATTGGATGCTTCTCTTCCATGTGACCTTCCTCCTCTTCCTCTACTCCTTCCTCTTCCTCTTGATCCATAACTTTGGTTGGAGCCTTCATGGTTGCTTAAGATTGAGTTTGATCTTCCTCTCCCTCTGTCTTGGGAGTTTCCTCCAACTCTTTTGCCTTTGTTTTTACTTGCATAGAAAACTTGGGCTTGGCTACCCTTTGAATGTGAACCCCATTTGTTCATCTCTTCCATCACCATCAATGTGACTAATTGATCAAATTGTCATAGGGAATCCCTCTCATAAATTGATATGGTGAATGCTTTCCACTTTTCATTCCCTCACAAGCCATTAAGAGTGTGTGCAACAAGATCATCAAATTTGATTGGGCTTGCAATTGAGCCTAGGGCATCTACAAGCTCCTTAACCTTCAAAATGTACTCATTTATGTTAGTGTTTGGTGCTTTCTTAAGATTATTTAGCACATTCTTGACCTGAATCTTCCTTGCCTTGATTGATGAATGTTGCGAGGAAGGAGATAAGGAAGAGAGCTTACTCAGACACTCTTGCACTCAAAGAGAAGCACACACAGATTTAGGCAATGAAGAAAAGTCTTCTTCTTCTTCTATTACATAAAAGGAATGTAAAAGAAGGATGCAAAACAACAATACAACTAGTGCAATATATAAAGAACAATACATAAGGAAAATCCTAATGTCCAAGAATGAGTGAACTGCAAGAAAAAAATGTGCCATCACTCTCGGTATATAAATCTAGTAAAACTCAATGAAGTATCCATGACATATACCAACGTGATTACTATACATGTCATAGAAATAAAAAAGTGATACGTGTCATCCTTGATCATCACATGTTACACTCCCCCTTAAGCTCAACGTCATGTCCTCTAATCCAAGCATCTTTCAAAACTTCTTCAACTTCTCCACTCCAAGTGCTTTAGTGAAAATATCAATAACCTGCTCATCTGTCTGCACATAAACAAGGTCATTATCACCTGCTAATAACTTTTTCTCGATGAAATGATAATGCACCTCAATGTGATTTGTTCTAGCATGAAAAAGAGGGTTGCATGCTAATTGTAGGCTACTAAGATTATCACAATAGATGGCAATAGGCTTCTACACTTCGATGTGAGGAGAGATGGTTGATAGACTCCAAAGATGTGCCAGGTGCTACAAAAACCTGCTCTACACCTACCAAGATTACTTCACTGATGATAATCAGACACTTTGTGCTTGCTAAGGATGCATATGAACCATCCTAATGCTTTGGAGCATAAATCCCAAATTGATTCATCAAGGCAGACTACTTGACACAAAACAAATGATGTAAAACTTGCTATTTTTGGATGGTTGATACACACAGACATTGTTGATACACTCCAAGATGTGCTTGGTGTTCCAAAATCCCAAATTGATTCATCAAGCTAGACTACTTGATACAAAACAGATGAAGTAAAACTTGCTATTTTTGGATGAGTTGCAATCTAGAAATTAACTAAAACTCTCACAACCTACTGAAAATTGCATAGAGATAGTTTGCAAACCTCTAATTAGATAGATAATGAATCTAAAGAAACAAATTTGATGAATTTTGATGAACTATGTTGAGAGAAATGAATCTAGCATTATAGGGGTGTGTATAAACACTTTAACCACATAGCTTCTTATGTTGCATTAGCCAAACCTTTGTATTCAGCTTTAGTAGATGATAGAGCAATAGTTGGTTGCTTCTCTGAAGACCATAAAATGAGTTTTGAACCTACAAAATACAAATAGCCTGATGTACTCTTCCCGTCATCCTTTGATCGAGCCCAATCTGAATATGAGTAAAGTTTGAGATCAATTTCAGAAGTGAAGGGGTAGAAAAGCCCTTCATTGATGGTACCCTTTAAGTATTTGAGCACTCTCTTGGCTTCTTCAATGTGTGGCCTCCTTGTCTTGTGCATAAATTGGCTGAGTATGCTAACACTATAGCATATGTCCACCCTTGTGAGAGTTGCATAGTTCAAGTTTCCTACCAAGCTTTGATAGCTTGTGATATCTTCAATAGGTTCTCCCTCATAAGCACTTAATGTATGATTCAACTCCATGGGTGTACTTACACACTTAGTATTCTCCATTTTAAACTTAGAAAGCATGTCATGTACATACTTCCTTTGAGTGATGTAGATACCAAAATTTGTATAGAAAATTTCAAGTCCAAGAAAATAAGTGAGAGGTCCTAGATCATTGATCTTGAATTCATCCTTCATTTCAGCCTTTACCTATTATATTCCATTGACATCATTCTTTGTAATTATAATTTCATCTACATATACACAGATATATATGACCTCTAATCCATTCCTCTTGATGAATAATGATGTATCTACTTTACTAGCTTTGAATCCTTGGTCCCAGAAGTAGGTAACTAATCTATGGTTCCAAGCTCTTAGAGCTTGCTTCAAAACATATGGAGCCTTCTTCAATTTACACACATAATTGGGATGATGTGCATCTTCATAACTAACTGGTTGTACCATATAAACTTCCTTTGGTTGTACCATATAAACTTCCTCTAAAATCCAACCATTGAGAAATGAATTTTTTACATCTAGTTGATATAGCTTCCAATTCCTAGATGAAGCAATGCTGACAAGTACTCTCATGGTAGGCATTTTAGCAATAGGTGAGAAGGTCTCTTCATAGTCTATTTTGTGGGTTTGGGCAAACCCCTAGGCTACTAACCTTGCCTTGTATCAATTAATACTATCATCTGAATTTCGTTTTACTTTATAAATCCACCTTGATCATATTACCTTCATTGATGATTTGCTAGGAACAAGTTCCCATGTATCATTGTCCATAGGAGCTTCCATTGCTTCTCTCCATTACTTCTTGCTTTGAGCTTCTTCATAAGATCTTAGTTCTTCATTGTTGGATTCCTTAGCCATATAGATTGAATGCTTTATGACCAAAGAGGTATCAAATCCATATCTCTCTCGTTTTTTCTTCTCTCTCATTGATCTTGTGATTGGTTCATGAGAGCTTTCTGAGCCTTGAGCTAGGTCTTGCACCTTAGCTTTCCCTTTGTTCTTCCATAGCTTTAATTTCTCTAGATCTGTCATATTATCTTCAGAGTCACTATCTTCATGATGCTTTGGTTCCTTTGTTGGAAGAGATGGAAAGTGTTCTTCCAAGTCATAGGGTAGCTTCACTTTCCTGTCGTCATCAAACCAAGATTTATTTTCATCAAATATTACATCCCTAATAACTAAGAAGCCTTTGTTAATGGGATTATACAATCTCTATCCTTTTTGGTTTTGATCATATCCAATAAAGACACACTTCTCTGCTTTGGGATCCAATTTCCCTATTAATTGAGAAGGTATGTGAAAATAAGGTAGACATCCAAAGATTTTGAAATGCTCTAGACTTGGCCTTCTTCCATTCCATACCTCATAGGGAGTCATACCATCTAAAGACTTTGATGGAAGTCTATTTACAAGGTATGTGGCTATTGATATAGTCTCTACCCCAAAATAATTTGGTAGAACCTTTTCATTTAGCATAGATCTACCTGCCTCAACTATAGTTATGTTCCTTCTTTCAGCTACTCCATTGAGTTCAAGTGTGCATCTGGTTGTAACCTCTCTTTTGATGCCTCTTTCTTGTAGGAAAGCATCAAATTCAGTTGAGAAGTATTCTCCACCACCATCTGATCTAAACTTCTTGAGACATCTTCCTATTTGATTCTCTACAAGAGAAAAATATCTTTTGAAACAATTGAAGACTTCATCATTATGCTTCATAAAGTACAAGATTGTCCATCTCCTACAATCATCAATAAAAGATACATAGTATCTTGAACTTGAAATAGAAGGTTCTTTGCTTGGACCCCACACATTTGTGTGTAAAGGATCCAATAATTCCCGATGGATAAAGCCTTTCCTATTGAAGGGTTGTTTGTGAGCTTTGCCAAATTGACAAGCTCCACACTTATATATCATATATTGTTTTGTGATGTTGGGCAATCCAATTACACTTTGATCCTTGCAAATTTGTTTCAAGGTTTTCTCACTAATATGAGCAAGCCTTTATGCCATACCTCCGATTTAGAGAGTGTTTAAGATCCATAGCTAAACAATGCTATGTTCTTGGTGTCCTCCACTTCAAAGGTGAAGAGTCTTCCTGTCTTTTCTCCTTTGGCAATCCTTCTAAATCCTTGCTTGCGGTCTTCCACATATGCTCCATGCCTTGTAAACCTAGCCTGTAGTCCTTTCTCCACAATTTGTCCAACACTTATCAAGTTTTTGGTTATTGTAGGTACATACAAAACCTTGCTTAGAAGATTCATGTTACCATTTGATGTCTTGAAATTACCTATTGTCTCCACTGAATGTCTTGTATCATCACATGTATGCACTTCATGTTTATTTTTTGGATCTTCTAAATCAAAGAGCAATGCTACATTTCCTGATACATGATTTGAGCATCCTAATTCAATATAGAAAACATGACCATCATCCTTATCCTCCTTCAATGATACATTCATGAGGAGCACTGAGTCCTCTTGACTTTGATCTTCAGTGTAGTCGTTGTAATCCTTCCTTCCTTTGTATCCATATTGATGGTTGTTATTGTTGTTCTAGTAGTTGTATCCTCCATTGTATCTGCCTCTATTCGATCCATAGCCACCTCTACCAAATCTTCTTCCTCTGGAATTCCTTGGGTTCCTGTAACATTCCTCAGTGGTATGATTAGATTAATCACATATACTACAAGGTTGAGATGCTTGGGGTCTCCCCCTACCTTGCTTTCCTCCTCTACCTCTACCTCTAGCTCTTCCTCTACCTATGAAGTTGGCTTGGAAAGAGCTACCTTCATCTCCATTCTTCTTAGACTTTGAATTATCCTTAGCTTTAGCCTTATCCGAGCATAAGGCAAATAGCTGATTACCTCTTGAGGATTCACCATTCTTGTTTATCTTTGCTTCATGTGTGAAGAGTTGGCCTATAAGAGTGTTGAGGTCAGGCACTTGCATGTCCATGTATAGATCCGTTGTGAATGATTCCCACTTTTCATCAACTTTGATGCCATGATGATTTGCCTTATGATTTGCTCTTCTTCAATTACCTCTCCAATGCTTCCTAACTGATTAGAGACCTCCTTCATTCTGGTGACATAATCAGTCACATTTTTTTTAGGAATTTTCTTCATGGTTGTGAACTCCATCCATAGCTGGTTCTTCCTTGCTTTAGTATTTGAAGAGAAGAAAGAGGTAAGATCTTTCCAAGTTTCTCTTGAAGTCTTGAATCCTTTCACATGAGGTAAAAAGAAAATTTGAGATTGAGTTTAAGATGTAGGACCTGGCTAGTACATCCTTTGAACACCAATTTGTAAGCCTTTCTTGCTCTTTATGTGATGGTTGTCCTTTGCTTCTCATTGTTGGCATGACTTCATCTTTAGATATGTATCCAAACAAATTTCTCCCTTGAAGGTAGGCCTCCATCCTCAGAGACCAAGCTGAGTAGTTGTTTCTATCCAATTTGTCAATGGTGGAAGGAAAACCATCTCTCATACTGATTTATCTATGCTTTGATACCATTGTCAATAGAGATGGTTGATACACTCCAAAGATATTCCTGGTGCTGCAAAAACCTACTCTACACCTACCAAGATTGCTTTAGGGATGATAAGTAGACACCTTGTGCTTACTAAGGATGCATATGAACCATCCTAGTGCTTTGGAGCATCACTCCCAAATTGATTCATCAAGACAGACTAATTGACACAAAATAGATGAAGTAAAACTTGCTATTTTCGGATGGTTGATACACAAACAGATGGTTGATACACAGAGAGATGGTTGGTACACTCCAAAGATGTGCCTCGTGCTACAAAAACCTATTGTACACCTGCCAAGATTGCTTCAAGGATGATGAGTAGACACCTTGTGCTTGCTAATGATGCGTATGAATCGTCCTAGTGCTTTGGAGCATCAATCCCAAATTGATTCATCAAGTCAGACTACTTGACACAAAACAAATGAAGTAAAACTTAATATTTTTGGATGGTTCATACATAGAGAGATGGTTGATACACTCCAAAGATGTGTCTGGTGCTACAAAAACTTGCTCTACACCCACCAAGATTGCTTCAAGGATGATACGTAGACACCTTGTGCTTGCTAAGGATGCGTATGAACTGTCCTAGTGCTTTGGAGCCTCAATCCCAAATTGATTCATCAAAGATAGACTACTTGACACAAAACAGATGAAGCAAAACTTGCTATTTCTGGATGAGTTGCACTCTAGAAATTAACTCAGAGCTCACATCTCGCTGAGAATTGAACAGAGATATTTTGCATACCTCTACTTAGATAGATAATTAATCTAATGCATCAAATTTGATGAATGTTGATGAACCATACTAAAAGAAATGAATCTAGCAATATAGGGATTTCATCTTGATATTTTAGGAGCTATCTGCTAGAATACATAGTTTTCTTCAAATGAATGTAGCTCATAGATATAATAAACCTATGACGATGAAAATTGATACAATGCAAATAGACTTATCAATCCACCTATATCAGTTTAAATCACAGCAAAAGATTAAGCGTACATAGAGAAATCAATAACTCATGTTGATTGAAAATGTGAATGTAAACATGTAGTAGTAGATGAGAAGAACTCCAAGATGTAGCTTGAAAATCAATTTGTATTGCACATATTGTACATGATATGAATGGACATGAAGCTTGGAAAGGATGATCACAATGTGTGGTTCACTAATAGCTTGGTTCTTGATTAGAAGCTCCTCATGCTATAGCTCTAAACTCTGCTCTAAGTCCACAACTACACATAGGTGTGTATATAGAGATTTTTGAATTCAAATCTTGGAGGGATTGTACCTACAAGTTCCCTCAAGTAAGGGAATCACTTAGCTAGTCAATCACTCCTAGCTTAGCTCGTAATTAGTTACTAACTAGGCCACAAGATTCTCCAATGACTTTTACTTTTTAATGCACTTACTTTTCAAGTATTACAAGAGTTTGTTTTTGTGGCTCTCTCATTCAGAGTATACATAATCAATGCTTTTACATTAATGAGTGATCAAGCACTAGGCTTGGATGAAATGCACCAACATTCAACACCTAAATCTGAAAGTAGCATCTCTAGCCATGATGCTTCAAATGATGGCATTACAAAACCTCTATAGTCAGCCTCTTGTACTCGATAAAGCAAAAGTGGGTTGCTTCTTATTGCTCCATGTAATAGCTGCACTCCCAAGTTAGAATAGAAAGCCACTAATAGATCTTCTATTTAGAATACTACGAGCCCAATCTGCATCGGTATACCCATGAACCTGCAAATCTACACTAGCTTCATAAAACAATGCATAATCCAAAGTAGTAGTCACATAATATACAATGCACCTTAGAGCATCTAAATTTTGTTTCCTAGGAACCTCCATAAATTGACTTTCAAGTCCAACCATGTAACTTAGATTAGGCCTTCTAATCACGGGATATATCAAACTTCCCATAATTTTCCTGTACATAGTAGCATTTTCCAATGCTTCACTTGATGTAGTATCCAACTTCAAATTTTGATCTAATGGCATAGAAATTGGCTTACAATCAGCCATACCATACTTTTGTAACATACTTAAGGCATATTGCCTTTGCGACATCCATATACCTATTTCTATATGTATAAACTCAATGCCCAAGAAATAGCACAACACACCAAGATCTTTCATGTCAAATTCTTGCATAAGGAGTTGCTTTACCTCATTAATGCTTTCTTCATTATCACCACCTGCGATCAAGTCATCAACATAAATAGCCACAATCATGATGCCATCATCACTCTTCTTAGCGTATAATGAATGATCTACATCACACACAGAAAATCTAATGGTTGTTAAATAATCAGGGATCCTTGCATGCCAAGCACGAGGGGCTTGTTTAAGCCCATAGAAAGCCTTTTGCAATCTACAAACATATTCTAGGTGCTTTGAATCTTTATATCCTTGTCGTTGGTTCGTGTATACTTCTTCCTACCACTCACCATGTAAGAAAGCATTCTTCATATCCTTGTGATGCAAAGTCCATCCTTTTGTTGTAGCTAATGCAACAAGTGCTTTGAGAGTAGACATGTTAGCTATAGGGCTGAACATTTCCTCATAATCAATGCAATATGTTTGTGCATATCCTTTTGCTACCAATCATGCTTTATCAAAACTCCTTATGCTACAATGAGCATTGGTTTTTACCTTGTAAACCCACTTGTAACCTATGGGTTTCTTTCCTTGTAGCAATGGAACCAACTTCCATGTTTCATTTCCATAAAGTGTAGCCATCTCGTCATCCATAGCTTTCTCCCAATCTGCATTTACAATTGAATCTTCAAAACAAGAGGGTTCAATATCTTGTATTACCTTGATCATGTAGGCATAATGATGAGCCATGTAACTATCACATGTCAATCGTTGCACTAAATTTTGTATCCTCCTATATCTTCTTTTTCTTGGGTCACTTCTCCTTGTATCATCTTCATGTGCCTTTTTTACTCATGGAGTCTTCATAGAGGGCAATCCAACTTCCTCATCAAGGGTGTTTTGGAACCCCTTGAATCTCCATCAATATATTCAAAACTTATAGATGTTTTACTACCCACAAAAAGCTTTTCTTTACCTTTCTTTAATGTAGTTGATGAATTTGCTCGACTGAAATTTACACGCAATCTTCTACTCCATGGATTTGAGTTCAAACTATTGCTTGATGATGCATCACGTCCACTCAAAACTTAAGATTTTGCACTTAATTTTTTATCATTTCCTTTGCCATATGAGTCAAGATTAAGTCATTCCTTGAAATCTACATAGAAGCTTGACATTTTATCAAACACCACATCCCATCTTACCTTCACCTGTCGTGTGAGTGGGTTATAACATGTATATCCCTTTTGCTCAAGGGAGTACCCAATGAAGATACATTTTTCTGCTATTGGATCAAGCTTCATCCTCAACTCATCTGGAACATGTACATATGCAATATAGCCAAATACTTTCATATGTGATAAGTTTGTCTTTTTACGTGTAAAATTCTCTTCAAGTGTAACTTGATGTACAACAACAATCAAAGTTATGTTCATGAAGTATAAAATAGCATGCACAATCGCTGCCCAATAGCAATGAGGCATATTCTTCTTAGCCTTCGAGGCTCTTGATATGTTTGCGATACATCTATTTTTGCATTCAACAACGTCACCATGTTATGGTGTGTACCTACATGAAAACTGATATCGAATTGCATGAATTTTTAGAAAGTTGTTGAAATCATTTGACATGTATTCACCTCCTCCATCAGATCTTAATGTTTGAATATACTTCCCTATCTGCTTTTCCACCATAGCTTTAAAATTCTAGAAGTGAGTGAACACCTCACTCTTATCTTTCATGAAATATACCCATACTTTTTGTGTATGGTTATCAATGAAACTAACATAAAACCTGCAACCACCCACACATGTGGTCTTTGTAGGAGCCCAAACATCTATATGTACTATTTTTAGCACATTCTCACTAACATGCTTGTCATGTGCAAATGATGCTCTTGACTATTTGACATGTTCCACATACCCTTTGCATCTTTAAAACCTTAAAATCTAGTAGTCCATTGATAATCTCTTTTGACCGAAATAATTTCAGCCTCTCCAAATTTGCATGTCCAATTTGTTTATGCTAGATCTCTATATCAACAATAACTCCTGCACATTTTGCAAACATGGTTGTATTTATTTCAGGAATTTTCACATTTGAGGAGAACATCATACCCACTTTGTTTCCTTTGGGAATCAATCTTCCATCCTATTTGTACTCTTCTACATATAACCCATCATCATTGAAACTGACTTGTAATCTGTGGTCAAACATTTTTCCAATAGAAACCATATTCTTTGTTATATTTGGAATATGTAGGACATCAGCAATATGTTTTACCTTCCCCTCCTCCATAAATAGTCCTATGTTTCTTTTATGCTCAATAGGATGTGATGTGTCATGACCTATTTCAACATATCGAAGAACTCGTAATTTTTGCAAACTACCAGACCAATCCACATGAATCGTCATGTGATTTGAAGCACTTGAATGAACATACTAGACATCACCATTCGATTTTGAAACATCAGCAAACATTGTATTCATCATGTGATGTTGGACCATGAACAGCTTCTTTGAATCATCTACACTTATGGATGCATAGTTGTTTTGTTGCCTTCTATTATTTTGATTCTTCAACCTACAATCATGTTCCAAGTATCCATGTTTATCATAATAAAAATGACCTAAAACAATAATACAACTAGTGCAATATATAAAGAACAGTACATAAGGAAAATCCTAAAGTCTGCAAATGGGTGAGCTGGCAAGAAACAAATGTGCCATCACTCTGGATAGATAAATCTAGTAAAGCTCAATGAAGTATTCTTGACATATACCAGTGTGACCACTATACATGTCAGAGAAGTAAAAAAAGTGATACATGTCATCCAAGATCATCACATGTTGAGCTTGATGTCTCAACAATGAAGACTACAATCTCTCCAAGGTCTCCTAGACCTTCTTGGATGTGTCCAAGTCTTTTACATGCCCTATCATGTTATTGCTTATGTGTTGGGATAGAATGAATATGGCTCTGCTATTTCTTTTTCTCCATTCATTAAGTGCATTGACCTGTCCTTGAAGAGGCGGGTCATGTACATAAGGCATTGGCTCTATGCCACTGACTAATCCCCACAATCCTTTTCCCATAAGGTAGTTGGTAACTCTAAATTTCCATGGTTGATAATTGCCTTTCTCTAACTTCTCTATTTGTGCATTATACTTAGTCATAATGAGCTCTAAGATGCTCCTCTACCTTCTTCTAAAGTGTTTGTATGCTTTAGAAGGTTTGGATTTTACCTTTTGATATCAGCTCCCTTGCTAACCTTCAAGTAGTTGAGATCTTAATCGATGTAGCCCTCTCTTGATGTCTTCTTGTTTTAATAAGTCCTCCTTGTGCTTTCACAAATTATCTTTATCCCTTCAAGTCTTTAATATGATCTCCACTCATGTCTTCAAGCCTCCTAAATGCTCTAATACCACTCATGGAGGATGCTTCTCATAGCCCAATGCAACAATGGAAGATGGCTTCCCTCCACTATGCCTACATGAAGTTATATATGCTCATTGTTCTTGACTTTTCTCTGCATTCGTATACATCCTAAAATATCGGGATGACCCCTTTGAATTGGTAGAATTATTTCTCAATGTATGGTGTAGCTAAATTGATGAGATAACTTGTTTTAGTTAGCTACACACTCCAATTAGATATGTGCAAAAGCTCTCTGGTTAGTTCATACCAGGTCGTCAGCTCTGAGCAAAACATTGAGCACTTCTATTTTCAAAATAGAAAGTTTCTTCACCTTCCTTACATATGTAAGTTAACTGTTTTGATGCAAATATTTGGGAATGATGTTCCAAAGCACTTGGTGGTTCCAAGTGCATTATTGTGAAGCTAAAGGAGTCTATTAAGCATTCATAGAGTCAAGGTGGAAGGTGTAGAGCAGGTTTTGTGCAACAGCTCATCTCTAGAGCATACATATCTGTCTCCTCACATTTGTATCAAAGCAATAACAAATCAACATGGGAGATGTATTTCCTTCATCCATAGACAAATTGGATCGAGGTAACTACTCAGCTTGGTCACTTAGAATGGAGGCTTATCTTCAAGGGAGGAACCTCTATGGTTTTATATTTGGAGATGAGATGATGCCAATTCTCTAGAGCAAAGGACAACCAACTCAAGAAGAACAAGAGAGGTTAACAACATGGTGCTCAAAGGATGCTCTAGTAGGGTCATATATTCTTAACTCAATCTCTGAATTTTTACTTCCACACATCAAGAGTTCCAAGAATTCACAAGAGACTTGGAATGCTCTTGAAGCATTCCTCTCATCAAGTAAGGCAAGTGATTAATGGAATGAAGGTAGATGAAAAATGGGAAGCCTTCACCACAGCCATGGACCTCTACATGGACAAGTAGGTTCTTGATTTCAATACCCTCATGGAATAATTTTCACACGAGGCAAAGCGTATGAAGAATGGAGACAACTCAAAAGATAATCAATCCTTCGCTCCATATACAGATAATAACAAGAATAAATATAGTAAAGTCAAAGGTAAAAATTCTGATGATGAGGGCAACACCTCTCAAGCAAACTCTGCAGGTAAAGCTAGAGGCTCAAGAGGAAGAGGCAAAGGAGGAAGACAAGGTAGGGGGAGATCTCAAAGCTCCCCTCCATGTGCCATATGTGGCTCAACTAATCACATTACCTAGAATTGTTTCAAGAATCCTAGAAACCAAAGAGGAAGAGGTTACAACAAAGGAGGCAATGGAAGCTTAAGATGTAGATTCAACAACAACAACAATATTTAACAAGAACAACTCATACAACAACAATAATTATCAAGGAGAATAGAGAGGAAGGAGAGACTATAACAATTATGGAGATGATCAAACTCAAGAGGACACATTAATTCTGATGAACATGACCATGAAGCAAGGTACATGTATTCTATATAGACTCCAGTTGCTCAAATCATGTAGCAAGAAATGTAGGTCTACTCTCAGACTTGGAGGACCCAAGGAATAGACATGAAGTCCAAACAGGAGATGGCATAAGGCATCTAGTGGAGAAGATCGGCAATGTGAAGACTTCATATGGTAATATGAACCTATTGAGCAAGGTATTGTATGTGCCAAACATCACCAAAAATCTCATAAGTATAGTTCAAATTGTTGAAAAAGGATTGCAGGTAAGATTCCCAAAGAATGAAGCATTTGTTGAGGATCCATATCAGGGATTCAAACGGATAGCAAGAGGATAAAAGTAAGGTAGACTATTCACATTTGACCTCCAAGATACTAGGAACATTGCTTTGTTTAATTTACGGTAGTCAAATCCTATCAGAGTTGGAAATTTGGCACAAACGGTTAGCTCATATAGGTGAAAGGGCTCTGAAGCAAATTAGTAGAGATCAGAGTGTGCTAGGTCTACCAAATATCTCCAAATAATACATGATATACAAATGTAGTGCTTGTCAATTTGGCAAGTCTCACATGCAACCATTCACAAATAAGGGATACATTCATGGAGACCTATTGGAGCTAGTTCATACAGATGTATGGGGACCAAGCAAGGATCCATCAATCCTTGGATCCTAGTATTATGTATCATTCATTGATGATTGTAGCAGATGGACAATACTATATTTTATGAAGCATAAAGATGAAGTGTTTTTATGTTTTAAGAAATATCTAGCACTTGTGGAAAATCAAATAGGTAAACTTTGAAGAGGTTAAGGATAGATGGAGGGGGAGAATATTTTTCCCATGACTTTGATTCTTATCTCCAAGAAAGAGGAGTCCAAAGACAGATGACAAACAAGTATACTCCAGATAAAAATGGAGTGGAAGAGAGAAGAAATAGAACCATATCAGAGGTTGCAAGATCAATGCTAAATGAGAAGAAGTTGCCTACTTGCCTATGGGTAGAGATTGTATCCACAATCACCTATCTGATCAATAGACTCCCATCAAAAGCATTAGATGGGATGACACCATATGAAGCATGGAATGGAAGAATACCTAGCCTTGATCATTGCAAGATCTTTGGGTGCATAACGTATGCACACATACCATCACAAATTAGAGGCAAATTAGATCCAAAGGTAGAAAAATGCATATTCATTGGCTATGATTTAATCAAAAAGGGAATAGGCTATGTTAGAGGGCCGCCGAACCAGGACGGATGAACCCGGACAGGTGCCGTAAAAAGTGGATTCGCGGAAACATTGTAGCAGACTTCTATTTAAAGCGCACAAAGGAAAGCGGTAAAGACCGGCAGTTTTGGGAAGAGCCTCTGCTTCTGTTGGGTATTGTAGTGAGTGGGTTGATTACGTCTCGAACCGAGGTGTTTGGAAATCGCAAGTATAGCATTGTGTGTGTATGTGTTCTGTCTGTCTATTCTATTGATTCTATTTGGGAAATTGCGAGCATCTTGTTTGAGACCATGTATGAGGTGTTGATGAGAATATTGACTTCTGTTCTGTTCTATTCGCATCTAACTATTCTGCTATTCTTCCTGTCATGCCGAGTTCTATTCGGTAGTCTTGTGTTGTGAATCTGTTTGGTGATAAGTTATATGCGGTTCTGGATCTTTTCCGTCACGAAATAGTGTGGTTTATCATCCTACGAGAGACTGTGTAAGGTCGAAGTGAATCATTTGCATTTTAGTATTTTTTCGGTTAAGTGACCAGATTCGATACAATAGTCTGCGTTCACTGAGGATTCCGATCTTAGGAAGAACCTGTATCGGTAAAGGTCTGTACGTGAACAGAAGCATTGGTAAGTTTGTGATGAATTAACTGTGGTAGGAACTTGTTGCTTGAGTCGGTATACGATAAGTTTGCATAACCTCGATTATAGCTGTCTGTTATAGTATTGTTCGGTATACCTATCTGATACACGGAAGTAGCATATTGAGTAGTATTCGATTAATGAAATTGAGTATTCTACTAGTTATAAGTCAGAACAGGACTTCTGCTCTATTACTATAGCAGATTCAGTCCAGAAGTCATAAGTTTCCGCATAGTTGTCAGTAGTCAGAATCAACCACTGAGCTAAGACGTGATGGAATATTTATGAGTGTGTGAACAGTTGGGAAAATAGTACAGGGCCTCTGTCTAACAGACCCCTACCACTCCCAAGGACCCACGTGGCTAAGAGAACGATCGCGGTTAGAAGATTTGGAACCAAGTGAACGTGAAGTATTTGAATAGAACGTAAAGTAACGCTTAATCGGTATCAGTTTAACCCATAACCCATTTTTACATTTAACATTTGGCGCCGTCTGTGGGAAAGTGGCAACTGTTTAACAATCTCTACGGTAAAGTAGTATTTAAATACGAGTTACTTGTGAGAAAGTGGCATTAGAGTGCTAAGCGGTTTGTAAGAAGCAAATATCCAGTAATATTTGATTTATTGACAGTAGCAACAGACCCAGATTGTTGCAAACTGCTCAGATAATATCACTGGGCAATGATACATGCCGGTTACTCGGTCTGGTGTAACGTATCCTAGGACCCAGACGACGGGAACAAGAAAAGTACAAAAAACAACTCTAGAAGAAGAAGGTATAACGCGACCAGACTCAGTGGTCGAGCAAGTTAAGGACGCTAGAATTAATTCCGAACATATTCCGGTGGAACGATCAGTGCCTTTGGTACATGCTGGTGTCACCTCGACCCAGCCTAACCAAAGTACAGTAATTCCAGAATCTATCAATACGCCGCTGGAAATTCGACAAACTCTAGGAAAAGAAATCAGTAAAAGCGAAAAAAACGCTACAGTCTGGTAGACTGTTAGCTCATTCCGGTGATATTCCGGTCATAGAAACACCAACTGGCGGTCAAGGATTAGCATTTGTTGCAGAATCCTCAGCCAGACCCGCGTGTCTAGAAGAAAGATTTCGGATATTGGACATCCAGAAAGAGGGAGAGCTATTCGAAGCAGAGATCCGAAGTATCCTGCGCAAAAACAGCACACCGGAAGGCACGCTGTCCGGCGATCCAGATTCTGATAGTTCAACTAATCAACCTCAAGATACAGGATCAGAGACACCCACGATGAACGGACAACAACAACAACAACAGTTAGGTCAACCAAGGCTCCCTCCAACAGGAGTAACCTACACGAAATTTGGTGGATTCCCAGGAGATGACCCGGATGCTCACGTACGCACTTTCGAAATCAGTTATGCAGTCCTCAACCATCCACCGGATCAGGCATACAAGGCCATTGTTTTTCAATCTACTCTGGTCAATGAAGCGGCTAGATGGCTTACGGAATATGACATTAATCATTTCGGTACCTATGATGCAGTACGAGATGCCTTTCTACAACAATTCAGATTGAAGAAGAATCCTGCTGAAATCTTTGATTATCTAAAGAACAACCGACAGAAGGCAAATCAGACTGTCCAGGAATACGCTACTCTCTTCAGAACACATTTACGGTAGATACCACAGGCACATGCCAATCTACCTGATGACGTCATCACTCAATGGTTTATCAATGGCTTAAATCCGCAATTGAAGCAGATCATGATTATTAGATGTGTTGGAGCAATGACATTGGATGCAGTCATCGCTATGGCTTTGCAACTGGAATCCAAGGTTGGTGGATTTTCAGAAGACTTGGAATGGTTAAGGACAAACAAAAATATGACTGAAGATATAACCAGGCAAGTATACTGCACCACGTGCAAAAATTCAGGACATACAAGTGCTAACTGTGCGCTAAATCAAACATTCTGCGCTATCTGCAACACTGCCGGACACTCCACCGGAAATTGTGTCTACAATGCTAGAATACAGGGAACAGCAACAGTCAATGCTGTTATTCAAGAACATGGACAGGCAGCAAATCACTATGTACCTCCGCAACTGAGAAACAATCAACCACAGGGATATCGGAACTACCGAGGACAAAGGAACAACAATTATAATGCCAACCGATGGCAGAACGGACCACCACCGGAAAACCCCAACTTACCACCACCACGCTGTCATTTTTGTGGTGAATTCGGACACATTAGAAGATATTGCAAAGACGCAGCTGAGTATGATCAGAGGAAGAAGGAGCGGCAATACCCAATGGCCAACATGGTACAAATTACTCCGGTAGAAACACAAACTGCTACAGTCCAGACACGATCAGGTAAACAACTGCAACCAGCAGCAGAAGTATTTGAACCAGGGATACAAGAACAACATAGGATGTATACCAAGGCTAGTCACTGGACCGCTACAGAACCACCAGTGTTCCCAGAACCCATTCCGGTGACTCAGACCTCGGCAGCAAAGGAAGGAATGCAACAAAAAGAAGCAGCAGTAGAACAACCATTAGCAGAAGACATAACAACAGATACTTCAGCAACAGCAGAAACTTCAAGTTCAAAAGAGCAGGATAACCAATCTCAACAGGCCTGGGAAATTTTATCCAAGGCATCTATCACCCTACCTCTCGGCCAACTTTTGACGTTAGTACCTGGAATCCGGCAATAGTTTCAACAACATTTTACCCCGGCATCCTCTTGCATTCCAGCAACCGCTGCAGTTCAACCAGAATCTGATTCTACGGTTGATCATGCAGTGCCTTTGATTACAGTATGGTATAAGAATCAGAAGATCATGCAGGTATTAATTGACGGAGGCTCCGTCGTAAACATTGCAACCGCAGCATTATGTAAAAAGCTAGGCTGGACCGAAATCGAACCAGTTCAATTCTTCGTCAGAATGGCTGATCAATCTAGAGTCCATCCCGTAGGACTTGTACGAAATGTACCCATTACTCTACAAGGTACGACTTTCAAAATGACTTTTGTTATACTAGATCTACCCGAATCCACCTTGGATTACAATCTTCTTTTCGGCCGACCTTGGCTGAAGCATGCAAAGGTAATACAGGACTGGTCTGTGCAAGAGCTCACATTCAAGGATGCCAATCGTAAATATGTAGTAAAACTAGATGCTATACAACCCTGCGAACTTCACGCCAGACCTTATCTCGCTGAACCAGTTCATATGTTAGATGGACTATCAGATGATGAAGAAGAGCAATTTCTGAAAAATAACGCCGATTTAATGTCTCTAGGAACTGTTGATCTACAGTCTGTCATTAATAACTGGAACACTTCAGTTTGTGCAGTAGTAGCTATCACCAAACAGTCTGACCAAGCAGATACTGAATTACAATCATTATTCAACCTCGACCTCTAAAAATAAAGCAAAACTTACCGGAAATCTTTCAGGCTAATTTGATTCAGCTCCTTCGCGAATTCTCAGACGTCTTCGCATGGGATTACAAAGATATGAAAGGATTAGTTCCGCGCATATATCAACACAGAGTCATGCTGAAGCCTGAAGCTAAACCAAATAGGCAACCCAGCTATCGGATGAATCCCAATTATGCCTCTCAGGTAAAAGACGAACTTGACAGATTATTAAAAGTAGGATTCATCGTACCAGTAGAACATGCTGAATGGATTTCACCAATTGTGATTGTGCCAAAGAAAAATAAGCACCTACGAATCTGTGTAGATTACCGGAAATTGAACGCAGCAACAGTACCAGATCCTTTCCCGATCCCTTTTTTGGATACCATGCTTGATAGGGTAGAAGGCCACGAAATGTATTCATTCTTAGACGGATACAGCGGTTACAATCAGGTTAGAATGGCTGAAGAAGATATACCAAAAACTGCTTTCATTACCAATTGGGGTGTCTTCGCCTGCACCGTAATGTGGTTCGGATTAAGAAATGCACCAAGCATATTTCAGCGATGTATGCAGGATATATTTTCTCCTTATCTTACTTCATTCATGCAAGTATATCTTGACGACTTCTCGATTTTTGGGAAGATGATAGCACATTTAAGTCATTTACGATGTTGTTTTCAGAAATGTAGAGAATATAGACTCTGTCTTAACCCAAACAAATCCGTGTTTGCGATTTCATGTGGCAAACTACTTGGGCATATTGTATCTGCTCAAGGTATCCGAGTAGACCCAGATAAAATTTCGGCAATATTAGAAGCCCCGATACCCGCAACTCCAAAAGAAGTAATGCATTTTATGGGTCAAATACGGTGGCATGGCAGACACTTACGATGGCTTGCCCACCTAGCAGTACCATTAAACAGGCTAATCACAAAAACTCCCCGACAGTTTGAATGGACTGAAGAATGCCAAACTACATTTGATCGGCTCAAGTATCTCTTGACACAAGCTCCAATTTTACAACCACCAGACTGGGACAATCCGTTCCATGTTTTTGTCGACGCTTCAGATATTGCAATTGGCAGTATTCTGATGCAGCAAACAGATAAGTGGTCTCGCCCTGTTTATTACGCCAGTAGAAGGCTTGCACCGGCAGAAAAGAATTACTCCACTACTGAAAGAGAATGCCTAGGATTGATTTACTCAATTAAAAAGTTCAGACATTATTTATTAGGCCGGAAATTTACCTTTCATGTGGATCATGCTGCCCTTGTTTATCTAGTAAGACAGCAGCATTTAGGTGGACAATTAGCACGATGGGTGCTACTTTTACAAGAATTCGACTATGACGTCATTCACCGACCCGGAAATGCACATGCCTTAGCAGATTTCTTATCTCGCCTGGATTCCGGTGAAGCTCCGGTGGGCATAGATGACACGACTCCTGCGATTTATAATGTTGAACTACTATCCGATGAGATGGCCCACCCACAAGCACCATCTACATACTATGATCAGATTCTAACTTTTCTCACCGAAGGATGCTTCCCATCTGAGACGACCAAGGCAGTTCGAAGGAAATTGGCAGTCTTTAGCCGTCGATTCCGGCTAATAGCAGGAGAACTATATTATACAGATCATACCGAAATCTTACTTCGCTGTATTCCACCTCATGAGGTTAATTCAGTTATCACTTTGGCGCACTCAATTCCTTCTGGTGGCCATTTTGCAGTAGACTTAACTCACCGAAAAATTCTACAAGGAGGTCTCTGGTGGCCAACGATGTACAGAGATGTCGCACAGTTTGTTAAACAATGTGATACTTATCAAAGAACTGGTCAGCCTTTGCAAAGACATCTTTTTCCTCTGCAACCCATCTTACCACTCGAACCATTTCAGAAATGGGGATTAGATTTTATCGGTCCAATCACACCCCCAGCAATCTTCAGTAACAACAGATACATACTAACCTGTACAGACTATGCAACAAGATGGGCAGAAGCATGGGCTTTACGATCTGCTACAGCGGTTACGGTAGCAAAATGTCTACTCACGGATGTCTTCCCACGATTTGGCTTACCCCTGGAAATTGTCTCAGATCAAGGCACTCACTTTGTGAACAATCTAATGAAGGCTCTTACACAATCATTCCAGGTCACACATAATTTTAGCTCTCCTTATTATCCACGTGCCAATGGATTGGCCGAAAGTACAAACAAATCACTTTTGAATATCCTCCGGAAATTGATCATGGAAGCACCGGAAAGATGGGATCAACTACTACCTGCAGTATTATGGGCTTACCGGACTACATATAAGGTAACAACAGGCTTGACACCTTTCAAACTAGCTTATGGCTTAGAAGCAATAGCACCCATGGAATTAGTCATCCCAAGTCTGCGTGTAGCAATCACTCAAAAAATGCTACCAGAATATTCACTAACAGCAAGAATGGACGCACTCAGAGAACTTGATGAGCACCGATGGCTCGGTTTTTTAACTATGCGCGAAGTACAACTAAGGCAAGCCAAGACACACGATCGATATTTGAAGACTCCAATCTTTTCGGTAGGCCAGCTTGTACTCTTCTATAACGCAAAATCGGATAGAGCAGCAGGAAAATTCAAACTACGATGGTTCGGCCCTTTCAAGATCTCAGAACAAATCGGTCCGACAACTTTTCGGTTGACTACGTTGACCGGAAATCCACTTCCAAAGGTAATGGGTCGAAGCTGCGGCCGTATTATCCCACTACTAGTACGCATTAAATTATTCGGCGGCGAACCGCGTTTTGTATAAATTTTTACGTTTTTCTTTTTTCTTTTCTCCCTTTTTAGTAGTGTTTTGTACGAATCTTTATGTTACCAGCCGCCTCTCCCTACCGGTCACTCAAGCACACACACCAGCATGCAAACAGTACCTTTCCCGCACCGCACAATGATACCCACCCCCCTTCCCCCTCCCACCGTGTTCTCCTTATTTAACCCCCTCGGTTGCGCCTAAACACTATTGTGTTCTCGAGACTATTCGTATTATCTTTGTCTTCTGTGTTACCTGTAAGTGTTCTTGTAAACACCATGGAAGCGCTAGCCAACTACGCTGCTTTCCGTGATGGTATCCCGACAGACGTCGGCGAATACCTGCGCTGCAGAGGATTGTCCAACTTCGCTGAGTTGCCCTGGCACTCAGTGGAAGCCCATCCCTTCTCCGCACAAATCATCCACGCCATCGCCCAATTCCCCATCACCGAACGACAGTGGATCTTCCCTTGCCTCCCATATAGAACCGTCATCACCTTCCAAGCCTTCGCTGCAGCCTATCGCCTCACCCCGCAAGGACGCGAAAATGGTCCTAGCATCCCTATCGCTCGCATGACCGAACTCTTTCCCCGCTCCTCATCAAACGAATATGCCATTCTCTGCCGCCCAGAACCCGAACGATCCGCCCTACAGTTCCTCGTAGCAATCCTCAACCTGCAAAAACGAACCTACGGCATCTCTCGCCCCTTCTATTCTGCCCTAGAGTTAGCCACCCGCGAACCTGTCAACTTTGCCTCTTATTTTTTCCAACGAATCCATAAGGAATCCGTCGCTATAGTAAAACAACTCCAGAAGGGCAGCTCTCCGCGCTCTCACCTTCCCCACATCATCTCCTTCCTCTTCCCAACCATTCTCGCCGCACAACCCCCACCCACAGGCCCAGCACTTAGGCACGAAGAATCAGCACAACCACTCGAGGAAACTGAAGAAGACGACGAAGAGATCAATCAACTCTTCCGCACGAAGCGAATTCGGATCAGCTCTTCAGAAAGTGAAGTCCAAGGATCCGCCGGAAAGAAACACGACGCCGAAGAAGATAAGCAAGAAGAAACTTACCACAACACCGCCACTTCAATACACAACGACACTTCGACAGAGCAACAAGACCAGCAAAACCAAGCAGATACAGAGATACTGTCCACCGAAAAGGAATCCGAGCATCAGCAGGATGAACCGGAAACCGCCACAAAAGCACTGGATGAACTTATTGCGGCCATCAATCATATAGAAGCCGAACAACAGACCGTTGCAAAGGTAACTACGACTGACTCTGTTCTGCCTACCCCACCTGTCAACCCCAACATCCCACCGGAACCATCCCGCCGACCCGGTTCTGAACCTACACCCTCCTCCTCTTCCTCCCCTAACTACTCTCCGCCAAACTCCCAGAATCTCCTCACCGATACCTCCTCTCAGCCTCGTCAACCACCACCACCACCCAATGTATTTTCGGAACTAGCCTCCATGGGGCAGTTCCTCATGCAGTTATCACACCAGCTACCCATACAGTTTAAGGAAACCACGGACAACCTGAAGGCCGAATACCAATACAAAGTCGACGTCCTGGAAGCTAACATCACCCCCCTCCAGGAAGAAATAGAAGCCACAAAGATTGAGAACCATCAGCTCCAGACGCAGTTAGCAGAGCTCCAAGCCAAATTCTCGGCAGAACAGACCCTAGTTGAGCAACGAGATGCAGCCCTCGAGCAACTTGCAGCCAAAGATCGACTCCTACACGCCGCGCATGAAGAAATTCGAGCTCTGAAGGTCACCCTCCACGAAAAAGAAGATATCAACGCCTCCCTCAAAAAATTGATCGCAGAGACGAAGACTCAATTGCAGGAAGCCATCCAGAAGAATCAGGATCAACAGAAAGAAACCGAACAAATCCAAGAACAGTTACGGCGAGCCGAAGAATGCGCAAATGAAGTTAACAGTATCCTCAAAACACAACTAATACGGGAAGGCCAACACTTAAAGGATATCGACAGGATGCGCAAAGATCGAGATGCATTCAAGAAAACTCTGGATTTCCAAACTCAGCAGTTTGAACGACTAGACAACCAAGTGCGCAACCAGAAGGAGTATATTACAGAGCTAAAGACCAAACTGGACGAAATGAAGACTTCCAAGGACGCCGCACTATCCAACGATTTCTATCTACAGGAAGCTTTTGTGCAGACCCAGGCCGAGAATGTGCTCACCGAAGCAATCGCACTTAGCTCTGCTAGAATAGATGCGCAGCTTCTAGAGCCTGATATGCTAAAACAACTATTAGAAACTCTTAAGAAAAAGATAGCTCGAACATTTAGATCAGCTAGGACTATGTATCTCGAAGGTCTCATCGAAGAATAAGTATATTCGCCCATCCAAATTCATAATGTATGAATATGATAATCAACTTTTGGTTTTCTGACATTTTCGCACATGAAAAATCTTGTTCAGTCTAGCACCAATCTACAGTATAACACGCGGCATAATGATTTTTACTCTGATACAAATATTATCAAGAGAGGGAAGAGTCATGTCCTACTGACATACAATCAGTATTGCAAATGGCCGTTCAAGCACCAGTGTTTATAAAATGTGTATACAGAGCATAGCTTTCTTCATTAGTATTCTTCGAGATTCAGCCCCAGTTAGCAACTTCCAGCATATTCTTCTCAGCAACCCTTAACCAAGCATGTCGGAATCTGACATTCTCCGTTGGCAACTCAGAAAGCGCACCCATACACAGACCCATGTGGTAACGACAACAGATACTACCCTACAAGATGAAGCAGATGACGCAGTAACTTTTGCATCAGAAAAGACTCAGCATAAATTCTCCACCGAATTTAAAATCGAGCTCGACATCAAATCGCAAAAGAATGAAGACTGGCTACGAAAGATAGAGCTCCTCCAGTTTGCCCAATTACCGTGGAAACAGTGGATTGCTAATGACGATGCAGAGGACCAATTACATAGCATGCGACAAACCAGCGGCTTCATTCTCAATCAGGTACGATTTTTGCCCCAGCTCGTCTCAGCCGTATTTAAACTACCACTCTATGATGGTGCCCCATATCTTAAATGTTCAAATGAGGACCTGAAGAAGGAATTTGGCGACTCTGAAGGCCCCCGACGGTATTACATGTTGAAAAACGCCACCTATCACCGACGAGAACAATTTAAATGGTATTTAGAAAAGGTTTGTTTACTAGTAAAATTTGACTTAATGTCGAAAGAAAATTTTTCCCCCCTATTGCATGCCGAAGAAGGAGGTCCGGTTAGCTGGACACATTGGCTCTATAACCACCTCTACGCACAAATCATTGTCGGGGATAAGAGAAGATCCCACACCAACAGCAGACTAGCAGCCTATTTAGCTGCTATATTTAATTTTGTCCAATCTGTAAAGGATAAGCAGCTACACTGGTCCCCCCCTTTTTATTCCGGTGAACATGATAAAATAAATTCAGAACACCACACAGAGCCTGAGGAAGCAGCTCAACCCTCCACCTCGTCTACATCTTTATTCCACACAGGTAACATCGCACAGAATCAGACAGTAGGGACACCGTTTCGGCTGTCCATTAAACGACGAATGGCAGACAATTTGCCAACTGCCAGTCCAGAGCAAGCACCGGACGACCCCCAACCCGATTTTGTCATAAGGATGCAAAACCAACTTCAAGAGGTTTCTCAATATTTACGGCAACAAGAACAAGCGATTCAGCACAAAAACGAGTTATTATTTGCCACGATGACTAAGTCCAATTCATTAATGACACAGATGCAAAAAGAATTGGATGACAAAGAAGCTTTAATACAGGTGTTACAGAGTAACAACCGGCATCTAATGGCAGAATTGATCACCGCAAAAAAGTGTGTCCAAGACTTTAATCAGTGGCAGCAAACTATCCAAACACAAATTCAAACCGAAATGTCAAGTTTTTCTACCCTGAATGCTCACCTGCAAGCCGAAAATGAAATTTTGCAGTCAAGGATACAAGTATTGCAAGAGTTCGAAAAGCAGATATTAAAAGATGAGGGCGTAGAACTAAATGCCACATTGATGACAAATGTGGACATCGACTTATTAAAACAACAGTTGGATAGCCGTGTTCAAAATAGCTGGACACTTTTTCGCAGGAGATGGCTGGCTATACTTGTTCCGCCACTAGAACAAGTGCGGTCAGAAAGGATTGGGGAGTCAAACCCTGGTATGGACCGACAGACAGTGCAAAAAGATGTTGCAGACAGTAATGCACCTACGGGTTCGAGTCCACCGTGCGTGCCAGTGTTAGAGGGCCGCCGAACCAGGACGGATGAACCCGGACAGGTGCCGTAAAAAGTGGATTCGCGGAAACATTGTAGCAGACTTCTATTTAAAGCGCACAAAGGAAAGCGGTAAAGACCGGCAGTTTTGGGAAGAGCCTCTGCTTCTGTTGGGTATTGTAGTGAGTGGGTTGATTACGTCTCGAACCGAGGTGTTTGGAAATCGCAAGTATAGCATTGTGTGTGTATGTGTTCTTTCTGTCTGTTCTATTGATTCTATTTGGGAAATCGCGAGCATCTTGTTTGAGACCATGTATGAGGTGTTGATGAGAATATTGACTTCTGTTCTGTTCTATTCACATCTAACTATTCTGCTATTCTTCCTGTCGTGCTGAGTTCTATTCGGTAGTCTTGTGTTGTGAATCTGTTTGGTGATAAGTTATATGCGGTTCTGGATCTTTTCCGTCACGAAATAGTGTGGTTTATCATCCTGCGAGAGACTGTGTAAGGTCGAAGTGAATCATTTGCATTTTAGTATTTTTTCGGTTAAGTGACCAGATTCGATACAATAGTCTGCGTTCACTGAGGATTCCGATCTTAGGAAGAACTTGTATCGGTAAAGGTCTGTACGTGAACAGAAGAATTGGTAAGTTTGTGATGAATTAACTGTGGTGAGAACTTGTTGCTTGAGTCGGTATACGATAAGTTTGCATAACCTCGATTATAGCTGTCTGTTATAGTATTGTTCGGTATACCTATCTGATACATGGAAGTAGCATATTGACTAGTATTCGATTAATGAAATTGAGTATTCTACTAGTTATAAGTCAGAACAGGACTTCTGCTCTATTACTATAGCAGATTCAGTCCAGAAGTCATAAGTTTCCGCATAGTTGTCAGTAGTCAGAATCAACCACTGAGCTAAGACGTGATGGAATATTTATGAGTGTGTGAACAGTTGGGAAAATAGTACAGGGCCTCTGTCTAACAGACCCCTACCACTCCCAAGGACCCACGTGGCTAAGAGAACGATCGCGGTTAGAAGATTTGGAACCAAGTGAACGTGAAGTATTTGAATAGAACGTAAAGTAACGCTTAATCGGTATCAGTTTAACCCATAACCCATTTTTACATTTAACAGCTATATAATTCAAGCAATAAAGGTTTTACTGTAAGTAGAGATGTTGTTTTTTATGAAAACAAATCTTGGTTTGAAGATGATTGCAGGAAAATCAAACTTCCCTATGACCTGGAGGAAGACTTTCCAACATTCTCAAAGAGAAATGAGCTTACACTTGAAGCATCAAGTGATTCTAAAGAAGACTAGAAGACTCCAAGAAGGGAAATAAATCCTTGGAACTACATAGGCAAAGCCAAAGTATAGGAGATGAGAAATATGGTAGAATCATCTCACGAAGATCCACTATAAAGAAAGAAAGCCAAAAAATTATGGTTATGATACTTCTTTGGTCACTAAGCATTCAATTTACATAGCACAAGACACAAAGCTCAAAAGAACCATCTACATATGAAGAAGCCAAGAACAAGCCAAAATGGAGAGATGCCATGGAAGAAGAGATAGAAGCTCTACAAGAAAATTAAACTTGGGAATTGGTTCCCAAGAAACCATATATGAAGGTCATTGGATCAAGCTGGATTTACAAGGTAAAGAAGAATTTTGATGGCTCAATTATCAGGTACAAATCAAGGCTTGTAGCCAAGGGATTTGCACAAACCCAAGGTATTGAATATGAAGAGAAATTCTCACCTGCGGTAAAAATGCTTACAATTAGAGTACTCATGAGTGAAGCATGTGTTAAAAATGCTTTTCTAAATACAGGTTAAGGAAAAGCCTTGTATGGCTTGAAGCAAGCTCCTAGATCTTGGAATCATAGACTTGTCGCTTACTTGTAGGATAAAGATTTTATGGTAAACAAGGCATATCCTTCCCTCTTTATCAAGAGGAACCACTTAGATTTTGTATACCTCTACGTATATGTGGATGATATAACTATTACATGAAGTGATGCAGATGGAATCAATAGGATCAAGGCTCAAATGAAGGAAGAGTTCAAGATTAGTGATCTTGGCGTACTCACATACTTCCTAGGTTTGGAAGTAGTATATACAGAGAATGATATGTTCCTAACTCAGAGAAAGTACATTGGAGATATGCTTACCAAGTTCAAGTTGGAAAATACAAAGGTTGCAGGTACACCCATGGAGGTAAATCTGAAGTTAAGTGCTCATGAAGATGAGTTGATTGAAGATGTGACTAGTTACCAAAAGTCTTGTTGGAAGCTCGAATTATTATACGCTAACTAAAGTAGATGTCTGCTCTGGAGTAAGTGTACTAAGTCAGTTCATGCACAATCGAAGGAAGCCTCACATGGAAGCAGCCATGAGAATTCTAAAGTACTTGAAAGGCACAATCAATGAAGGATTATACATCCATATACATCTGATATAGATGTTAAGCTCTTCTCTTATGCAAATTGGGCAGGCTCTAAAGATGAAAGGAGAAGCACATCAAGTTACCTTACTTTTATAGGTACAAAGTTAATTTCATGGTATTCAAAGAAGCAACCTAGAGTTGCTCTTTCATCAATAGAAGCTCAATACAAAGGACTTGCAAATGCTACTCAACGCAAAAGCACTTGTGGAGCATGCACTTTTGGCTTAAGTTACACTCTCTTTGCATGAAATTCGACTTCTATTAGATCCAACTACCCCTGTATACTTTCTTAATTATAGATATATAGGTTTGAAATTATCAATCTTACCTTCCTAACTTCCTTAAATTTGAACCTCTATCTAATCTAAAAATTGAGTTTGTAACTAATTGATATGTAAAGGGAATATTTAGAGGATGCATATGAACTAGCTTATAGGTTTGTATATGAGTCTAGTTAGACCCACAGTACCTTTGAAATTCTACTATATTTGATTTAAGCCAACTTGGAGGATATTCTCTCTTTACACTTAAGGAAAAAAATACTTTTTAAATATGAAACTATGGTATTTTATTTATAATGATAAGAAATTAAATTCTCAAGAACCCACACAAGAATCAATAGTCTTAGGTTCATGAATGACTAAGGTGATGACTCACAAAGTCTCACATATAGCACAAGATTTCATAATAGGCCACATGGTTAAATGCATATTATTTGCATGTAGAGCAACAAGACATGGATTAAATGATTTAAATTGTAGTTATCACAAGAGTGTTACCAGGACTCATGGAGACTAAATTTGGAATAATCCAACCAATATGACCACTTAAAGTGACTTGAGAAAAAGCATCCCAACCCTAGGGTAAAAGAGCATGGGGAAACCCCCATTGATACCCAACAAATTGGTCCGCCATTTGGTTGGCATTCAGGAAATCCATCAAACCTTCAACACAAAGTAGATATCGCAATTCACACCCGCTAATGTGATCTTACCGTATTTACCAAACTTCAAACTTAATCCATCGACGTGAAGGGTATAATAAAACATAGCAATTAGTATGTATCTCTAACATACTCTATAGTGGGAGCTCTTAATTCAATAGGAAAGCAAATTATGATGTTGATAGCCATGTATGTTAGCTTCATACCTAATGCTATGCTAGTGGATTTAATAAGCTATATACTGGTAATAGTAAAAAGGAAAACTTTGTAGTCACGTTATCGAGGAAAGTAGTGGCGCAGTTCATGTAGTATGGCGTGGAATTTCTCCAAGATGAAAATGGCCTTAAAAATATATATCTAGCTTAATTCTTTTCAAAAAAGACATACAAACATATCTTTAAAAAGATCAAGAAAAATAAACACAGGGAACTATTGCTAAAAGACTATGCATAAGAATTAAACAAATTGATAAATACACTCATGTACAATCAAAAGCTACTTTGGGACTAACCACTAAATTATTTTTGCAAGAGATTGAGAAAACAATAAAAAAGTATCGATGCTATTTATGCACTCTTGGGATAATCTTAAGATTTCATGAGATTTAGCGGAAGCAACCACAAAGGCCAAAAGAACATATAGATACATGGAAGAGGAGAATCAAATTTTGAAGAAGAAGAATATGATGAAAATTCAACTTAGGAGGGTTTAAAAATTGAATCAAAATACCTAAATTGAATATAAAATAGAGGAGGATTATGAACATTGTAGTTATAAGAAGAAGAAAAATTCAAACAACATAGAAAAAAAATGGCAATAGTAGAAAAACAAAAGAAAAACATAAAATTAGAAAATAAAAAAGTGAAGGTTTAACAAAAATCAAGAAAAAGATTTTGGAAACGCTTATTGAAACGCAACTCATATAAGTAGGAGATAGGAATTTGTATTTTCATTTATGCCATTTGAATGGGCCATGGCTATAGTTCTAGTTACTATAATCCTAACCTCAAGGGAAGATGTCCAGCCCAAAAATGATAAAAAAATATTTGTTCATGTCAATGTGGTAGATCTCAAGCTTTCAAGTGCCAACTTCAAAACAATGCTCCTTGATTATTCCAAAAAGGAAATTAAAAATCCAACCAACAATAAAGATACATTTAATTCAGCTTACATATATTTGCATGGCTTGATGGGTAACTGATATTATTAATCCTCCTCCTTAAAGTGTAGTAGCTAGTACCTCTAGTGATTAAAATTAAAAGGCACCTACTTATGAAAATGTATTCTTGATTGAAGAAGCACATACTGAATCTGAATAGTATCATAGTGAAAATCTAGTGTATTTTAAAACGAGAAAAGAACAATAATTATTCAAAAGTACAACATCCTTCTTAGTGTGATTTCAATTCATGCATCATAATTAAAGAAGTTCCTAAAATCAATAGGTATTATTTATGAACACATATTATTGCACAAAGTGGGTAAAGGCACGAGCCATGAAAGGCAACAAAGTTAGCACTGTGATAAAATTCCTCCACAAAAATATCATAACCAAATTTTGATGCCCCATTGAACTTTGTCAAATTAGGAGCCCATCTTATCAATCAAGTGATTCAAATGAGGTAGTTTAGGAACTCAATTCATATCACCTGATTCTCCATAAAATATCCATAGTATATTATCAAGAAAATGGAAAAGCTAAATCTACTAACAAGATTCTGATAAGTATCTTGCCAAGGCTAGATGAAGAAAATAAAAGGGATTGGGATATAAATTTAGATTTATCACGTTGGGTTTTGATGGCTGCATCCAAAGTGACTACAAGATATGACTCCCTTTATGATGGTTTATGCATTCAAAGCAATTGTTCCTATGTAATTTCTTATTTAAAACGTTAAAGCAGCCATTGCAAGTACCAAGTCACTAAAGATTGTGAAAAGATTAGGTGCATGTAGTTATTGAATTTAGATACGGATAGATACCATGAAATATATCTTATTGAAATTATTCAAAGAAAAAGAAAAGCATGGCTCAATAGAAATCTTAGGTAAAAGAACTTCATTTAGGGAGATTCGGTTCTCTTTTAACAAGAATCTTGGGAAAAGATCAAGAAATTTGAAAGTGATTGTTTGAGACCTTTTCAAATCGCAAAAACACTAGGCCCTTCAATATTTTTCTTAGTAGATCAAAATGAAAATATTTTTCCGAAGCTTTTAAATGGATTTTGATAAGAGATATTTCATTGTGATAATAATGATTAGAGAACTCCCTATTTGAGTACCATATTGTATACACATTTACGTGATTTCAATCATTCAAGAAACAATTTTAGAAATCTTACATGCATAGAAGGGGCTTACATACATGATCTCTTGCAGTATGGTTAGGAATTAGGTTCTTACCAAGACTCAATCAATGGCCTCAATAAGAAGCCCTACTAGACTTCCTAGTTAGTTGGTCAAAACCACCTAAAATTCTAATGGAACTCATGGGAAATTCCTCCAAGCGCATGATCTCCTGAGATGTTAGCTAACCATCTTGCCTAACCATTTCCCGAAGCAGCTCATGTGTTATACATGTGTCAATGACTGCTCAAGGAAGATCAACCTCATCGGCTACTCATGTCTTACCCAACAAAAGAGTTTAAAATCGCAACGAAATGCAGATGCTAAAAAAAAACTAACAAAAATAATGTGGAAATCATGTTGACAAGCATAAAAATACTATGAATGCACCTCCCTCTAGATTTGATTGAGGAACTAAATTCCTCAATCACATGCCAAATACCCTCACGGAACTACTGAAAATCATAATTCCTTTTATAATGTAGATATTATTGATGTATCATCTCAGAAAGGAAGTCCTCTATCACAATTAAAAAATTGTGATGATCATGGAGAAGAAATTCTCTCTCATCAAGTCCTCTCTATGTATTATAACGAAGAACTATACCCTCTATCCTATGGCTAGTGTTGACAAGCACCTAGCACCAAACATGCAAAACACAAACATGTTTAGAATTTCCACTCTCAAGTAGCATCATGGCATAATAGGAATCATCTCTTTTGTCCATGATCCACTTTGTGGAAGTCATCTCTAGAATCTAGTACCTATGGATATGGAGATCGACAATATATACCACCTCAACTATCATCCACCAATCCCTCAACTCATATCTAGATCAACGAAAGAGGAACCAACAAACACTCTCTCTCCCTTTGTGACATACTTTGCAGAACGTTCCAGTCAAGAATAAAGGATGATGAGACTCTTGGTTTCTCATATAGTTGTCTAATGATGGCCTCCTAGCTCCATTGATTTTTACCCTTCTCTCTATAAATAGTAAGTTTCTAGAACTTACATAGTTTAAGCACACATCCTCTAATAGATTTATATCCATGGCTTTACTAAAGCTTAAGGAAAGAACTTGCATCCTTAGATTCTATTGAGGTGACGTCATGTTTGATTGCCATGTGGTAGATGGTGGATGGGTCATCCTAATAGTTTGACTTGTTGCTCAAGGTAAACAATCCATCATCAAAGTTCTTCTCATCCGATAAGAAATATGTGGAGTCGTCATCGATGCTTGTTAAGACCTTCATGACACCCTCTCCATCGAATCCTTCATCTGAGTGCATATGCTTCCAACTTGAGGTAATCCAACCATATCTTTCAAGTAAAATAGCCATAGGTTGCACCATAGGCAAGAAAAAGAGGGGGCTTAATGTGCCTATTGATATGCTTGATATAGGTCTGGTTGTTGCAACAACCTTAAATATCAAGGATAGTAACTTCTTTGGGTGGTAAGACTACCCTTAGGTGATCCATAACTTCTTTTGGGATGGCCATGGTCTCTCCTAGGGTAGGTACGCCATCCTTAAGGAGTAGCCAACTTTCTAGCAGTAGGCCTTAACTACTCTACAAGGCTAGCATGGCCATCTAATGGAGCAACACCACCACCCTTAAGAGTAGCCATAGCCTGGCACGATAATAGCCACTGCTACATAAGTCAATCTTGGGCTGCCCTACAAGTTACATCCATTGCTTGAACTTGTCTTGCGAGGACTACCCTCATCGCATCCAGTCAACATACAAAGTAATCAATGCTTGTTATCATCCTCTCATGAAGCATACCATTTAACTAGAACCACCAAAAAATATGTTTCCTTGTTGGCAATTATGACAACAATCAAATTTCCTCTTTCCTCCATTTGAGAGGGATTCTCCCCTACACAACCACCTCTCCATTTGCCCAAGCATCATCTTAGTAGCTAGATGGTATCTCCCTTCATCTTCTCCAACAGAGAAGGAGACTCTATCCATGGTTGCCCAATCAAGATGTTGATAGAGAGAGACAATCATCCAATCACCTACCTAGGAAAACACATAAAAAGAGGGACTTACATGTGTGCCCCACTCACTGGATTGCATGTGCTTCCCTTGCTCCTTCCTCTTGTTAGAAACCTCCCATACACCCCATGCAAGAGGATGATGAGCCTATCAAGTTACGCCATCACGATCCCATGAGCTCTAATGGTTCAACAAAGAGATTCTTTGAGATCAATGTTAGATCCTCCTTGCTAGACAAGCCAAGATATATGACATATTCACATACGATAGAAATATGGACATTAGACTCACCACCCATCCATAGGGTCTAGAAGGACCCAACCCCGAGCCATGGAGCCTACAACCAAGTGGGTGGCATCCCTCATATGGGCATGTTGTCTCATACCACCATATCCATATCATACAAGTGTGTGGAGGACTCCACCATGGACCTAGATTCCAAGATTCTTATAAGAGGAATGACTAACAAATAAGCCCATGGATCCTATTTGGCCTCATTTGAGTAGATGGCTCTATTCACACTTGGGTAAACACTCTACATTTGGTCAAACAATTTAACTATAAGAACCCATCATTGATGTCCTCTGGATTTAGGAGCACAATAAATTAGCATACGTATGATCAATAATTCTTCCTCGAAGAAACTTCAACTCTATCATTACACCATCTACCTAACTTAAGATGGTGTCTCTAGCAATGATTCTTAAGCATTTTTCCACATTATAGCAAGTCCAAAAAGATACTTATCCATTAGTCCAAAGTTTAAATTAATTAATGCGTGCTGTAATAGATAAGAGTGACAAAAAATGCTCAAGACTTTGATCAACAAAATGAACACACTCAAATAAAGTAGCCACACTTTGTATCTATAAATATTAAAACAAGCATAACTATTAACTTTATTACGTGACCCCTATCATATTTGGAATCGTTTGCAATGCTCAATGCAAAGAACAACTTATAAATATGATTGATTCAAGTTTTACAAAACATCTTGATAAAATATAATAAAACTAAATATTAAAAGAAGTTATCACACATCTACTTGCAAGAAACAAAGAAAACCAATCACGTAATACTTCATTGCATAAAAATCCACTATCATAAGCATCAAAGGAAAAACCACAAGGAGAAAAAATAAGTAACATAATCAACCTCATGAAATTCGAGAAGAAAATACTCACTTCACTAAAACGTTTTCGGGAACATGAAGAAGAATAGTACCTCCCTATATAATATTATTCAATTTCATCTTTTAATAACTACATTTGGCATATATTTTTTCTACGCTTACTTTTTCCTTGTTATGACAAGATCCATATAAAATTGTTGATAAAAGAAAGATTATGAAAGCTCAAACCATAAAATGCAAAAGAAAATGTATCCTTCTTCTCTATTGGATTTTTCCTCTTTTCTTTTGTTTGCCATACAATGCTACTATGTGCTCGCTAGAAGAATCTTATATTTTCAACATAACATTATAATAGAGCAGACTATAAAGTTTTAAAAGTCAACGGAATGAGTTAATTAATATAAAGTCATATTGTTATTTTGTTAGTTACAAGTGAAAAGAAAGAAATTGCTTATTTCTATGTGATCCAATTTTGTTGAGAATGCTTCCATTGGAGACTTCTCTTTTGGTCGAGCATCAACCATAGTGATGCTAAAAGTCCCAATAATTACTCTCGAACATTTCAAGAAACCCTGCTTGTTCAAACAAGATTTGCCATGACATCTTATAGAGGGAAAATGATATGTACATGCTAAGGACAATTCTTTTCCATAGAGTCTTGAGAAATCATCAGCTCACTCTTCCGATAGATGATGCTTGATAGTCGATAACTTGAATCATTCTTTCTAGTTTTTAGTGCTTGAATCATACCTTTTAGTTATTCGTGCTTGAATGGCAATCACACAATCAAATAGAAAACCAGGCAAATAAGTTCTATGAGTAAACGCCACTTCCCTTCCATGTATCCTTCCTTCTGTTTAGGTTAAAAGTTCACTCTTCTATTTAATCTAGACTAGGAATTGGAATATGCGTGACAACCGGTTACTAATATCATGCTTTCTACTTCCTTGTTCTCCAATGCAAGTTACACAATACTAAAGACAACCAGGATGAGAAAGACGGATCCGAAAGCAGAATAGGACTGTTCAGCTTATCGCTACTCTCATTGTTCCTACTTCCTTGTTCCTGAATCATTCATTCGTCCTAGTTCCTTATTCCTGAATGTGTATTGATTTCACAGTTAAAGAAAAAGCAGCGATGAGGAATACGGGTCGGAACTTGGAAATATTCAAGATAGTGCTGTTCAGACTAATGGTTGATTACTTAATCTTTCCTAGTTGCTTGTTCCTAAATGCAAATTTCAGGCATGTCTTTAAAGGAGCAAACTAATACGATTGCAGGTTACTGTGAGGACTAATATAAGGAGCTCACAGACAAATGCCTTCGTCTTCTCAGTTACAGAAACTTGTATAGGATCCATTGCACAGAAATGTGGAATAGAACAAATAACAAGGAGTGCCTGCAGACAAATCGTTTCTTTTTCTCTGCAGAAACTTGTAGGAATCCGTTAGACTTTTGCTCCGCAGAAACTTGTAGGAATCCGTTCTTTTTCTCTGCAGAAACTTTTAGGAATTCCTTACACAGAAATTTGAGAGAGAGAGAGAGAGAGAGGACTCACGATTCACGAATGAAAAAGGCTATGGTGCGAACAGTGCGATGTCCACGGAAGTCAGCTTCGCCAACCCGCGTGCTGTCCCAGCAAATGATTGGAGAGATCTTGGAAAACGGTGCGGTTCTGCAAGCGGAAGAATCCCTGAACTTCTCGCCTTTTCATCTGCCGTTCCGGTCCCGAACTCGCTGTTTTATTCTTTCCCTTCGTTTCATGGAGCTGTCAGCCCTTTTTGTCTCCTTCACGAGCTCCTCCTCCAACCAGAATCTGTGTAAAAGATTCTCAATCAGCCAGCTTTAGAAACTCTCTTTTCTGCCGAAAGAGAGAACAAAGGAGAGAAAATATACAGAGAAGTGAAAAGGAAGCTGAGACTCAGACATGGACATGCATGGCTCTCATGATAAAAGCAGAAGCATGCCCGAAGAAGTGGTAGTGCATTGGATAAGTGGTCGGCCTTGTGCGCTTGTGGATCTCCAGGCCCCTTCAAAGAGCCTTTCCATATGACTATATGATGTATCTCTGTGTGTGTCATTCTAAGGAAACTTGTATGTATTGCACACATGTCCATTGTCTAGGGTTTTGGAGCGAGGAGGGACCCATCAAGAGGCTTCATTAGGGATAACAACTACAATAGAAGGAAAAGATAAGGATGAATTATCCCTTTGAGTTCATTTAGATATGGAGAAATTTTAATGAAAGAGAAACATACATAGGCTAGGTTCACACCGTTCCACATAGAACATACACCATAACACAATTATGATAGTTCCACCACCATGTTGTCCACACATGAAGTTGGAGATCTTTTTCATGAACGAAGATCTTCCATCCATTATGAACAGAAGCTTGAGATGAACAAGGGAAAAAATATATATATGTCTACGCTTGCTAGATTTGTTGGTTGGTACTTCACCCCTCAACGCTAGGAATGAGGTTCAAGCCTTCCAAACCTTTAGTGTGAGATCCCTCATCAATTATAATGAGAAGTCTAAACCAACCCCTTCAAGGGAATGTGGGCCATGGGACACTCGATTATTCTTTTCACCTTGGGGAGCACCTGTTTTGTTTCAAAAAAAGAAAGATGGATCATACAGACTTTGTATCGACTATAGGGGATTGAACAAGAAAACCATTAAGAATAAGTACACACTTCCACATATAGATGAATTACTGATTCAATTGAGTGGTGCTACAGTATTCACTAAAATTAACTTAAGATCGGGGTATCATCAAATGAAAGTAAAGTTTGAGGACGTATCCAAAACTACTTTTAGAACACAATATGTTCATTATGAGTTCACAGTTTTACCTTTTGGATTGACAAATGGTCCTGCAACATTTATGTGTTTGATGAATAATGTGTTTCATGAATATCTCGATGTATTATTTTAGTCTTTCTTGATGATATATTTGTGTATTCTAAGGATGATGATGAACATGCATTGCATCTCAGGAAGACTTTATAGAAACTCGAAGAGCATAAACTATATGGTAAGATGAGTAAATGTGTTTTTGCAAAGGGAGAAGTGACTTACTTGCGGAGAGTATTTTTAAGGAAGGGATTCACATAGATCTCAAGAAAGTTAAAAGCATAGTTGACTGGCCTACACCCAAATATGTGAGAGATGTGAGAACCTTTCTTGGTTTGACACAATATGAAAGGGTGCACATTAGGGAGTTTTCTCGAATTGCAAATCCTCTTGTAGACTTGACAAAGAAAAATAGAGGCTTCACATGGAATGATGAGTGTAAAAATGCATTCAAAGAATTAAAACAAAACATTATTGAAAATTGTGTGCTAAAGGTACCTGACTTAGGGAAGTCATTTATTATTGCATGTGATTCTAGTGGAAGTCAAATCGGATATGTAATTTCACAAGAAGGAAGGGTAGTGGCTTATGAGTAAAGGAAACTAAGAAAACATGAATTAAACTATACAACACATGACTTATCGGCCGTATACCGAGGTTTTTACCAAGGGAAATGAACACGACTATTTTTGCCGCGATGTCAGTGTAGCTGTCGGTCTGCGCGTCGGTACTATAGCGCCGGTATGGGCGTTGGTATAAGCATCGGTATAAGCATCGGTATGAGTGTTGGTATAAGCGTCGGTAATTCTGATGCTATTATCGACGCCTCTGCTGGGTGCACCGTCACGTATAGCGGCACCCGTCGGGTGCATCGTCACGTATACCGGCGCCCGTCGGGTGTACCGAGGCTTATTCCGATGACATTACTGGGAGTACCGTCACATATACCGACGACCATATCTACAAACTTTTTTTTGGGCAGAGTGTGTTGTCTTTTGCTACAACAACATTACCATGATGTTGTTTAACAAAAGACAATACACTCTGCATAGAAAAACCGAGTACATGTGATGTGTACTTTAATGTCAACCAAAATATGATTTCATAAAACAGAATATTATTGGACACAAAAGAGATAATCAGAATGAACCATGAACCATGTACAAAGAAAGTGATATATTTCATAAATGAAGCATGTACAAGAGTGTGGCAAACCACTGTCATATATGACGCTTTTACAAAATATGGCAAAGCAATGCATTGCCATATAAAAATCAAATACAAAATTTTGGTGTGCCACTGCCATACACATGCAAAGAATGTTCCATATCAATAGTCTTGCAACAAAGAACATTAATGGAATGAGATAAATTCACATGAAATTACAAACAACAAGTAAAAACCAAATTTATAAATTAATCACCTCATTGCAAACGCTCCCATGAAACGACCGCACCTTGCCCTCCAAGTCCTCCAATAGTGCAATCAATCTGTGTTGATATCCGTAAGAATCTTCCGTTCGTGTTGGAGGACGCCCATTGCGAGCTCCTGCAACAAATATACAAAACATTAGAGAAACGTACATGAGAAACTTAACACAAATAAATTCAATAAATGAAATGGTACTTACAAACTCATGATGCATCGTGTCATATCCACCGCCACCCAAATATGACGGTCCAACCGTATCTAAATATGTGGCTGCAGCATCTCGCTGCTGGCGATATCGGTCAGGAGTCTGCTGTTGCTCGTCGCGAATCAGATCCCACTCCTAAGCATCTAAACATACAGGCTTTGGTAAGCCTACTCTGAAAGCATCACGAGCCTCTGATCGTCGATGGGACATCACCTCACGTGCGATGTGCAGAATCCACTCTGAATTGACAAGAGACTGTCCATCGGCTGGTTGGAACTCCTGATAAATCGTTTGTGTGATATAATTCTTCCGATCTTTATCCTGTTCACTCCATTTCAGCATGATGGAGTGTCCAAACTGTATGGAGCAAAGCTGTCGTATATGTGCATGCATTGCTTTGCCAGCCGCATCCATCGTCGGAGCTCCATCTCGGATACTATACACCTTGGAGTCATCATGGTCATGAGCACCCTAAGGTGTACGTGGTGTTCCATGTGGTGTACTGCATGGCGTACCTACATCTGAGGTACTCGTCCTAGGAGTAGAAGCGAGCAAGACAGCATCTATCGCATTGCCTCCACAACAGCCGCCTCCTCCAGACCTACCTGTAGATCCACTCCTAGAACCTCCTGCTCCAGAGCATGAACTCGATCTACGAGACAGGCTAGAACCTGTATCGTGCTGAGGCGTCGAACGCACATGTCTACTACTAGACCCAGTAGGAGATGGCTGAAAAGATGGTCGTGGTGGAGTCACAAAGCTAGGAGACATACCTCCTGCGGGAGTAGCACCATCCGCACAAGTGACACCGACGGGAGTGACATCGGCGGGAGTGAGGCCGGCAGGAGTAAGGCTGACAGAAGTGAGGCCGCCAGGAGTGAGGCCAGGAGGAGTGCTCCCATGAGCGATCCAATATTGTGATGCAGCGGCCATATACGCGGGAGGTACCTGAGAGATAAACTCTGAAAACTGCTCCTCTATCATGGAATGACGAGTGACTGGAGGACTGTCTCCCATCGTGCTCTATAACAAAAGAACTCAAATAATTAGTATGTGATAATAAAGGTAATATAGAGAATAAACAGAAAAAAAAACAAAAATTAGTACGTACAAGTGTTTTATTCAAAAATCCTCTAATCTAGCATCCTCTTGAAGATTAGATGCACCGAGAATATCTATCTCTATATTGATGGCTTCTAAATCACTTGCTATGCTAGTTTCTTCCTGATCATTGTCTATTGCTTCGTCTTCTCGAACAATGACCTCTTCTTCAATGACCTCTTCTTCTCGAGCAATGACCTCTTCTTCAATGACCTCTTCTTCTCGAACAATGATCTCTGAGTCCACTACAGATGGACTATCTTGAACATCTATATTCTCACAAATTTTTCTACTACGTGGGGTGACTTGTAAAACAAATAGACACTTTGGTTCTTTTGAATATGGTATAAAAACAACTTTCTCACAATGTTCAGGAAGTACAAATGTATCCCTTTCATCCGTCCATAATTTTGTGGAATCGACTTGAAGCAAACCGCTTTTATCCCGCCTCACTGTTGCGTTTCTTCCAGAGGTGACTATTTTGAACCATTTCACATAAAAAAACAAAATAATCAAACTTCCTAAAAGATAGTTTCAAGATATCTTGAATCACACCACAATAATCTAGCTGGCCTTCTTGAGCATTATCATCTCTTGCACTCGCTCTACTTTTTTGCAAAAAGTTCACCATCACCCCACTATCAAAAGTAGACCTATTTCTATCGATTCGTGCGATTTGAAAGTGTCGTCCATGAGACCATAGTGCACCGTATTTAGTATACTCCCAATCACATCCCTTTGCGAGTTCTTATTCTTCTTTAGAGATATCTTCACCCGCTGCATGTGCTTGTGAAACCGCTATATCTAGCCATCTGCTCGTTGGAAAAGGTGGAAGAGGTTGAAGACTTTCTCGAAGAGGCAAAAATCGAGTGGAACGATTATTTCAAAATTGGAACGATTCTTTCGAAACTGGAACGATCCCATCCCATAAAATGCGCAGTTCTTCCACAAGTGAGGCAAGATATACATCCATGTTTTTTACCTTATACTTACCCGGTACAATACGAGCTAATAATAAATGACCTTTCTTTGTGGCCAACCATGGTGGGATGTTATAATTCACCAAACATACAGGCCATGTGCTCCATGAAGAACTGCGTAAACCAAATGGATTCACTCCATCCATAGCGAGGCCTAGACGTATGGACCGAGGCTCACTAGCAAACTCTGGCCACTTACTATCTATGTGCTTCCAAGCATCAAAGTCAGCAGGCACTCGCATAACACCATTTGTAGACCTGCTCTTTGTATGCCATGACATTAACTCAGCTATAGATTTGCATCTAAACATGTTCTTAATTCGTGGAATGATAGGAAAGTGGCGAAGAACCTTTGCGGGGATTGCTTCGCCTACAAGGTCTTCTCTAAATCTATTTGCTCCACACTTTGGACATACATGGAGACGCTCATATTCATTCCGAAAAAGAATGCAATCATTTGGACAAGCATGAATCTTAGTATAATCCATTCCAATGGACTGTAAATTTTTTTTTGCATCTCCACGTGTTGGAGGCATGTCATTGCGCTCTGGCAAAAATTGATCTGTAAGAAGCCTGCAATAAGCAATTAAAACGATATTAGTAAATAAATTTATTTTGATACAACAATGAAAGCCAATTTGTTCTCCACTTACCTGAACAATTCAGTGACACTACTATCTAACCATCCATAAATGGATTGCAGATTGAGCATCACGAGTGACGCACGTAGTACAGATATCTTTGCTCCATTATAAAGTGGTAAATGAGCTAGTCTTCGCATGTTTTCATATTCTTCATCGACTTATGATCATGGAAATTCTGTTGTGTCCATGAAACTCTCGACATCTTCACCACCATCATGATCTTCATCCATCTCATAAAATGCTTCGAGCATCTCTTCCATATGTTCATTCTGTGTAATACTATTAGTAATTGCTTGTACGTCTAAGTCCTTCTTTGTTCTCTTTTGTCCACGAGAGGTTACCGGTGCAATGTCGTTTGGGTCCATCTACTCACCTGGGGGACCATGCGAATGGTAGCGTAGGTTTTCTAGTCGACTCCTATCAAAGGATCCATACTCTCTAACATGTGGAGTACAAATCCGTCATTTCCCATAAATTTGATACTTGCACTGAGTACAAGGACATGCCATTCTCTCCTCCGGATCCAAAGAAGCCATCTGCTACAATATGGACATTTTAGATCATTTGTTTTTTTATTAAACCTAAAAATCTTACTCCTAAAGACTTAAACCTGAAATACTAAAACCTAAATACTTAAACACCTAAAAAAACCTAAAACCCTATTTTATATATATATTTATTTATTTATTCATATTTTTTCCTTAAACCCTAAAGCCCTAAAACCCTAATCTTAATCCTAAAAACCTAAAACCCTAATCCTAATCCTAAAAACCTAAAACCCTATTTTATATATATATTTATTCATATATTCAGATTTTTTCTTAATTAGTCCTATTTTTACATATTTAACTATATATATTTAAATAAATTATTTAAAACACTAATACTTTTTATATTTATTTATCTATAGAATTATCCTTTTTTTTAATATATTTATTTATTTATTCAGATTTTTCTTAATTAGTCCTATTTTAATATATTTAGTTATATATATTTAATTAAATTATTTAAAACACTAATACTTTTTATATTTATTTATCTATATAATTATCCTATTTTATATATATATTTATTTATTTATTCAAATTTTTTCCTTAAATTTTAAAACCCTAATCCTAATGCTAAAAATCTAAAATCCTATTTTATATATATATTTATTTATTTATTCAGATTTTTTCCTTAAACCCTAAAACCCTAAAAGCTTAATCCTAATCCTAAAAACCTAAAACCCTAATCCTAAAACCCTAATCCTAATGCTCAAAACCTAAAACCCTATTATATATATATATATATTTATTTATTTATTCAGATTTTTTCCTTAAATCCTAAAGCCCTAAAACCCTAATCCTAATCCTAAAAACCTAAAATCCTATTTTATATATATATTTATTTATATATTCAGATTTTTTCTTAATTAATCCTATTTTTATATATTTAATTAGATATATTTGATTAAATTATTTAAAACACTAATACTTTTTTTATTTATTTATCTATATAATTATCCTATTTTATATATATTTTATTTATTTATTCAGATTCTTTCCTTCAATCTTAAAACCCTAAAACCCTAATCTTAATCCTAAAATCTAAAACCCTATTTTATATAAATATATTTATTTATTTATTCATATTTTTTCCTTAAACCCTAACACCCTAAAACCTTAATCCTAATCCTAAAAACCTAAAACCCTAATCCTAATGCTAAAAACCTAAAACCCTATTTTATATATACATTTATTTATTTATTTAGATTTTTTCCTTAAACCCTAAAACCCTAAAACCCTAATTCTAATCCTAAAAACCTAAAACCCTAATCTTAATCCTAAAAACCTAAAACCCTATTATATAAATATATTTATTTATATATTCAGATATTTTCTTAATTAGTCCTATTTTTATATATTTAATTATATATATTTAATTAAATTATTTAAAACACTAATACTTTTTATATTTATTTATCTATATAATTATCCTATTTTATATATATATTTATTTATTTATTCAAATTTTTTCGTTCAATCTTAAAACCCTAAAACCCTAATCCTTATGCTAAAAATCTAAAACCCTATATATATATATATATATATATAGATTTTTTCCTTAAACCCTAAAACCCTAAAACCTTAATCCTAATCCTAAAAACCTAAAACCCTAATCCTAAAACCCTAATTCTAATGCTAAAAACCTAAAACCCTATTTTATATATATATATATATTTATTTATGTATTCAGATTTTTTCCTTAAACCCTAAAACCATAGTACTTTTTATATATGTATTATATGCATGTGTATGTGTATGTGTGTATATATGTTATGTAAGTGTTAAAACCCTAAAATCCTAATCAGAAAGACTTAGACTTAAACCTAAAATACTAAAACGTAAATACTTAAACACCTATAAAAATCTAAATGTGTAAGTGTGTAGATATGTGTGTGTGTATGTATGCTCTATTTTGCTATGTGTATGTATGCATGTGTGTATATGTGTATGTGTGTGTATGTATGCATGCATTTGTGTATATGTGTATGTGTGTGTATGTATGTGTGTGCATGTATGTGTGTATGTGTGTATGTGTATGTTTATGTATGCATATGTGTATATATGTGTGTGTATGTATGTGTGTATGCATGTGTGTGTGTATGTATGCATGTATGTATATTTGTATGTGTGTGTATGCATGCATGTGTGTATATGTGTGTATGTAAGCATGCATGTGTGTATATGTGTGTGTATGTAAGCATGCATGTGTGTACATGTATGTGTGTATGTATGCATGTGTAAATGTGTATATGTGTGTGTGTGTACATATGCTCTATTTTGCTATCTGTATGTATGCATGTGTGTATATGTGTATGTGTGTATGTATGCATGCATGTGTGTATATGTGTATGTGTGTGTATGTATATGTGTGCATGTATGTGTGTATGTGTGTGTATGTGTATGTATGCATATGTGAATATATGTGTGTGTATGTATGTGTGTATGCATGTGTGTGTGTATGTATGCATGTATGTATATTTGTATGTGTGTGTATGCATGCATGTGTGTATATGTGTGTATGTAAGCATGCATGTGTGTATATGTGTGTGTATGTAAGCATGCATGTGTGTATGTATGCATGTGTAAATGTGTATATGTGTGTGTGTGTACGTATGCTCTATTTTGCTATGTGTATGTATGCATGTGTGTATATGTGTATGTGTGTGTATGTATGCATGCATGTGTGTATATGTGTATGTGTGTGTATGTAAGTGTGTGCATGTATGTGTGTATGTGTGTGTGTATGTGTATGTATGCATATGTGTATATATGTGTGTGTATGTATGTGTGTATGGATGTGTGTGTATGTATGCATGTATGTATATTTGTATGTGTGTGTATGCATGCATGTGTGTATGTAAGCATGCATGTGTGTATATGTGTGTGTATGTAAGCATGCATGTGTGTACATGTATGTGTGTATGTATGCATGTGTAATGTGTAGATGTGTGTGTGTGTGGGTGTATGTGTGTGTATGTGTGTGTGTATGTATGCTCTATTTTCCTATGTGTATATATGCATGTGTGTATATGTGTATGTGTGTGTATGTATGCATGTGTAAATGTGTAGATGTGTGTTTGTGTATGTATGTGTGTGTGTGTATGCTCTATTTTCCTAGCTCTATCTTCCTTTCTTTTCATCATTCTTTATCTCTCACTCTCTCTCTCTCTCTATCTCTCTCTCTCTATCTCTCTCTCTCTCTCTTTCCCTCTCTCTCTCTCATCTCTCTCTCTTTCTCTCTCTATCAATAGACAATAAAAAAATCACTTACAAGTATGTCCCTCTTTTGGATCGTTGTCATCAAAGCATAATGTAGGTTGTCTATCATTGAATTCCAAACAATCGACACAAAAGAACTTCTGCAAAATCAAAGACAAGAGAAATTATAAGACCTAAAGCATAGAGAAAGACAAAGGCTAACAATACTCGCACTACTTACCAATATCTCATATCTAAACCGAGGGAGAGTGTGTGTGTGTGTGTAGAGAGAGATCTCTATGTGTGTGTGTGTGTGCACAAGACAATGCAGTTCGCAATTCACTTCATGCAGGCAAGTTCGACAAAAGACAAACAGTACTCAAACACGCGCAAAAAAGTGAAGTTTTGCTCTCGAGTTCCCGGTATGTTTAAAAGTCGGCCTCGGTATGTCCATCGATATGGGCATCGGTATGGGCGTCGGTAACTTCCAGTAAATTATCGACGCTTATATCGACACTCATACCGATGCCTATACCGACGCTTATGCCGACGTCTGCGGGGCACACCGAAGATCTGTTTTAAACGGTCATACCGATGGTCACTTGACCGTCGGTATCTTTAAGTCATGTTTTCCGACGTTTATACCGGCGCCGCGAGTGACCGTCGGTATAAGCGGTGTCGGTATGCCCCTCATATGTTGTAGTGTCATTAGAGCCTTAAATTTATATTTACTCAATCCTTACTTAACAATAGATAAAAATGATGGGTCGAATTGCTAAGTGAATATGATTTTGATATTAAATACTTAGCAGGAAAAGGAAACAAAGTGGTTGATGCTTTGAGTCATAAACCTCTATGCAATTCAATTTCTATTTTATCCTCTGATTTTGATATTAAGAAAGAATTAAAAGAAGATTTATATTATGCAACCGTCGTGAAATTTTTGTGTGAAAATCTAGGTTCTAGTTCTAGAGAAATTTTCATTTTAAAAATAATGATTTGTATTGTAATTCTCATTTATGTATTTCTTCAGAATCCATTTTGAAAGAAAAGATTATCCATGACTGTCATGATGCACCTTTCTCTACACACCTTGGTTTTTCTAGGACTTATGCTAAACGGAAAGCTTCGTATTACTGGCCGCATATGAAATATGATACTAGAAGGTATGTGAAAGAATGTTTGAAATGTCAACAGGTTAAGGCATTAAGGCAAAAAATGGCCGTGTAAGGATTTCAATTAGTTGTGCTTAATCTGGATTAAAGTTGTCACATCATTTTAAAAAAATTCCATGTAAGCGCATTTAAAACGTATCTTATGCAAATTTTGAAGAGAGAGAAACTCATGTGATAATCATGAAAAGTATGTGTGATATCTTATGCCTCGAAGTTTGTGCTCATCGTGCGTTCATGAAAATTCAAATTTTCCTCTTGTTCACGGACCTATATAATGTGTGCTTATAAAATTTTGCACTTTTTTTACTCTACTTTCCATAGCAAGCTTGTTTCTCTCTTTCATGTCATTTTAGACACTTTCGCATCATTCTTCATAGTAGATCATGGAGAAACTCAACCCAAACACTCTACTCAGCTTTCAACTAGGCGAAATCATTGTGATAAGTTCCATATCAACATTGCAGTTAATCATGAGTATGCAATGACAAGAAAGGTATGTCGAAGGGCTCTTCAACATTCTGAAGTGGATGGATTGCAGAAAGAAGGCAAAAAACATATCGACATATGGGCAGATGGATTTGTTTATCCAATTGATCCACAAACTGGAAGGTATCCCTTTTTCATAATCTTCATGATCTAATTAGATTTGTAGGAGATGGTGAGGATGGTTTACGAGGCTATCATTCAAGGCTCTAGGAGATTTCAAGGAATTATGTACCATACATAAACTATTTACAAAACACACTACATCAGAGGGATTTTCATTAAAAAATGTGAATCTCTACTTTCAAAAATGGGATTTCATGTTGGTGATGTTCATCTAAGAAAAGATCCAAAGCTTCTACAAAATACAGGTAATCTACTGCAGGATGTCTCAATGGGAGGTGCAAAAGCAAGGGGATTCTTCAACAAACATGATGACAAACAACTAAATGCCATGTGGAATTGCTGGAAAAGATTTTGTGAGTTCACGACTAATGTAAAAAGCAAACCAAAAATAGCAAAAAAGAGAATGGAGGTGTGGGCAAACTAGATAATTTTTAAAAAATCATGAGGCAGTAGATAACATCAAATAGCTATGTGACAGGTTTCAGAAAAGCCACCACAGAGCTTATAGAAACCATCATAGAGGCATGGAGTGCCAAAGACATAACAAACTACTTGGTGAGTTTCAAAGATAATCTACTCAATTTATTTTTCTTTAATTGAAATAAACATCTGATGAGACTCTTTTGTTATTCCAGCATATTCTTCTTGTGCATGGTGCATTCTTTGCAGAAAAGGAAACACTTGCCAAATGGAACACCCAAGGCATGGAAAAATCTCATTTTCAAGCAAGGACAAGCTTCTTTAGGTGCACAAGGAAAGGAGGAGGGGTAACAAAAAGTAATGCCTCCAAAGAGCTTTTTGATTGGTTCTTTATAAGACAATTACAAAGGAGCTCATACCAAATATTGTCATCAAAAGAATAGGACTATCACCAGACAAAAACATCATGGATCAATATCACAAAATGAAAAAGATTACATTCCAAAGGAAGCCTTAATATTTGCAATGTCTTTTATTTCTTTGAGAAATAAAGATGTCCATGCATGTACATTTCATGATGTAATAAGCTTTGAAAAGAAATATGTCTATGTATGTACACCTTTTTTGAGTCTTCTGAATGATCTTGAATTTTACAAATCTTCCTTCAAAGAGATTTTTGATTGATTCTTGAGAAGAAAATTACAAAAGAGCTCATGAAAAATATTATCATCAGATAAATAGGACTTTCACCAAAGAAAAACAGATCATGGATCAATAAGGATTAATATTAGGACATGGATCAATTACACAAAAAAAAGATTACATCCTTCATATTTGCAATGTCTTGTATCCCTTTGGGCAATAAATATGTGTATCTATGTACATTTCATGAGTAATAAGCTTTGAAAAGAAATATATTTAATCCTTCTTGAGTCTTTTGAATAAGCTTGGCTCTAGCAAATATCCTTTATATTTGAGGTACTCTTTTCTTCTGTAGCCAACAATACTTTTAACATTTGACACCCCTGCAGCCATTGCATAGCTTGAGTAACAAAGGAAGTAGCCTGCCCTTGAAGCATTGAATCTTGGGGCATATCCAAAAATTCTAAATGCAGTTGTTCTTTCAAGTAGCAAAAGTTTGTATGCATTAAAGGGTATTGAAGTAAAACCCATGTACCTTGAAAGAGTCCTCAAGAAGAATAGTGCAAAATCTGGCTCTTCACTATAGTGCTTATGAATAACACAAAATAATTCTCGATTCAATTTTGGAAGATAGTGGATCATTGAATGATATCCATCTTTGTCTTTCCTTTCTCCTCTATGGTTTTCCTTGTTCCCTTCCCCCTGGCAATGTAGTTGTCTTCATCCAATATAGATAACTATGGAAAAAATCGAAAACCTAGGTCAAAAAAAGTCCAAGGAAACTTTTAGAGTCATAGAAATAACTAGAAACACAAGCAGAAACAAAGCATGAGACACGACCGATCCAAGCGATTAGGGTCATCAGAGAATATATGATGGGCTTGTATTGGTGGTATTGGGTATGAAGCACAAGTATGCATGGGTGATGAAGAGAGAAATTCTATGAAGGTTGAAAATGTGAAATGGTGAAGGGGACTCGTATTTATAGTCTAGGAGGATCCGGTAACAGTCACATGATGTGGACCAATAAGCAAGCACCACGTGGCAAAAGGATGTTGGGAATCACAACGGCTAGATGATGTGGCCCACTCAAATGATGCCAGGTGGCATTTTACATTGGGATTCATAACGGCTAGATGACATGGACCAATCACATGCTGCCACATGTCACCAACGGTCAACTCATTCCAGAGACCTATTTAAGCTCCTCTTATTCACTTGTTTTCATTTTTTTTGTGAACTCCTTGCTAGCACAGACTTGCCATTGTCTTCAAGTTTTTTACATGCTTTTCAAAACTTACCATAGACCACATTTTGTGTGAGGTATGATGGATCACAAAAGCTTGTACATGACCGATCCAAGCGATTAGAGGCATCGAGAAGATTCAAATGCCCCTAATTGCTTGGATCGGTCGTCATGATCAATCATTTTATAACACGACCAATACAAGTGAAAAGGGACATTCGAGGATTCTCGGATGGCCCTAATTGCTTGCATTGGTCGTGTTTCTTGAGTTCTTTTTGAAAGCTTTTTTAATTAGTTTTTTAGCTTTTCAAATTTCTTCCAAGCTTTTAAACCCTTTTTTGTGCAAGTTAACACGATAGATACAAGCGATTAGGGACATCCGAGGATTTTGAGATGACCCTAATCGCTTGCATCGGTCGTGTTTCTTGAGTGCTTTGTGAAAGCTTTTTTACATTAGTTTTTTTGCGTTTTAATTTTCTTCCAAGCTCTTAAACCCTTTTTTTTTTAGGTTATGGCTAGGACAAAGAAGACAACAAGGAATTCTCTCCAATCACACCATGGAAACTCCAAAGTGTAAGCCTTACCATACATTTTGTTGTGTTCTATTTTAAAGCCTTTCCATCCATTTTGAATTTAAGTTTACCTTGCAGTGCTGCTAAGCTTCTCAAAATGCAGATTGATCACAACTTTCCAGGAATTCCTAAATTGAATGAAGAAAAAAGGTTTGGATACATTCAAATACATGTGCCATTACAGAAAGACAACACCTCATGTGGCTGGAGAGTGATTGCAAATGCAGTAAGGTTCTTGGAAAGAAGATTTTACAATCTTGAATTAAACTTGTCATACTATCTAGATGCATGGGTCATCTTGATCAAGGAGAGAGCAATAAATGCCATTATGAAACATGCAATATGCCCTTATGATCCAGACTCACCTCCACCACCACACGAGATAAAAAGAAGCCTAAAGAAAAGAAGAAAGGGTTTCCTATTCACTTCCCATTGAAGCATGGGCCAAGAGTAGAGGTGAGGGCTCCAAAAAGGACAGAAAAGAAGGGTGAAACATTATATTTTTTGAATGTAAGATTGTAATCTAATGTGTAACCAACATATATTGGAAGATTTGTTTATGTACAAATTGTATGTAATTATGCCATTCTTCATCTGGAAGATGGTCATTGTAACTATATTTATATGCCTTGAGTAATGTAATCTTGAATTGATCCTCTTGAGAACTAAGCAAAAGTGACTTCATTGCATGGTTCAAGCAAAATTGAATTGGGCATGTCATCAAAATGTCTATTTTGTGTGCTTTTTGCTTTATTCGTGTTATGGATCATTATCCTTCTTTCCAACTCTTAGGACAGAGTTCTTCAAAGAGGGGGAAAATTGTAAGATACCACATTGATTTTCCAAGAAAAAAAAGATGTATAGGTAATAATGAAATTCCATATTTAGGATATTTTGATCATGTCTGCAAAATTTTGTAGCAATAAATTTTTACATTCTCTCCAAAAAGTTGTCACATGAAATTTGTGTGTTAAATTTGAGCATGAAGATGAAGGAATCAGAAAAAGTGTTATATGAGAGAAAGGTAGAGTACTCTTAATACAAAAACTTTACTTGATTGAATTTTTTTTTAGTTCCTATGTTTTATGCCTCATTTGGTTGCATAAAGATAGGCTAACAAAGAGTATTTTCATGTTTTTTCATCTGTCTCTAGAATTTCTGTTTTTGTCAAACTCAAAAATGATATTTGGAAGCAGATTTGGACCTAAGGCATCTCTAACACTACTATATAGCTGGAAGAATTGAATATTTTGGTGTCTCATGAGCTTAAGCTAATTCCTCATCATTTTTTAGTTGCAGGGCTCGGAAAAGTGCCATTTTTAGGTACTTTAAAAAAAGAGGGAAGCCTTGATTCATCTTATTCATGTCCACGGATTTAGAAAACGCACATGGGTATGTGGGGTTTTTTGGGTGATTGATATGTGTGTGAGTGTGTTGCAGCGATTGCCTCTATTTTTGTGGGTACAATTCTTGCGGTGGACATGCAAAGTAGACGCATGTGTGGTCTGGAAGTCTTGCATGAGACATGCAAAAAGATGCTATCTTGGAACATATAGATTTTTGGGGCACATATGTTGGAAGGCATGATTGGTCATGTGCTCGCAAAGGGGGAGATCCAAAGATGAAGACTAAGAGCTAGGAAGATTATGGTTGTGCATTGATCATGATCCTTTTTCTATTTCTCTGATTGGGATTGGGATTGGGATTGTGATAGTGATTGTGATTGTGATTGGGATTGTGATAGTGATTGTGATTGTGATTGGGATTGAGATCAACTCGAGGGTGGTCAGGTGGATGAGCCTTCACATTGAAGCTATTTGATAGATTTTGTAACGTAGATCACATTTTCTTGTAAATCTACATAGATAATAAAGTTCTATCTCTCTCTTCTTGTTCTACACATACTCTCGTTTTCTTCCTTATACTTTGTTGTGCCGAATTCTATTATTTTGTGTGGGATTGTGATTGAAGATCAAGAGACTATTTATGCCTCGCCATCTCCATGAGTGACCTATTCTTTCTTTCAATAACACCATTCTATTGAGGTGTATATGACACTATACACTAATGTTTTATCTCATATTTAGCTAGAAATACACTAAACTTAGAAGACATATCCCCTCCCTTGATCAAAACAGAGGGTCCTCATTTTACAAGCTGATAGATTTTCAGCCAAAATCATAAACTATTTGAAGCATATAAACACTTTCGACTTTGCTTTCAGTGGATATACCCATGCATGCCTAGAAAAATCATCAATGAAAGTCAAGAAGTAAAGATAATTCCCAAAAGAAGGTGTCTGCATAGGACCACAAACATCATTGTGAACAAGATGTAATTTCTGAGTAGCTCAAAGTGAACCATCTTTTGGGAAGGAGGAACACTACATTTTGCCCAAAATATAGCCTTCATAAACATGTTTACTAGGTGCCTCAAGTTTTGGTAGAGAGGACACCATTTTTTTATTTTTGCAAGCATAGCAAACTAGCAAAATTCAAATTACCAAAGCATGCATGCCAAAGCTTTGCATCTGACATAGCCTAAGAATCATGTACTGCACATGCTAAATCATTCACAGATTTTTCATAGTCCTTGATCTTATACAACCTACAACATAAGATGCCAGAAGCAATAATGACATCGCCATTTGATAGATCATGAATTATACATATGTCATCAACAAATTTCACAACCAAGTCGATCTTGGCTAATGCTGAAACTGATAACATATTTTTCTTGATCCCTGGCACAAATAAAGCATCCAAAAATGTAAAAGAACTACCATGAGCAGTATTCAGAATGATCCTACCAAGTCTCATAATATGATAAGAAGAATTGTTGGTGCATGTGATAGTATTTGTTGAAGGGGCAGGCTCAAGTGAAGTGAAGAAATTCTGGTATGAGGTAATATGTTTGGTTGCCATACTATCAAATTACCAAACATATGTTCTGACATACATTGTTCATTAGAAGATGGATCATAATTGCAAACATTCATAAATGCCCATTCTTCATTCTACACAAGATTAGCAGACTTTTTTTTGGGTGTACATGCTTGTGCAACAACCATTCTAGCCTCTTTTGCAACCAGTTTTGGACAACTCTTTATGACATGATCATTGCCTTTACAATATTTGCAAAAAAATTTCTACTTTTTTGTTTTTTCCTCATCTTTGTCATCTTTCTTTGATTGTGGAGAATTAGCAAATTTTTGCTTACTAGTAGATGAGCTCCATTTACCTTTGCCCTTTTGACTAGCCAAGAAAGCTTGATATGCAACACGCATAATGGACTTGTTTTCCCTAGACTAATCTTCCTACAACAAAACAGAGACAAGCTCCTCGAATGTTAAGGTATTTGGATTTCCTTTGATTGTCAATCAAAGAGTAGAATCAAAAATCTTATATGAATCTAGAAGATCATTTAGAACAGTCTACACAAGTGAGCTAACAAGCAAGATTTCATCAGTTGAAATCAATTGCTCCTTCAAATCTTTGATCTTTTTCAAAAAACTATCCATGGAATCTCCTTCGTTCATGTACTCAATCTCCTATTGTTTTTAGAGGTAAGAAACATGAGCCTCATTCCTTGCTTGGTATAAAGTGGTAAGTGTATCCTAAGTACCCTTTGCTATTTTGTAGGAGCGAATGTGAGGAATAATGGCACATTTGATAAACAAGACTATCAATGCATGTGCCTGAGCATCTCTGCCATCCCAACAAAGTTGCTCTATAGTTAGGTGCAGCAAAAATCAAAGCAGGAATAGGAACCTGAAGAATAGCACCATCTCCAATGCCAGTTGAATGACATTCAATAACTGTGTTTGTAGGTGTAATAGGATATTTTTCAACACCCTCTGCAATATTCCACAATCCTTTTGCAACCAATACATGATGCATCATATAAGCCCATAATGGGTAATTGTTACCATCCAACTTATCCTCAACAACCAACATACGAAATACACCACTTCTTTCAGCCATGGCCACTGACTAAAATACCCTGATGCAGAAAAATGATTGTATCTCAAAAAGTTGAATAGAACTACCATGTCGAGTTCTGCTAAACCTGTAGCAGACTTCAAGGTGCTTATACTCGCAAACCAAAACTTGTATATATCTTTGGCATAAAAAGACAAAATTACTTACATAAGCACTGTGATAGTGCATTTGGAGGCCAAAATGAGCTCAGATCATGATTTCAACACCACACGACAAAGCTATTTTGAACTCCTAATCGCCCTGAGTATGCTCACCAAATTTTGTGCGATTTCGAGACTATGAAAAGAGGGGTGTTGATGATGCCCTAGATGAAGCGATGACTTGCTCTGATACCAATCCTTGGAGTTTGAGGCGTGCACAAGCACGCAAACAGCACAAGGAAGAAGAAGAAGCTTGGAGCACAACACACAATACTGAATGTATTACCAAGAGAAAAATACAAAGATATATGATCCATTAGGATTTTAGGTGTATATAAAAGCCAAGGAAAAAAACCTCATAAAGATAGAAAAAAGTGCCCCGATGGTCTTAGTGTGTTCAAAAACATTACTAGCTAAATATATTAACAATATATTACCTTGCTACAAGTCTCCATCAATTGTTTCATGCCTTTGTCAACATTAGCAACACCTCTACTACAAAGGTCATTTGACATTTTTAAAAGCATCGAAAAGACTTGAAAATTGGATGTCCTCAACTATAGCCTTTGAGATAATTTCTCTCCAAAATCACTAAATTTAGGAAGTCCCTCGAAGAGAAATATCCAAATCTATATGTGGCTGCTACCCCTCTAGCAATTTCCACAATTATCTTTGAAACTTAAAAATGATGATACATGTTAATCCTTTTAATTAAACATGATCATCCATTCTTTTGGATGGGGTATCCCATGCACGTGCATGTCATCTAGCATTGATCCAATAGAATTAGTAATTCAAACCTCCTTGTGGAAATGGAATGTTTACATATGATCTACTTATCAAATTAAAGTGCACATTAATATTAATGCATGTCGTTCTAGTCATTTTTCTTCTTGAACATTCATTAAGCTTGTCATAAACAATCACAAACAAGCATTAAGTACTTTTATGGATTATCATAACCATAGCACTAACTTGTGTTGGCTAGGAATAGAATTGTATATCAATTGTTCATACACATCTTGCATGAAAAGGTATTCATGCACTAATGAATTATAAATTACTTATAACTTTGATACACATAAAAGCATCGTTGACATGAATATTCATGATTTCAAGTAGTCACTTCATCCAAGTGACTCTCTACATGTCACTTGAAGAAAAAATTGTTTGTTCTTAAGTAACATGTCCTCCAACCTACTCTTAGGCATAAATATCGATAAGAAAGGTTACTTACCTTTGTCCCAATTTGTCTACATACAATGAAACTCTTCATGTCACAAACTTGGTCATTTTTGAGCAAAACATTACTCATCTTAATGATTAAAAAAAATAAGAAAACACCTTCTTCAACGAAAATCTAAGTATGCATGCACATGCATATTCATATATAGTAAAATTACTTCAAATGCATCTACTTTTGATACTACTTCAAAAACATGCATAAGACTTCCTCCCTTAGAGATTGTATCTCTCTAGAGCAGCCCACTTTCTCTTCGTGTCATAAGCCTACAAACAATAACATTTTCAAAAGTAGAATGTTGGGCACTACACCCCCTCATGAAGGTATGGTTTTCTCAAGAGAACTTTTTCTTGCTTCAATACTTGCAAAAAAAAAATTATCAAAATAGAAGAGGAGATATGTACATGCTTTCATTAAAGAACACCAGTAAGTGTAATTGCATGTGAAAAAATGGAATATTATTTATTCGATTCCCAAGTGATAGTAAATGTGATATAGAAGTGATAAACATCATAAATTATCACAAATTTCATTCCTTAAGGACCCCTCACTAATCAACAGCCAAATAAAACCTTTTGTAGACATAGGTTTCAAAGGTTAAACTATGGCCACTCAAACGATCAAGTCAAATTTCATAATTTGAATGTCATATGAAAACATTATGGCCAAGATTGTGAACCAAGGTACATGGAAAACATCTCTTTTTGAGAATCAAAATAGGAAGGTAAATGGTATCCACTAGTTGTTTTTACGAATTTTCTTATAACTTCTAACTATCCATTAGAAATCCTTTTAAACAAAGATCCTATACCAAGTTGAATCACATCAGTTGGATAAGATTAGAGGAAATTATGAATCTTTTCGTCATAGAAGGTATCCAAAAATACCTTTATCACAAAATAAATATGAAGGAATTCTAATTTCCCAAGAGAAACAAATGAAAACCTAACATTTAATGTGAAATATAAATACATACATCAACATGCACAAATTCATACATATATGTATGCATGTATGAGTTAATGTATGTTTGTATGCATACATGCCATAAATGCGTATGTATAAATTCACATATGTGTAGATGCATATGTACATTTATAATTACATTAACGTATGTGTGTCTTCATATGTGCAAAAATGAGACTCTGTGTGTACACATATGCACATCTCTCTGTGTTTGCTTGAGTTCACATGAATCTTCCCTCTTTCTTTCTCTGAAGTGAACGTTGAATGTGTTGCAGAACATCTAGTAATGATATCTCTTTGGGCATCAGAGATAATCTTTCCCTTTTTGTATATTAAAATGTGCAAAATCCAACGTTCTACATGTCTACATATATAGATCTGCAAAAATGACAACAAAAAAAAGATAAAACAAGCTTTGATAGTTTAGTGAAAATGCTCTTACCTCACACCAAAACTCATCATGCACGTATAAAGCCACCAATGCATGGAAAAAGGCTCTCAACGTCTGCATACCCCCTTGGAACACTCATTTCTCATCATATCCATGCCCATGGAACAAGAAAAAGGAAGAAAAATGCATGAGAAGAGAGGTTTATGAGATTTCCCAAGAGCTCTCTGTGTATCCTTCAACAAAGTGCTCTCATACCAAATGTGACAAGTGAAGAATGATATACATCGGACTCAGCTCCCAACCTATTTATAGCCCTTGCGTATTAATCATCTAGAGTTCCCTCTAAGGTTCCTCTACTCATCAAGCCATCACGAGTAGGTACCTCATTTGAACTCTCTGGCTTTTGGCCTTGGCTATCCCCTGAGCAAGGAACTTCTCGTTCCTCTAGGCATATATGTCATTAAAATATAACACCATAATCATATCTAGGAAGCATGGTTTTAATCTCTCGATTCACCTCTATAATGGGAATGGGATTGCATCCCAAACTTGTTCCAAAAAGAGAGGAATATTCATGCTTTGATCTTTGCCCAAATCGTAATGTATACCATCTTTCTCTAAATTTGATAAGTTGGACCTAGTGCAAAGTATGGAAGAAATGATAAGTGAGCCAGTGAAACGGGTGGAATTATTAGACATGTTTCTTTTCTTAATGTCTTTACTTGGTACATCTATATTCATTGATATGCATTGCTAAAAAATGACACTTTTCTAAGTCTTGTTGAGTGCGAGCTCCTTGTTTAGTGCATCATTCCCAAAGGGGATTTGTTGATATATTTCAATAGTGATATAGTTGAACACACTTAGGACAATCAGGGCACTTTTTACCCTCCTTAGGAGGTTTTTTCCCTTGACTTTGCATATATGCATATTTGTTTCCAATCACATTTACATTCTTTTTACTTATTTGCATGTATGGTTTTCTTTAGTGGCCTCAACATCTCCCTTCATAGCACCATTCCTCTCTTGAACTCTATTTTCATCTTCATAAAATAATGGTTCTTCCTTTTTCGCTACTTTTTCCACATAACAACATGCCTTACCATGAAAGAAGCATATGTAAATATGTCCATAGGAAAATTTACACTATAAAATTTTCTCTCTTCGACCTTTCGGGGTATGAAACTCTTTCTCTCTATGTATATGAACATTGCCTTTTACCTTTATCCTATCCCAAAATTCTTCTCAAATTTTTGTTCACTATCCAAGTCTACCCACATATCTTCTTCTTCATTCAACTCTATTATCCTGGCCTTTCCTTTAGACCTTCCATTATAAATTTTACTTAAGCTTGGGCTTCTTCACCTTCCAATCCAAGGTAAGTACCTCCTTGAGTTGATTTACGAGTTTGATGGTTGTGACCATTGAGATTGATGCTCAATGGTTCTTCCTCTTCACCAACAACCTTGTCTTCTTCAATATCTTCTACCTGCATGGAGTCACTTGGGGCATATAATGAAAAATATTTATCAAACTAAATAGCTCATGATCTCTTATCTGTTTAGTCCTTGAGTTATATCACCTTTATACTTTTTTCTCCCTTGCATATCTTAGAAATATAGATTTCTCTACCCTTGCATCGATCTATGTCTACACTCACTAGGTATATACATGTAGCACACACATCCATTTGTTCATGATGTATGACTTAGTAGATATGGCATCTTCAAAATAATAATTAGGTATATGAAATCCATTGAGCATAGTCCTAGCACACTCTATCAGGTGCCTATTCCTCATTTTAGTTACCCCATTCTATTGGCTTGTATATCTTCACATAAAATACATCTTTATTCATTGATCACTCAAGTAATGAGTGATATAATGGGAAAAAATCTCTCCCCTTCCATCAAATTTAAGATTTTTAATGTGATTTCATATTCCATTCTCAATTTGTCTCTTGAACTTCTTGAACAAAAAAAACCATCTTATTTTTTCTTCATACAAAAGATCCATAGTGTCCATATAAAATCACAAATAATTATGAAAAATTAATTTTCACCTTAAAGTGATGTTTCCATTTTAGTTCCTTGATGAGGATGTTACAAACATCCCAATGTACCTTTGGAAATGCCAGTGCAATTAGGTGCATACACAAAGATATATGTTGTCTATTTTGAACTTCTCTTTGCAAATAACTAGAGAATCAACGTGCTTCTCCACTTGCCCACTTCAAAAAGAGATTATGATTCGCCACACATGATTTTAATCAAAGCAATTAGATGTTTTGGCACAAAAAATCATCCTCTACAAGACATGTTATCTGTTTGCAACTCTCTATACCTATGTGCAAAGATATAGGTTAAAAGAGTAGACTTTCTCACGGCACAAAGAAAAAACTTGAGAATTTTGAAAATATTAGGAAGTTAACTTATGATCCAAACAATTTCTTGAATTCTATAAATTATATAAAAGTGAAAAATCTACACTACGAACACATACAATTGGATCGATGATTTTCTAGCTACACATCTAGATAGAGGAGCCTATACTTTATAGAAAAATAACTAAGCAAGAAAAATGCTAGCTTGTTGAGTCTGAATACACTAAGAAAGATATTATTACAATGCAATGCACTCATAGGGATTTGCACACAAGATATATTAGTGCTGAAATAGATTTTTTTCCTACCATAGGAAACTAGTCACCAATAAGTGTAGGTGCACTTTTTGGTAAGTAATGGGTTTGAATTTTAATTCCATTGATGTTGGTGGATCTTCCTAGATAATTACATGAAGTTAGATGCTATTGAATAATTTATACTTTTATATCTCACAATTTGAAAGACGTCCCTCAATTAAGACTTGATTTTCAATACTCCCCCTCAAGTCTCAACTTAGATTCTTCATTCTTATGCACTGCTTGAAGTTTGTAGCTTTACTTCATCTAATGCTTTGGTAAAAATATCTAAGTATTTGTCCTTTGTGCTAAAATTCCACCTTTAAATCCTTTGACATTAATTTCTCTCTGATGAAGTAGTTATGTCTTCTATGTGCTTGGACATTGTGTAGAACTCAAGGATTTTGCCAAGCATATACTACTTAGGTTGTCATAGAAAAATCATACTCTCATGCATATCAAGAAAACATTTCTTCAGCCACACTATCTCACATGAGACTTGTCTAAGCATCTATAATGAGATTCAATTGAGGAGAAATCCAAAGGTTGTTTCTTTGACATCCATGAAATGATCTTGTCTCTTAACATGGTGACATATGTATGCCGAGGTGATGGGATAATTCCAAAGATGAGAGTGTTGGCAAAATGTTTCTCAACCTAGTACACTCCTTTAGCTTCTCAAATATGCATTGAGAACATCCAAGTCCTTTGGTAGATCATTCATAAAATCTCTGTGACAAAACAGATAAGTTTGAAGATCACAAATCTTGAGAAACCCTCTATTTTTTGATGAGAAGATCTCAAGGCTTTGTTCAGTTCTCACATCCTAGTACAAATCAACCATATAGCTTTTGCACACTTTTCAAGAAGATGAAGGTGTGCATACACAGTCACATATAAGCATTCATAGCTTGAGATAATACACAACTAATATTGATGAAACTTTGTTTGTAAGCTTAAAACGGTCCAAGAAAGATCAGAAATTGAGTACCCACACATTGCGAAATGCCTCAAAGAAGATGATTGAGTTACTCAAATTACTGCAATGGTAAGCAAAAAATGATGAATCAATAGATATGAATCATAATGTGTACTGATATTGAACATATGACACAAGGGAGTTTTGGAGGATGTCTCTCACTTCAAGATAGTATAGTCTATGCTCAAAAACTCAGCTCTAACCTCAGTGTAATACTCTCTATTGCATATGACCAAAGAAGTAGTATTTATACACATTTTTGAGCTTGAAAATGATTGGATCTTCCACCTTAAAAGGTAACCTAAATTCTTAGGATCAATATGAATTTGAATTCAAAATAAATCCATGACTTTTGGCTCCCTTCAATCATGATATTCCTTCCACCTTTGCATTTACCGTTTGACTAAATTCATTTGAAGGCTTAACCTTTCAAACCTTTAAACATAAGCTCCATGAGATTTACATTTATGCTTGATGAATTTGAGGGAAATCCAAAGGGCATAGGTCAAGGTCTTAAGCTTTCTCATTGCACCAAGAGCTTCCACTCAACCTAAGATGCGTGAGTCTTTTGTTCTTCAATACTTCTTGTAATCCATTGCTTTGAACCTATTCAATTCAACTCCATCTAATGTCTTCGTCATCATATCTACACATTGTTGATGAGTAGATACATATTAAAACTAAATTTTCTTGCTTCTAGTCTTCTCTTTGACATAGTGATAGTGCACTTCTATGTCCTTGGTCTTGGGATGGTAGATTGGGGTAGCAGCAAGATGTAATGAACTAATATTGTCCCCAAAAATGTGGGAAGTAGATGACTTACAACCTAAATCATAATACAATTTCTTGAACCGCATTGTATCCTCAGTTGCATTGGCTAGTCCTCTGTATTCAGATTCTGTTGATGTGAGTGCAATAGTCGACCGCTTCTTTGAGGACCATGAGATGATTTTTATACCTACAAAGGTGAGATATCCTAATGTACTTCTTTTGTCATCTTTAGATCCTCCCCACTCTGTACATGAGGAAAATTTGATGCCAATATTAGATGTGTATGGGTAATATAAACCTTCATTGATGGTTCCCTTCAAGTATTTGAGAATTCTCTTGGCTTCTTAAATGTGAGCTTTCCTAGGAGTGTGCATAAACTAACTTATGTCAAATCTTATCAAGGTAGCATAGTTTAGGCTATCTACTAAACTCTGATAGATAGTTATATCCTCTATCGGCTCTCCTTCATGAGCAGTCAACTTCAAGTTCATCTACATGAGTGTACCTGCAACCTTTGAGTTCTCCATTTTGAACATAGAAAGCATGTCTTTGATGTACTTCCTTTGAGTAAGATACATACTTTTTTTACGATACATTACTTCCAACCCTAGGAAGTATGTGAGTTGTCCTAGCTCACTGATTTTGAACTCTTCTTTCATTGGAAGCTCGATCCTCCTTATTCCTTCATCATCATTACCTTTAATTATAATGTCATCAACATATACACAAAGGTATAAGACTTCAGATTGACTCCTTTTTATGGAGAGTGAATGATCTCTTTTGCTAACAATGAATCGTCTATCATGCAAAAGGGTGACAAGCCTATGATTCCAAGCCTTTGGGTCTTGCTTCAGACCATATAAGGCCTTCCTTAACATGCATACATATTCAAGGTATGATGTATCTTCAAAAACAAGGGGTTGAGCCATGTATACCCCTTTAGATATCCATCCATTTAGGAATGCATTTTTAACATCCATTTGGTAAATCTTCTAATTCTTGGAAGCTACAATGTTCATAAGTACTATGAGAGTTGGCATCTTTGCCACGGGTGAAAAAGTCTCTTCATGGTCAAGCCCTTGTGTTTGTGCATACCCTTTGGCCACATGTCTTGCTTTGTACCTATTGATAGTTCCATCAGAGTTTTTGATTACCTTGTAAATCCACATTGATCCTATAATCTTTGTAGAGGACGTCCTGGGTACCAACTCCCAGGTATGATTTTCCTGTAGGGCTTCAATCTCTTCCTCTATGGCATTCATCCACTTAGGTTTCTTCTTTGCTTCCTCATATGATGAGGGCTCCTGAGAGTTTGAATCCTCTGCTAAATAGATAGAGTGTTTAGTGACCAACAATGTATCGTAACCATATCCTTCTAGCTTCTTCTTTTCTCTAGTTGAACTTCTAATTATTTGATGAGAGGATTCTACTACATCCCTCAAATCCTGCACTTTGGCTTTGCCTTTTGGAGTTCCATGAGTTAACGTCTTTCCTTGGAGTCTTCTAATCATCTTCTTAGTCACTTGATGCTTCAAGTGTGTGACCATTCTTTCTTGATAGAGTTGGAAAGTCCTCCTCTAGGTCACAAGATAGCTTGAGTCTCCTGCAATAATCTTCGTTGCTTAGATTGTACAATCTATAACCTTTCTTATTAAAATCATAGCCAATGAATATACATTTCTCTACCCTTGGGTCCAATTTACCTCTTATCTATGAAGGTATGTGTGCATATGCAATGCACTAAAAGATCTTGTAAGATCCATGCTAGTTCTTGTTCCATTGCATGCCTCATATGGGGTCATGCCATCCAAAGCCTATGATAGAGATCTATTTACCAAATAGGTGACATTGGATATTGCCTATGCCCATAAGTAGTTAGGAAGTTTCTTCTCATTGAGCACGGACCTTGGCCTCCACAATTGTCATTTTTTTCCTTTTTGCCATTCCATTCTGCTCACGAGTGTATGTGGTCATGATTTCCCTTTCGCATAAAGGACTCTCCTTAGTAAATCCATGTTACAATTTGATGCCTTCACATTAGCTATCTTCTCAACTAGATTTCTCGTGTGATCTTTTGTTTGGAATTCAGTCATACATAACATTCCCCATCCTATAACTTGCAAATTGAAATCACCATTGGGAAGACCCCTTGGGAAGAATATTTTGAGAAGACCCCTTGGGAAGAAGATTTTGAGATATTTCAAGTGCTAAGGAAACACTTTTCAAAAAAAAAAGGTCATGGAGCAGTGTTTTGAAATATGTCCACTTTCGCCTAAGCATATCTTGATATGCTCTCGAATGAAATATTTCACTTGAAAATTTTGTAAAACTTTGTGGTCAAGGAGGAAGAACAATTCCATCAAATGGGAGAGAGAGAGAGAGAGAGAGAGAGAGGGATGGAGGGGGAGGGGCTTCATTTATCCATTGCACCAAAATGAGTTGAGACGAGAAAGCTTTGAGTAGCTTAAGGGATGCAAATCCAAACTTGGAGCTTAAAGTAGCTCCACTCAAACACACAAAGAGTATATTTTATTGCCCAAAGTTTCAAGAGTGGAACTCACTTCCAAATGATGATGCTTCCAAAGTAACTGGCAATTATGGATCGATTTGCCACAAAAATAATGTGAATACTCAATATATCTAAGGGGCTTATGGAACCTTGGCCCAAAATAATACAATATATACCAATTTGAAGAGGATTAAAAAAATAGTTATCAAAGTGAGCTATATGTCCATATCCAAAGAGTATATTTCATTGGCTGGACTTGCAAGAGTGGAACTCACTAGCAAATGATGATGCCTCCAAAGTAATTGGCATTTATGGATCAATTTGTCATAAAAATAATGTGAATACTGAATATATAATTTAAGGGACGGATGCAGCCCTTGCCCAAAATAGTACAATATATGCCAATTTGGGAGAGTATTAAAAAAATGGATATCAAAGGGAGCTATATGTCCCTATCCAAAGCCTTGGAGTTGAATGTGTTGGCTTTTCCTTGAATAAACTGATGGTTGATATAAAAGGAATCTATCAAAATACTACTATGTTCCAAAACGTACAGTGTTCCATGAAAGAGTTTTGGCTTCATTGCCTCAACATTAAATAGGAAATATTGTGGAAATTACTCTCTTTTCTTTGTTAAATGTGCCTCATAAATAGCAATTCTCAAAATATGATTTTAGATAGTTTAACTAATGATTAGGCCCTCTAGTACATGCACCAAATAGTGTGATAAGGTGGATGGCTTCATAAAATGAGCATTAAACATCATTGTTGATGTCAAAAAAGACTTAGGATAATCAAGGGTCAAGCCAAAATTAAGGCTCTTGATTTGTCCCTCTCCAAAAATAGGATAGAAGTTATAAATTAAAAAGAAAAAGAACTGTATAGTTTATAGAGAGAGGTTTTTGTATGAATTCTCCGGAGATCTATTCAAGCAGAATATTGGTTGTGTGGTTGTGTTAGCTTTGTGTTACACTTTGAGGAGGCATAGATGATATTTGGGAATATAGCATTGATGTGTTCTTCTCTCTCTCACTCATCATGTGCTAAAAAAGAATAGTTCTTTCCAGTTTTGGTGTGCTTGCATTAAAAACAAGAAACACATGTACCAAGTTCCAAAACAATTTCTCAAGTAAATTGTGTGCCTAGGTAACTCAAAGTCCAAGTCCACATGGCATAATCCAAGAAATCACAATGCCATGATAAATTTATTGAAGCCCTAAATCCAAAGTTTCATACTGCAAATCTCTAAAGTGCCTTTGCCCAAAATCAAGATCTAATCCAAGAGCATACACACATCTCTCCAAAGCTCCACTCTCAAGCAAAGCTTTAAATCAAGAGCATGGGATATCCAGCAGATCCAATGGCAATGAGTGTTTACGAAAACCATGAAATCTGCCATTTACCATAAGGCACAGCAATTGGCATCAAGCAATCATAGTTTTGATTAGCATGACCAATCTGTAAGCAAGAATAAGCTCATACTAAGATAAGAAAAAAAGCATTCCTTTCATGGACCACCCCATAGCTCACTATAAGTTAATGTTTTAGGATCCACCTAACACATGGGATTAAACCCAAATAATGTTAGCTCATCTCCTCACATGAACCTCGAATTGAGCCCATATCATGGGTTTAGCAGGCTTTTGACCTATTGACATTGTCTACTGAAGCTTGCTTAATGCATCTCACGCTTGAAGCTGTATTCTAAGTGTGATATCATGTGCCAATCCGACCTCAATGCCCTTCAGAGAGAACTATATGCAGGTAGTAAGTCCCAAAGGTGCCATGCAATGAGACGATTTGGTGTGACTGGCGTCTCCAAACCTTCACCAAACGAATGTATTACCGAAATATAGCTGCGCTACTCCTTTGCCCCTCCTTCAACAATGCCATACCACAAAAAAGTTGCGCAACGAGCTCTAAGTCAGTGGATGACTTGTAAGTTGGATGTGCAGCGAGGATAACCTCATGCAGAGTCTGATGCTAGGATACCAACACGCACAGTCGTGATGCTTAAGACATATGTGAGGAGAGAACGGGATAGATATCATCAGCCGGCGGCTGTCCTCATATTATCACATTGCAGAGCTATTATCTGCTCTCTGACACGTCACACCAATCATAGGGGTTGTGCGATGGAGATGTGCATGTGGACGATGGAGCCGTTTCAGATGCTATTATTCAGAAGAGAGGGAGAGAGGGGGATACACTCTGTTATTTGGCGATGAGAGAGAGAGAGAGAGAGAGAGAGAGAGAGAGAGAGACAGAGAGAGAGAGAGAGAGAGAGAGAGAGAGAGAGAGAGAGAGAGAGAGAGAGAGAGAGAGACGCTCAGTAAGTGAAAGGGGAGACGCTCAGTAAGTGAAAGGGGAGGCACACCCCAATAATCTGATCCCGAGGAAATCATCCTTTTATGATACACATATAATTTTATAAATATGAAATAGTACAAGGGGAGGGCCTAGCTATCAATCTATCCGTCCATATATAGATACACATATGCATACACACACACATACATACACACACATATTACAAATAATTCGGTTGTTAAACTGGCTTCCCTTCTGTTAGATGCAGACCTAAAATTTATATTATACTGCCTTCCCTTCTGTTAAACAATCTACACAGAAGCACATACTTCAGACAGTGATTTTTCAGACTAGGAGAGGGAGTGAGACGAACATATGTTAGATGCAATAATTATGCTTATATTCTGTGGTACATATGAATTATGATCAGCATCCATCTGCGTTTAAGATGGGAAGCAGGGAACCCTTGCTTCATATATGACAAAATGGGGTTGGCCTCTGCTCTTCTGCTCTCTAAATAGGGAGTTGTAAGGCACTTAAATGTGCATCTATCTCTATAAGCCTGGATATTTTGGCCGTTTGTTTTTTCTCTTTTTTTACACAAGAGACCATTTGATGTAGAGGAAGGCTACTCCTTTCACCATGATCTCCTCTTCCTCCTCGCTTGGTGTCTCTGCCACTTTCCAAGCTATAGCCCTCTCAAATCTTGCTAGCCTTCCTCTGCTCGACATCCTGACTCCAGCTCCAGACAAGCATGCATATCCCTGCCACAGACATGAAGTTCTTAGTACTAATTATTTCCCTTCCTTAAAGGATCTGAAAATGGATGACTGAATAGACTATGGCCTTGGAAACCGTTTTCTATCATTTTACCCACTCCTATATATGTAATAACATCTTATTTCGAAAAAACTTTTTGAGTTCAAATCAAGCAAGTCGAATATTGGTGACTGAATGAAGAAAAGTTGACTTTTACCAGGTCTCCTGTAGACTTATGTTATCCATGACTACCAACTGATGGATATATATTGACAATTCACCTCACATAAAATGTCTTGCTCTCCTATATATGTAATAGCATCTAATTTCAGAGGAACCTTTTGGATTTCAATGAAACAGGTGCAAGTTTGATGACTAAATAAAGTGGTGTTGACCTCCAACAGGTCCCGTTTACACTCATGGTAACCATTACTACTTGATGAATACATAATGACAATTCACCTTACATAAAATCTTTAGCACTAAGCAATTGTCGACCTTGGCCAAAATAACATAAACCATAAGCCTATCTAAGCCTACACAGGAAGAGATCATGCCTTGTCCTCGTGAAAGTTTTAAATCTTGGGTGCACCTATCATATATTGAGGTTCATCAAATCAGTGGACCTTACCATAATCTTGTCTCGGAAAACAAGTTCAAGTCAGTTCGAATTTAGAAAGCATATGCCTTTTTACCTTCTGCATCACCTGGCTCAAAAGAGAGCAGATGTCTCTGTTTCCATCTTCATCCAAAGTTCTCTCCAAGGGCATGTCATGAAGGGCCAATCCAGGTAATGAAGGCATCTCCAGCATGTCCATTCCAGCTCGGTTGGCGAAAGTGAACACAGGAACAGGCTGCAAATTCATTGTCTAATCTGTCATACATTTGACCTATCACTACAAGAAAACCCTCAAATATTGAACACTGAACTCTCTTCACAGAAAGTACATATTTCAAGTGCATCTCTATTCCTGTATTAATGAGAAAAGTTCTTTTCGCTCATTACTGGGAATCCTTTCGCATGATTATTTAATGCTCTACTCACATAATTTAAGTGCTCGTCCCAGCTTGATGCTGTCTGAACAAGCTCTTTCTTCAAAATGGCCGAGACCAAGTACATGTACTAAGAAGTTCTCGATCATAACCATACATGCGATTCGAAATCGCACAAAGAGAAAATCATTCTGAAAGCAGAAACTTCTCCTCATCTCATCCTGTTGAGGACCTTCAACAAAGATGGTCTATGTTACACCATCCTTCACTTCATGCTTATTTCCCAGAATAATGAAAGGGTTTGGCTCACTAATGAAAGGGTTTAGCGCACGATAGCAACGAAAATAGAAGGAGCACATTACTACAGAACAGACATATGGCAAACCTTCAATACGCAAAGGGGGATATTTTTCTCTATTCGCGGTCATTTATGTTATAATGAAGCGTGTCTCTTAGACTAATAGAAATAATAACAACCCATACTCATATATCGTAGTTGACCTGGGATGACAATTATACACATAACACACGTGCACACACAGGCGAACTCAAGGTTCACATCCCTGTTCAGCGCTCACACTTTGCTTTCCCGTTTTCTTCACGAAAAAAGTGTGAACGAGCTCAATTCTGAGGCTATGTTCACATCCCACCTTGCATGAACAGCAAAGAAGCGCATCCTCCATCTTGTTCAGTGCCTGCAAATATGCTTCACTACTTCCATCTTCTACTTGAACCAAATCTGCACCCATATAGAGTCTGCATACAAGTTGAACACTCGGTGTTAGAAAAACAACGAGCACAACGGAATTAGCAGGAAACTGGAATTACTTCTTGACGGCTACGTGTTTCTTGATTCGAGAATCCGCATCATGCAAAGCAATGACAGCGTAAGTAGAGGTTTGCAGATTTCCCACATGACAAGGAGATTAAAGGGGGAATTACTTGTAACTTTGGCATATGCAGCGAGCCAACGAGCTTTGAACTTGAATGGTTATCGGGTTCTTGCTGTCATAAGCACGTAGAGGTTGTGGAAATTTGAGCAATGAGAGGGGATTGGAAATGAAGGCAACAGCTACCCTCTGTATGGTTGAGACTACACTCCGCACATACTGCCTCGCAATGCACGCAACACTATCGTGCATCCTTGCCTCTATGCAGCTGAATTGGAACGCAATTGTCAGTACCGAGCGAAGGCTTCCACCTGCACCACGCCCTCTGCTATGCAATTCATCCTGCCCACCACTACTTGTAGTATTGCTCACTTCCAGAGACGATGCCAAATCCAAAGTCCTTCCTGAGCTTGCTGCATTTACCTGATCCTGCAATTCTTTTCCAGTTTAATAAGGTTGAACTTTGATCATTATTTGTGGATTATAATTGCCTGTGCATAAGATATTGTCCCTAATGTATATGTCATATGAAAGTTAGCATATATGCACACTAACTCCAGTGTGCTAAAACATAGATGCATAAAAAGGAACATGTGGAGGGAAAAGATTAAAGGCTTACATGGGGTTCGATGTCAAGAGGGATGACTCTGAAACCAGAGGGAATTAATGCAATATCATCTGAAACAGAAGCGTCAATGGGTGCAAAGACCATCTGTGCACATGCTCCAGAGCTTTTATCTTCTAAGCCACTACAAAGCTGCATTAATGACAGTAATCTCGGCATCAGATTGACAGTTTCCCTTGTCAATGCGAAGAGATATATGCTTGCAATGAGGTCAGCTCTGAACTGAAAATTGTACAAAGCTTGCCTCACCTGTAACAAGAACATGTCTTGAGAATTCATTAAACTTTGATCTTGAATAGATACAGAGTTCTGCCCCTCCATCTTAATAAGCTCCAAGAACTAAAAGAAAAATCAAACAATCAGAACGATCACATTATCAGTCAGTATTTGCTGATTAAATGAATTCAGTGGCATATTGAAAGTTATTACAAGCATAAGACTTATGAGGCAACCTCATCTTCTTCAATGGAATGCACTTGAGGTTGTAGAAGCTGTGAATTAGACGTTGCAGCATGAAATCCTGAGAAGCCAGGATTGCTCATTCGCATAGCCTCCTCACAAACAGGATCTGCCCATTCAGATCGATGCTCTCGCATGAATTGCACCAACAGGGCTGGCGGAACATGCTTCAAACGTCCAGAAACTATAATACATTAGTTTCTAAGATTGAAGCCATACAACTCATTATTTTAAAATTATAGAATTATTGATGAAAAAGTATTCCCACAGATACATAATGCATTCACGAGTACCATTTTGATGGTTTTGCGCACATTGATTCAACTAGCATATGAGATTCGAACCTAGCCTCACCAATATTGTGATTGGTGTGAAATAAAACCATAAGACGATATAAAGACAAAGGAAGAAGATGAGACACAAGAGAAAGTTACAACTGCGTGAGTTACTGAAAAGATTTTTTTTTTGCTTTCATATTCTTTTTGCTTTCATATTCTCTTTGCTTTAGGAGGAACATGCTTTATAACGCAATGGCCCGAGTATCATGCTATGAGGTCCTTTCTTTTTTTTAAATGGAGGTTTAGCAAGCGCCTAGTCCCTCGAGCTTTAACTTTGAAAGAACAACTATACAAGTGAACGGGCATTAAAAGAACAACTGCACAGGTGAATAGACATAGTACCTGCAGGATCCCCATGTCCCACAAAGCAAGAATTAGACAAGATTACAACAAGTTTAAACTGGCCAAAGCCATTACATGTCCAGCTTGGCCACTGAACTCTGGACCGCTGCCTCAAGAGACCAAAGATTCAACCACTAGAACAACGAGACGTGGACAATGAGGTCCTTTCTTTGCGACAAAATATGGATTCTTAGTTAAAACCCGTGCCACGAATTTACAATCCTCTCTAGAATCACGAGTATGGATGCATTAAAAGCCATTTGATAGCTTCAAGCTCGATACTAAATGTTTGCGGCACATAGATTGATGTTTTTAGTTAGTCTACACCTGTAACCTTCGGGTTTTCGCGACAATGACGACTCGCGTAACCTTGTACAGAAGAAATTCCTAAAGAAAATGACCTATTGTAAACTTGCGATAGCGTAGATAAATGCAGTAAGGAAGCAACTTCTATAACAATATGGAAGTAGAATATCGGAAGCGCTATCTAAGTTGAAATGTGCAATAACAGCAGATCTTAAACGGCCAAATCAGTTTCCAAAAATACATAGATTCAGGATCATGCTGCATCACAACCTTAGCAAAGATTATTTAGATATTTCTTATTAATTCCTTAGCAGAAAGGCTTGCTGTGATAGAAGTATCTGCATCCCAAGTAAACCTCTTGCAAACGTCATAGAAATACGTGTCAAAATATTTTGCGCCCACCTGTAATAACATAGATGCTTTGGCACAAAGAACACTGCTGTTAATGCTGGATGATTGATGCAAACTTAGATGGTCAACCGGACCAGCATTGACCGGGCCCTTCATCATGACAGTGACATCATCAACCCCATCGCCAGTTAATGGGACCCATCCATCATCTGGAAACCCATTGACCGCATCATTAAAGGCCCTGCTTACATGAAGCTATACAAACATAAGCAAACACAGAATCATAAGAGGAAAATCCTGAAATCAAAGCTCATGTCATGGCAAAATGTTTATTGTACTTGGCTATCCTGTAACTCAATGAGCGGACTGCAGCTGGCTGCTGCCCAGCTCCAGGAGAATCAAGTGCATTTTCCTGTGCTATGTGCCTCAAATGTTTGAGAGCCTGCAAATTCCAAGCAAATGTCAGTTCCCACATACTCAAGCACGATACAAAAGTTGCATTTAGCCAATGTTTCAAGTTTTCATTCTTACTGCAATTGTGACTTTGTGAGCTAGGATAGTTGAGGATTCATAGAGAGGCCGCAAAACCTCTGGTATACTCCATGACTGCAACATGAAAGCAGGATTAGACTAACAGAGTTAAAACAATGCATGAGGCTGAGCACAATTGCTTCGAAGTAACAGCGAATTGGCACCTCTAGATCCATGTGATCTACGACAACAACAATGGACCCTGATGTCTCACAAGGCCGGATTAAACAGCCACTCGTAAACATATCAGCCCTTACAAAAGCTGATATCTGAGGTGCTGTTGGGACTGTCTGTGCGCCATTCAAAGACCTCTCACAGACCTGATACAGAAAAGTTAGAGTAAAACAGAGAATGAGTGAAAATGAAAGTTTGAATGAACATGTGAAATCATCTGGTACTGCAGAAACAACCCTACCCACCACATAGCTTCCATCATCAGAGACTGTGGTGTATCTTAGAGTACAGAAATCCTTCGCAGGTGCCAAGGTGGTAGGAGCATACATCTATTCAAGGACCACTTGCATGTCAGAACTATAAGTGATTCAAGGCAGTGAACATCATCAACCGATGACTCACAGTACTACCTGTGAGTATAGCACCTCAATAGTACCACCACCAGTTGTCGAGGTGGAGAACATGGTTGTCATTCTACGACATTCTCTCAGCCAAGTTGGCTTATCTTTGAAAACCTCTACAATCTGCAATCGTTACATGGTTAGAAAAATAAGGGAGACGCAATTTTCTCTTGAGCTCAGCGTATATTGCGAAGCACTTACAATGCGTGCTAAATAGGAACTTACTTTGGACGGTTCTAAGTTTATAAGGCCACATGCTCTTGCACCAATGCCAGTAGCTCCATGTGGCATGATGTTCACCATTGACATGAAATCCGGACCAGGCTAAAAGCCAACAAATTCTTAGAGTTTAACAAATTCGTTTACAGCACAAAGAAGAAGGTTCTCGGATAGAGTGTGACTTGTGTGATTCAATACCTTCATCCCAGGCATTTGAATCCAATTTACAGAGGTTCCAGTTGCTTTTGAAAGGAAGTCGGATAATGCCTCCTCAGCCAAGGAAATAACGCTGATGCAAAAAACATCAACATAAAGAAGTACGATGAAAAAAGAATTCGAAGGGAATAAATCACAGCTCAATCACTCTTCATGTAACCTCCATGAGAAATCAGACATAATGCCTTTGAGGTCAAACAGATACAATGCTGCATGTATGATGAGCTGTGCTTTGATTCAGAAAGTCAAACAGCTTACAGAGGAATCAGGGACTTTCAATTATGAGGAACAAGCAGAAAAAAACCATACCCAGCATAAGATCCATCTTGGAGGGGGGACTGCTGCTGCTGTGGTGCTGGTAAATGCTGCAATCCACTTGTGACAACCGAATCACAGCTCGTATCAGTAGTAACTCCACCCTGGTCAGGCACAAAGAACAACAATCAGAGGCAATACTGGCTATGTGTGGAAACGGTATCAAAATTAATAAGCACTTGCAAGATCATCGCATGCATTGGGCACATTAAGCAATCCCTTGATCGGACCCTGGATGGCCAAGGCCAATGCAGTATCTTAGGCCTGAGTAGCAATTCGGAAGTCCTACAGAGGTATGAAACTCTCATGCTTGCAAACTGTCTATCAGTGTGATGACTATCCTTCACAAATCCTGAGATGAGGATCTGATACACCTCAAGAAATTGAACTAAAATAAGTCCTGCAATTTTGTATTGCTTCACATGTCACAGTTAGGCTGTAGTCCGCCAATGCAGAAACCCATGTTCAAATTTTCTTTAGTTCTATCAGCCCTTTTGAACTTCGCTTTTTTTTCTTTTGCATATCATAACAGAAAGATGTAAATGGGTCCTTATCCAGGCTCTGTTAATTCAGAAATTTTGAGCCATTTGTTCTGTTTACATGGATCGAAATCAGACTTCTTACATGCTGCAATTGTTGCCTAAAGTATCCGTTCTCGTACATAAGTTGAGCCACTTGCTTCTGTAATCGGTCATTCTCTTCCATAAGCAGCTTGTTCATGGCCGTAAGTTTTGAGTTCACTGTCTGCAAACGTGAGGTTTCTTTCCTCTGCTTTTCACGGCATCTGCAGTCAAGAAACGTGGACATTAAACGTGGTTGTCATGCTACATATTTTCGCATGCATTTGCCAGCATGAATTGATTAAGCCGGCTCGAGGCATTGCAGTCAGATAATATTAAACGGTATTCGTCAAGGCTATGAAGTAAAAACTAATGCGAAGGCATGTTGAGATAGATCATTGTAATGTGTGTTTGCAGTGCATTGGACTGATCCTATTTTTCCTGATACGTCAACTTCAGACTAGCACCTTCTGTTTTGGAACCAGACTTTGATTTGCTTCGGCTCTATGTTCTGCAGAACTGGAAAATCTCGGACGAGTTGTTGCCGCCGCAATGAGCTCGGCTTTGGGCATTCATTGTAGAGACGTTCTAGAGCTTGCACCTGCTCAGCTGTGTATCTCACATACTTTCCCTGATCGGTTGAGCTGCTTCGGTTATGGCTAGTTGCAGCGCCGCTTATATGATGCATGGGATGGTCTTTCATCATTGGCTGCGATACAACCAGCGCCATGCTGTTTCTACTGAAAACCGAGATAGAATCATCACAGGAGGTATCCAGCATGGTGCAAGAGAGCACGCAGACAGCAGAACAAAGGTATCTTGGCAGGCTTGAATTGTAGGATGATAGTAGGAATCGTATCAACTTGAAAGCTAAGCTCTTTCTACGAGAGCATATGAGGGCATGCAGACATACAGACGCACGGAGGGGTGAAGCGAAATGAGGACGAACGTTATAGACGAATGCTCATACAATTGATCACCAAGGGCAGTATGTTTGACTGCACGCATAACATCGCATATATTTTTGCACTTGAGTGGGAAGAGTTGATCGGATAATATAGGTGCAGAAAGGAGAAGGGATAGTCTTTTAACGCACACACGCTTATACACACACAGAGGGCACATGTAGAAGAGATGTGTATAGGCTTTTCAGAGAGGGGCACGAACAGAGGCACTAGCATGTACTACACGATGTGTGCCAGAAGAGTAGTGCTTGCAATTGAGTGAAGGTGAAGAGTTGAGCCCATGAGGATCGATGGAGGGAAGACGATAGCTGCATGCAAAGATGGCGTTGATGGGAAATAAGAAGGATCATACACTGTTTAGAGAGAGGTTGCAGGACTTGAAAGACAGGAGGTGAACTGGGCAGCGTCTGGGGGCCACGTCTTAGTAGGAGTTTCAGGTCCCCATTTTGCACACCCTCACACAAAAGCAGCACTTCTTCACCAGGACGACTCCTCGAGCCTCATACAGAAGCATACGCACACCCATTCATGCGCGCCCACTGTGAAGGACGAGAAAGAGAAGTTCGGATATCTTTTTTATAATTTGCGTTCTTTTTTATGTGTTGAGTGCGAGGGAAAGAAAGAGAGTTTCGCCTGGGAGGGCGCCACGGGAAGCATCTGCGACGCAGACCATGAGAAGTGAAAACTCTTTTGAGAGCTTGCTACAGGGCGCTTTCTTTGCGACGAAGACAGAAATCACAGATGGGATGACGGAATGCCAGGGTACATGAGAATGCGGAGTAGAGTCTAGCGGGCAATATTGGAGGGAGCATGGACCTGAATGCCCCGATGGGCCGGGCAGAGGCCCTCTGAAACCATGGCCCATCTGCGTCGCGACCCACACATGCATATGAGAGAGAATGGGTGGTGGTGGTGGGCTGTCGGGAAGTCGAGCCTGCGAGACTGTGGGCAATGGGCATTTGACAAGTTGACAATCCGTGGCGTATATGTGCATGTGTGTGCGTGCTAAGAAGGGAAAAGGAAGTTTGTCTGATAGAAAAAGGAAGGGGGGCGCCGCGAGCGGCCGGCCGACTAGCCGAGTGAGGATGATGATGAGGAGGCAGAGCAGTCTTGTGTTCCCAGCAAAGCAAAGGCTCTCCCCACTTCTCGCTGCCTTCCTTCATCTCCCTCCCAACACTCTACAGCTCGCGAACGCAGACAGCTCCCAAAAGCGCAATCCACATTGAAGTCCAACGAGACTAAGCGTAGAGCGAGAGAAATCAAGACAGCTTCGTCTGGCAGACTGCAGTGATGCAATCTCCAAGCATTGAGCACTGAACAGCAGAGCCGAAGAGAGATGATGATAAGACACAACACTCGTTTTGGATCTGGTACAAAGATGGCGCAACTCCCTATGTCCCCCTACCTGTCAATCTGTGTGTGTAGGTACTTGGATCGTTGTGGTGAGGAACAGACAGACATCGTACATTGCAGGATGTACATGTAGAGAATATAAAGGGAGGCCCGAGTCCCTGACTACCTAGTACCGCTACAATCTTACTATCACTTGTGATGTTTGATGGAACGAACTCGGGCGACAGCTATAGTGATGGTCGACAAAGGGATTTGGCACGAGGGAAAAGAGAAATAGATGGGGCTGGCCATGTGAGGAGATACATATTACAAAGAGTGACAATAGTTTTCTTTTTTTTTTTCTTGTTCTGAGAGGGAGAATATAGAGATTTAAAAAACTATGCATATGCACATAAGTTCGTCTACTAGCGTAGAGAGAGAGAAAAAAACACATATCATCTATCAAGAAAAACATCAGCCCGTCATGGTGACTAAAGGAGAATCTATGAAAGCATACTTCCTCGATGAAAGAGAAGAAACAAGCACAAGCAATAAAAAAAAGGAGTTCAAAATGTGATGGAGGAATATCGTTCCTAATGCATAATCAAAGTGTAATGGATCTTGTCTAGATCTTAACTCTTACCAATACACATTTTGCGTTTCGCCACTTTCCCTAAGTTGGTTCAAAGATGACTCAAGAGACTTTGCTCAAACGAAATAGATTTATCTAGCTTCCCAATGACTCCTATATCACTTGAACGAAATTTTATTCAACTTTCAACTAAGCATACTAAGACAAAGAATCCTTATCCACACTATGAATTGGATGTTGATATATTTAGGTAGTGATGTGTGTGAACACTCTAGGACCGCCGGGGCACTTTTTTCCCTCTTTAGGAGGTTTTTTTCCCCCGGCTTGTATATACGCCTATTGCCCTAATGGGCTACTTATCTTTGTACATTCTCTAGTAATACATTCAGTCTTGTGTGTTGTGCTCCAAGCTTCTTCTTCTTCCTTGTGCTGTTCGCGTGCTTCCACAGACGTCTAACTCCAACAATTGGTATCAGAGCAGGTCGTCGCTTCTTCTAGGGTGCCGTCGACACTCCTCCGTTTGCAGTCTCAGATTCGCACGAAATTTGGTGAGCATACTCAGGGTGTTTCCGAGATCAAAACAGCTTTGCTGTGTGTGCCAAAATCGCGATCTGAGCTCGTTTCGGCCTCCGAACGCACTATCACAGCGCTTGTGCAGGCTATTTCGTCCTTTTGTGCCAAAGGTATATACCAGTTTCTGTTCGCCAGTTTAAGCGTCTCGAAGTCTGCTACAGGTCTAGCAGAACTCGTTTGGGCAGTTCCGTTCAACTTTTTTAGATACAGTCAATTTTCTGCATCAAGGTATTTTAGTCACCGGCCATGGCTGAAAGCAGTGATGTATTCCGTATGTTGGCTGTTGAGGATAAGTTGGATGGTACCAACTACCCATTATGGGCTTATATGATGCGACATGTACTGGTTGCAAAAGGATTGTGGAACATTGTGCAGGGTGTTGAAAGACGTCCTGTTACACCTGTAACGACAGGTACTGCAAATACAGGTGTTGGAGCTGATGAAGATGGTGTCGAAGATGATATTCCGCAGATTCCTGTTCGTGCTGCTGTTTCTGTTGCACCTACTGCAGAGCAGATTCGTTGGGATGGCAGAGATGCCCAGGCACATGCATTGATAGCTTTGTCTGTCAAACGTGCCATTATTCCTCACATTCGCTCTTGCAGAACAGCAAAGGATGCTTGGGATACACTTACCACTTTGTACCAGGCTAGGAATGAGGCTCGTGTTGTTTACCTCCGAAAACAGTTGGAGAGTGAGCACATGAATGAAGGTGATTCTATGGACAGTTTTCTTACAAAGATCAAAGACCTGAAGGAACAATTGATTTCTACTGATGAGGTTATACCAGATAGCTCACTTGTGCAGACTATTCTGAATGGTCTTCCTGATTCATATCAGAGTTTTGCCTCTACTCTTCGGTTGATGATGAAAGGCAATCCGAACGCCTTGTCATTTGAGGAATTAGTCTCTGTTCTATTGCAGGAAGATCAGTCCAGGCAGAACAGGTCCATTATGCGTGTTGCAGATCAAGCTTTCCTGGCTAGTCAGAAGGGCAAAGGAAAATGGAGCTCTTCTACTAGTAAGCAGAAATCTGCAAATGCTGCACAATCGAAGAACCAGGATAAAGATGAGAAGAAATCAGAAAAGCAGAAATTGTTCTGCAAGTACTGTAAAGGAAATGATCATATTATAAAGAACTGTCCAAAACTGGCTGCTAAAGAGGCAAAGAAGAAAGAGGCTGGAATGGTTGTTGCAGAGGCCTCTACACCAAAAACAGAGTCTGCAAATCTTGTACAGGAAGAAGAATGGGCGTTTACTACTGTTTGCAGTTTTGACCCATCTTCTCATGATCAGTGCATGTCTGCAGTAGACTCAGATGTTTGGTACTTTGACAGTGGGGCAACCAAACATATTACCTCGCAGCGCAGTTTCTTCTCTTCACTCGAGCCTGCCCCTACAGGGAATACTGTCACATGCGCCAATAACTCCTCTTATCCTGTTATGGGAGTTGGTAAGATTATTCTGACTACTGCTGATGGTAGTTCTTTCACTTTGTCAGATGCTTTATTTGTGCCAGGGATCAAAAAGAACCTGTTATCAGTTTCTGCATTAGCCAAGATTGGCTTGGTTGTGAAATTCGTTGATGACAGGTGCACAGTCCATGATCTCTCAAATGGCGATGTGATTATTGCTTCTGGCATTTTATGTCGTGGGCTATATAAGCTCATAGACTATGAAAAATCTGTGAATGATTCGGCATGTGCAGTTCATGATTCTCAGGCTATGTCAGATGCAAAGCTTTGGCATGCACGCTTTGGCATGCACGCTTTGGTCATCTGAATTTTGCTAGTTTGTTACGCCTGCAAAAATCTGAAATGGTGTCCTCTTTGCCCAAACTTGAGGCACCTGGAAAACATGTTTGTGAAGGCTGTATTTTGGGCAAAATGCAGCGTTCTTCCTTTCCAAAAGATGGTTCAGTTCGGGCTATGCAGAAATTGCAGCTTGTACATAGTGATGTCTGTGGTCCTATGCAGACACCCTCTTTTGGAAATTACCTTTACTTCGTGACTTTCATTGATGATTTTTCAAGGCATGCATGGGTATATCCACTCAAAGCAAAGTCCGAAGTGTTCATGTGCTTCAAACAGTTTTTGGTTTTGGCTGAAAATCTGTCAGCATGTAAAATGGGCACCCTCCGTTCTGATCGAGGGGGGGAATATATGTCTTCAGATTTTAATGCATTTCTGGTTGAACGTGGGATAAAACACCAGTGTACAGTGCCGTATACACCTCAACAGAATGGAGTTGCTGAACGAAAGAACAGGTCACTCATGGAGATGGCGAGGTGCATGGTCAAAAGTCAGGCTTTACCACATAGTTTCTGGCTTGAGGCTGTCATGTGTGCAGCATATGTACTGAACAGGTGTCCCACGAAAGCGTTGCAGTCTATCACTCCATATGAGGGCTTGGCATGACCGCAAGCCATCTGTTGCTCATCTGCGTGTTTTTGGTTGTTTGGCATATGCATTAGTGCCTGAACAACATCGCAGAAAATTGGATGATAAGGCAGTAAAATGTATTTTTGTTGGGTACAGTTCTGAAAGTAAAGGCTATCGTCTGTATCATCCACAGACTAAACGCATTCTGGTTAGCCGTGATGTTGTCTTTGTGGAAGATGCTATTCAGCCATTGCTTTCATGTACTAAGGAGACATCTGTTAGCTCCAAAGACATGTATGATACTTTGATGCCTCTTTTTATAGGTGGACAGGCTAGCGCTGGTCCTAATGAGGCAACTTCTCAGCCTTTGCAGGTTTCATATGATGATGCAGATCATGCCATTTCTGATGCAGATTTACATGATGCACTTGTTGATGAGAGAGCTGATATTGAACAGGCAAAAACTATGCCAAAATTGCTGGTGCAGACTTTGCGTGACAGCAAATTAGATGCACCTTTGTCATATCGTACTCGTTCAGGCTCTCATAGTACCTCCTTTGCATCAGATTGCTATGCTATGGCTGCATCTAGTCTCTGTGATGAGAATGAGCCTATTTCTTTTGATGAAGCACAAAATTCAGAAAATTGGATGGCTGCTATGCAATCTGAATATGATGCTATAATGAAGAATGGTACATGGTCTTTATGTGACTTGCCTCCTGGCAAGAAGGCCATTGGCACTAAGTGGGTATACAAGCTGAAGCGTAAACCTGATGGTACAGTTGACAGGTATAAGGCTAGGCTTGTTGCAAAGGGTTATGCGCAGGAAAGAGGCATTGATTTTGATGAGACCTTTGCACCTACATGCCGTATGACTACTGTTCGGAGCATTTGTGCACTTGCAACCCATCATGGTTGGAATGTACATCAGTTGGACATTAAAACAGCATTTCTGAATGGTGAATTGCATGAAGAAGTGTATGTTTTTCAGCCCCGTGGCTTTGTGCAGAAAGGGCATGAAAACCAGGTGTGCAGGTTAAAGAAGGCGTTATATGGTTTAAAGCAAGCACCACGTGCTTGGTATGAGAAAATACATGCCTATCTGATTGCACATAGTTTTGAGAACAGTCCAACTGAAAGCACCTTATATGTTAAGCGTGCTAATGATGTGCTTTTGATCATTGTTGTCTATGTAGACGACATGCTGCTCACTGGTCCTCTTGAGAAGCATATTGCTGATTTCAAGGCTGATTTGCATGCCTCATTTGAGATGTCTGATTTGGGGCATTTGCATCACTATTTGGGCATTCAGTTTATGCAAGTTGATGGTGGAATGGCTTTGTGTCAAACGAAATATATTGACACATTATTGCAGCGTTTTGGCCTTGAAGACTGTAAGCCTATTGCCACTCCTATGGAGACAGGTTTACGATTGAGTCTTCATGATGCTGGAGATGCATTTGATGCTGTTCTCTATCAGCAGGCTGTTGGATGCTTGATTTACTTATGCATTACTCGGCCAGATATTCAGTTTGCTGTCTCACAGATGAGCAGGTTTATGCATTGCCCAGGAGTCACGCATTGGAAAGCGGTTAAGCGCATCTTTCGCTACTTGAGTGGTACTCGGCTACTTGGGCTGTTTTATCCCAAGGGGGGATCACTACCGCCAGATTTGCATGCTTTTTCTGACTCAGATTGGGCTGGTTGCTATGACACTCGTGTGTCCACCAGTGGTTTTTGCTTCATGCTTGGTAGCTCATGTATATCTTGGTTGAGCAAGAAGCAGCCTACTGTGGCCACTTCCAGTTGTGAGGCTGAGTATAGGGCAGCTTTCACAACGACTGTTGAGTGTGTGTGGCTCAGACGCCTTATGGCTGATTTGGGTGTTGGCCAGTCTTCTGCCACCACCATCTTCACTGACAGTCAGAGCGCATTGGCAGTTGCGAGGAACCCTGTGTTCCATGCTCGCACTAAGCACATTGAGGTGCATTATCACTATGTCAGGGAGAGGTTCTCTGCTGGGGAGATCAGCTTGGCATATGTGCCCACGCAGGAGAACATTGCAGACCTTTTCACGAAGGCTCTGCCTAGGGAGAAGTTTGAAGCTTTCCGCAAAGCTTTGGGCTTACTTCCTTTTGTGGAGTGATTTCCACATAGCTCGGCACTTCCTTATACATGAGTGCCAGCTCCTTGTTCACCGCATCACTCCCAAGGGGGATTTGTTGATATATTTAGGTAGTGATGTGTGTGAACACTCTAGGACCGCCGGGGCACTTTTTTCCCTCTTTAGGAGGTTTTTTTCCCCCGGCTTGTATATACGCCTATTGCCCTAATGGGCTACTTATCTTTGTACATTCTCTAGTAATACATTCAGTCTTGTGTGTTGTGCTCCAAGCTTCTTCTTCTTCCTTGTGCTGTTCGCGTGCTTCCGCAGACGTCTAACTCCAACATTGGATAGTGTGGAAAAGATTCATGTAGCTTCCAAATGACTCCTACATCGCTTGAACGAGACTCTATTCAACTTTCAACTAAGCATACCAAGGCAAACAATCCTTTCCCACAATCAGGGAATGCTCTAGTTCACATAGTTCATGGAGAGATAAAACTGCTCTAGTTCACATAGTTCATGGAGAGATAAAACCTAAGTGTTTGTTGTTCTTTGGAGTTGTCCTCTCCAATCATTAGAGTACAAAGGAAACAACAAACTTAAACATTTAAAATTTTCAATCCATGAAGTATTCAAAGACCATAGCCCCTTCTTCATTAATGGAATCCAAGATTTGTTACCAATATCATTTTCAACAAAGATTTCACAACTTTTATGGAAAATTCTAGGTTTTCTTGTAACTATTGCTAGAAGAAAGCTTTTTTAATGATTTTTGTGCCTTAAGTGTGCCATTTTTCACAAGGAAGAGATTAATAACATCAAACTTCAATTTCAATACTTGAATCACAGAGATGAGACACTCTTTATTTTGACGAAATCACATAGTCAACTTGAATAGCACTTTGAAAGATTGTAAAGACTCATTATGATGAAATAGACTTAGATTATCATGAAGCACTTAAAGAATAAGTAGTCACCAAGACATATCCATGGTAAGCACTCAAAAAATCATCAACAAATGACCATGAAAGTTGAATGAAGAAATTTAGAGAAGATGGAAAAGAGCTCTCAAGTTCTCATTAATCATCTAAATACAAAAATGATCATCCCCCAAAAATAATTCATAAGTTAACTTATGTACTTTTCCAAATGTCCTCTTTTCACACTTGAAAATAGGTCCTCTAGACTTCTAATCTAATTCTCTACTCACTTAAGAGCTCTAAAAATTCTCAAAAAATTAGACAAGTTAGTTTCACTCATGAGGAGGACTCTTCCTCATTTTTACATCCATTGGGGCTTTCTACATTACAAAATCACAATTTTACAAAACATTTCTATGTCAAAAAGGTGTGCTTCCAACATCCTTTCCCTCCTTGCCTTTTGTCATCCTTGACAAAATCTGATTGTGGCTGAAATTATTGCCTTTTCTTTCTTTGATATGCTTGAGTCACTAGATCATGACTCTTCCTTTTGTAATGTTAATTTCATTTACCATTTCAAAAAGTAGCCTTCTCCACTATACCGTTGTTGTTGGTTTGTCTATAACATCCTTCTTGATATATTATGTATATGAACTAGTGATAGTTTGCTAAAAACTTTTGATTCTCTTTCAAAAAATACATAATCAATGCGTCTTCGAATATCTGTACATAGTGGCTTCCCAATACAAATCTACTATAGTAAGCCATCAAGCATATTCTATCTGAGGTCTCACTCAAATAAAAAAGAAGTGCATCTGACGATCAGCTGAAACCTATATAGTTGAGTGTTCTTACATTTGTGTTAGTAAAGGTTTCTATACAAGTAATCAATGGAATGTGGAGTGACTGGAGGACTGTCTCCCATCGTGCTCTGTAATAAAAGAACTCAAATAATTAGCATGCGATAAGAAAAATAATATAGGGAATAAACAAAAAAAAAAAAACCAAAAATTAGTACATACAAGTGTTTTATTCAAAAGTCCTCTATTCTAGCATTCTCTTGAAGATCCGATGCACCGAGAATATCTATCTCTATCTTGATGGCTTCTAAATCACTTGCTATGCTGGTTTCCTCCTAATCATCATCTATTGCTTCGTCTTCTCGAACAATGACCTCTTCTTCAATGACCTCTTCTTCTCGAACAATGATCTCTTCTTCCTCAACTATCGAATGAATCTCTGAGTCCACTAGAGATGGACTTTCTTCTACATCTATGTTTTCAAAAATTTGTCTACTACGTGGAGGGACTTGTAAAACAAATACCCACACTGGGTCTTTTGAATCTGGTATAAAAACAACTTGCTCACAGTGTTCGGGAAGTAATAATGTATCCCTTTCATCTGTCCACAATCTTGTGGAGTTGACTTGAAGCAAACCGCTCTTATCCCGTCTCACTATTGCGTTTCTTCCAGAGGTGACTACTTTGAACCATTTCACGTCAAAAATAAAGTAATCAAACTTTCTGAAAGATAGTTTCAAGATGTCTTGAATCACACCACAATAATCTAACTTGCCTTCTAGAGCATTATCATCTCTTGCACTCGCTCTACTTTTTGGCAAAAAATTCACCATCACTCCACTATCAAAAGTAGACCTATTTTGATCGATTCGTGCGATTCGAAAGTGTCGTCCATGAGACCATAGTGCACCGTATTTAATATACTCCCAATCACATCCTTTTGCGAGTTCTTCTTCTTCTTCAGAGATATCTTCACCTGCTGCCTTTGCTTGTGAAACTGCTGCATCTAGCCATTTGCTTGTTGGAAAAGCTGGGAGAGGTCAAAGATTTTCTGGAAGAGGCAAAAATCGAGTGGAACGATTTCTTCGAAACTGAGCTCTTTCCTTTGCGTTAGTTTCCTTGGCAAGTTCATACCTTTCTAACCACTTTTGCATAGGCTCAGAGTTAACTATGCAAAACTTCATTGCCTTCTCTCTGAAAGCTGCATCCATTTTTCTTTGCAATCCTTTACCTTGTGGTTCATCGCCTATGAGACGAACATCTTCATCATCGCTCCATAAGCGAGGCATTTCGGGATCCGATATACATAGAAACTCAATTATGAATACAAGAGATTCTTGTACAAGCCATCCCTCTGCCATGCTACCCTCTGGACGTGCTCTCTGTCGAACAAACCCTTTTAATGTCTTCATAAAGCGCTCTAAGAAGAACATCCATCGACTATGGATAGTTCCTGCTATTGCAACTTCATCTACTACATGAACCAGTAAATAAAGTTGAATAGTTAGAATACTTGTGGGAAAGTATTTCTCTACCATACAAACAGCCTCGATAGCATTGAGTTTCGCACTCTCTATGCTATCTCTATTTATCTCTTTAGAAGATATCCACCGTACTAAAGAACTAATTTTATAAATGGTTTTTTGTACATCCTCTGAAAGACAATCTTTTAGGGCTACAGGGAGCACAAACTGTAAAAACTTGTGCCAATCATGAGACTTGAGTCCTGCAAGATCGTCGTTTCGTGTGAAAGCAGTCTTTAGACATCTCATGCATCCAGTAGGTGTACGAAACTCTGAAATTGTTTTCTTCACTTGTTGCTCTTCCATCCTGCAAAGCACCCAAGGAGATCTTGGTAATGATACTGTTCCATTGGGCTTAGTAGTTGCCCATAACTCTCGCATACGACCTCGCTCTTCTAAGTCGTCCCTTTGTGCTTTGCTTTCTTTCTTTCTGATCAAAGTTTTCCAAAGAATCTCTTCCACATTCTTGAAAATATGCATCGGGTCTACTAAATGATTGATCCCCAATTCACTCCAATAAGGGAGTTCATGAAAAATGGACAACCGTTTCATGCTAGCAACTGGATTTTCTGAATCCCATAGTTGTTTCCAATTGCTAGCTTTCATTTGGTGTTGCGCTTGTCGACCAATTTGTCCTTCACGTAAAACATGCCCATCAGGCAAATATCTATGATGTCCTTCATAGATAGTTTTACGTAGTGCTTTGGAATAGCATGCTTCGAGCCGTGGTCCGCATAAAGGACAAGCATGGTAACCCGAAATCGATAAACCTGAACATTCACCATAACCAGGCCAATCATGCATTGTCCACATAAGTATGCCTTGCACTCGCACGTCTCGTCTTCTTATAGGTTGAGACATGTCACGCACAGTAATCCCATCCCATAAAATGCGCAGTTCTTCCACAAGTGGTGCAAGATATACATCCATGTTTTTTACCTTATACTTACGTGGTACAATAAGAGCTAATAATAAATGACCTTTCTTTGTGGCCAACCATGGTGGGATATTATAATTGACCAAACATACAGGCCATGTGCTCCATGAAGAACTGCGTAATCCAAATGGATTCACTCCATCCATAGCTAGGCCTAGACATATGGACCGAGGCTCACTAGCAAACTCTGGCCACTTACTATCTATGTGCTTCCAAGCATCAGAGTCAGCTGGCACTCGCATTACATTATCTGTAGACCTACTCTTTGTATGTCATGACATTAACTCAGCTATAGATTTGCATCTAAACATGTTCTTAATTCGTGGAATGATAGGAAAGTGGCAAAGAACCTTTGCGGGGATTGCTTCGCCTATAACGTCTTCTCTAAATCTATTTGCTCCACACTTTGGACATACGTGGAGATGCTCATACTCATTCCGAAAGAGAATGCAATCATTCAGACAAGCGTGAATTTTAGTATAATCCAATCCAATGGACTGTAAAAGCTTTTTCGCATCTCCACGTGTTGGAGGCATGTCATTGCCCTCTGGCAAAAATTGATCTTTAAGAAGCCTGCAATAAGCAATTAAAATGATATTAGTAAATGAAGTTATTATGATACAACAATGAAAGCCAATTTGTTCTCCACTTACCTGAACAATTCAGTGACACTACTATCTGACCATCCATAAATGGATTGCAGATTGAGCATCGCGAGTGAAGCACGTAGTACAGATACCTTTGCTCCATTGTAAAGTGGTAAATGAGCTAATCTTCGCATGTTTTCATATTCTTCATCAACTTCTGATCGTGGAATTTCTATTGTGTCCATGAAACTCTCGACACCTTCACCATCATGATCTTCGTCCATCTCATAAAATGCTTCAAGCATCTCTTCCATATGTTCATTCTCTGTAATATTATTAGTGCTTGCTTGTACGTCTAAGTCCTCTTTTGCTCTCTTTTGTCCACAAGAGGTTACCGGTGCAATGTCGTTTGGGTCCATCTGCTCACCTGGGGGACCATGCGAATGATAGCATAGGTTTTCCAGTCGACTCCTATCAAAGGATCCATACTCTCTCACATGTGCAGTACGAATCCGTCATTTCTGATAAATTTGATACTTGCACTATGTGCAAGGACATGCCATTCTCTCTTCAGGATCCAAAGAAGCCATCTGCTACAATATGGACATTTTAGAACATTTTAGAACATTTGTTTTTTTATTAGACCTAAAAATCGAACTCTTAAAGACTTAAATCTGAAATACTAAACCTAAATACTTAAATACCTAAGGAAACTTAAAACCCTAATCTATATAGCTATCCTATTTTATCTATATATTCGGATTTTTTCTTGATTGATCCTCTTAATTAATTTATATGTATGCCTAAACCCTAAAACCCTAATTTTAAAGATATATACCTAAATTATGTATATTTCTATACACATGTGTATATACATGTATATATGTATTATATGTGTATGTGTACGTGTGTATATATGTTATGTAGGTGTTAAAACCCTAAAATCCTAATCCAAATGACCTAGTACTAAAACATGTATATATATGTATGCATGTGTATATATAAGTGTATATGTATATATATGTGAATATAGATAGGTATATAAGTATGTGTGTTTGTGTATTGTATATATATTCACTCTATTTAAAATGATTAAATTTAAACCTATTTTTATATATTTAATCATATATATTTCATTTATTTATTTAAATGACTAGTTCTTATCATATTTTATTATCTATATAATTATCCTACCTTATATATATATATATTTTTATAAATTCAGATTTTTTCCTTACTTAATCCTATTTTTATATATTTAATTTTATATATTTAATTATATATATTTAATTAAATTATTTAAAACACTAGTTCTTTTTATATTTATTTCTGTATATAATTATCTTATTATATATATATATTTATTTATATATTCAGATTTTTTTTCCTTACCTAATCCTATGTTTATATATTTAATTATATATATTTAATTAAATTATTTAAAACACTAGTTCTTTTTATATTTATTTATGTATATAATTATCTTATTTTATAAATATATTTATTTATATATTCAGATTTTTTTTTCTTACGTAATCCTATTTTTATATATTTAATTATAAATATTTAATTAAATTATTTAAAAACACTAGTTCTTTTTATATTTATTTATGTATATAAGTATCTTATTTTATACATATATTTATTTATATATTCATATTTTTTTTCCTTACGTAATCCTATTTTTATATATTTAATTGTATATATTTAATTATATATATTTAATTTAATTATTTAAAACACTAGTTCTTTTTATATTTATTTATGTATATAAGTATCTTATTTTATATATATATTTATTTATATATTCAGATTTTTTTTCCTTACGTAATCCTATTTTTATATATGTAATTTTATATATTTAATTATATATATTTCTGTATACATGTGTATATACATGTATATATGTATTATATGTGCATGTGTATGTGTGCATATATGTTATGTAGGTGTTATAACCCTAAAACCCTAATCTTAAAGATTTAAATATAAAATATGTATATTTTTGTATGCATGTGTATCTACATGTATGTATGTATTATATGTATATGTGTGCTTGTGTATATATGTTATCTACGTATTAAAATCCTAAAACCCTAATCAGAAAGACTTAGACTTAAATCTGAAATACTAAACCCTAAAACCCTAATCTTAAATATCTAGACCTAAAATATGTATATTTCTGTATACATGTGTGTATACATGTATATATCTATTACATGTGTATGTGTGCATATATGTTATGTAGGTGTTATAACCCTAAAACCCTAATCTTAAAGATTTAAATCTAAAATATGTATATTTTTGTATGCATGTGTATCTACATGTATGTATGTATTATATGTATATGTGTGTTTGTGTATATATGTTATCTACGTATTAAAATCCTAAAACCCTAATCAGAAAGACTTAGACTTAAATATGAAATACTAAACCCTAAAACCCTAATCTTAAATATCTATACCTAAAATATGTATATTTCTGTATACATGTGTATATACATGTATATATGTATTATATGTGCATGTGTATGTGTGCATATATGTTATGTAGGTGTTATAACCCTAAAACCCTAATTTTAAAGATTTAAATCTAAAATATGTATATTTTTGTATGCATGTGTATCTACATGTATGTATGTATTATATGTATATGTGTGTTTGTGTATATATGTTATCTACGTATTAAAATCCTAAAACCCTAATCAGAAAGACTTAGACTTAAATCTGAAATACTAAACCCTAAAACCCTAATCTTAAATATCTAGACCTAAAATATGTATATTTCTGTATACATGTGTATATACATGTATATATGTATTATATGTGCATGTGTATGTGTGCATATATGTTAGGTAGGTGTTAAAACCCTAAAACCCTAATCTTAAAGATTTAACCCTAAAACCCTAATCCTATTTTTATATATTTGATGTAAAAAAAAACTTCAAAATAAAAATAGGATTATATGTGTGTATGTATGCATGTGTGTATATATGTGTGTGTGTGTATGCATGTGTACATGTGTGTGTGTGTATGTATACATGTGTATACATGTGTGTGTATGTGTATGTGTGTGTATGTAGGCATGCATGTGTGTGCATGTGTGTGTACATGTGTGCATGTATGCATGCATGTATGTGTATGTGTGTATGTGTATGCATGTGTATACATGTGTGTGTATGTATACATGCATGTGTGTATATGTGTGTATGTATGCATGTGTATATATATGTGTGTATGCATCGGTATATGTGTGTGTATGTATGCATGCATGTGTGTATATGTGTGTATATATGCGTGTGTGTATGTATGTGTGTATATGTGTGTGTGCATGTGTATGTATGCATATGTGTATATATGTGTGTTTATGTATGTGTGTATGCATGTGTGTGTATGTATGCATGTGTGTGTGTATGCATGCATATGTGTATATGTGTGTGTGTATGTAAGCATGCATGTGTGTATAGGTGTGTGTATGTAAGCATGCATGTGTGTACATGTATGTGTGTATGTATGCATGTGTAAATTAATGTGTATCTTCCTTTCTCTTCTCTCTCTCTTTCTTTCTCTCTCTCTCTCTCTCTCTCTCTCTCTCTCTCTCTCTCTCTCTCTCTCTTTCTCTCTCTCTCTCTCTCTCTCTCTCTCTCTCTCTCTCTCTCTCTCTCTCTCTCTCTCTCTCTCCTCTCTCTATCAATAGCGAATAAAAGAATCACTTACAAGTATGTTCCTCTTTGAATCGTTGTCATCAAAGTGTAATGTAGGTCGTCTCTCGTCCAATTCCAAACAATCGACGCCAAAGAACTTCTGCAAAATCAACGAAAAGAGAAATTAGAAACCCTAAAGCATAGAGAAACACAAATGCTAACAGTACGTGCAGCACTTACCAAGATGTGAGAGCTAAGCCGAGAGAGAGAGTGTGTGTGTAGAGAGAGAGATCCGTGTGTGTGTGTGTGCACAAGACAATGCAGGTTCGCGCGTGCAAGTTCGACAGTAGACCAACAGTACTCAAACACACGCAAAAATGTGAATTTGCTCTCGGGTTCGCGGTATGTTTACAACTCGCCGCCGCTATAGGCGCTGGTATGGACGTCGGTATACGCGTCGGTAGTTGCCAATAAATTACCGATGCTCATACCGACGCCTATACCGACGCTTATACCGACGCTCATACCGACGCCTATACCGACGCTCATACCGACGCTTATACCGGCGGCTGCGGGCCACACCGACGATCCGTTTAAAACGGTCATACCGATGGTCACTTGACCATCGATATCTCTAAGTGACATTTTCCGATGCCCATACCGACGCCGACTGTGACCGTCGGTATATGCGGCATCGGTATGCCCCTCATATGTTGTAGTGTTGGGAGCTTCTCTTTTATCTTCTTGGTATTTGTGAGTGAGGAATGCTCCTTCATCTTCTTCTTCTTCTTCTTCCAAAGTAGTTTCTCTGGAAGTACTTCCTTCTTTGATTCCTCTTTCTTCTCTAGTTCTTCAACACCTTGTATTTGAGTATATACTGGTTTGATTTGAGTGCCAAGAACTGACAAATTCAAGCTTCTTAACAAAAAACCTTCAATGTCAGTGTTTGTATCAGAATCTGATCTCTCTTTAGGTGACATAGGCACTATTCCTTTTATCTTTATTTCTTCCTTTTCAGCTCCAATTTTGTATATTAAAGTTGATCCTCCAGCATGAACTTCTTCTTCATTACTCTTCTCCATGGATGATTTCTTCTTTGCTACCTTGATGATTCTTTTTCTCTTTGACTCTTTTCTTGGTTTCTTGACTATAGCCATAATAGTGGTCCTTGTTTCAGGTGGACCTTGTAGTTCTTTGAAATAGGCCAAGAGTGTAGCTTCCTTTTTAATGAACACCACCTCTATTTCTCCACTCATCATCTACTCATGGAATTCTTCATAGTGCTCCATCTCCTATTGATTCCAGTATGTAGCCTTGTCAAAAAATTTCTCCAACATCTTCTGAGATTGGGCTTCATAGGTAACTCTCTTATCACCATCCTGCATAAGATAAGAATAGAGTTTTTCAGTGCTAGTCTGAGGAGGATGTGGCTCTTTGTCAGCTTGTACTTTCTTTTGTTCTGCTTTTTCTCCAAGACATGATATATGAACTTTGTCAGCAATTGGGCTCCATTCATGAATTTCTTGGATTCCCAGTGCTTAGCAGCTTCCTTCAATTGCTCATGGATGTACGGTGCCATGTCCTCCACTCCAAAGGGTCTTGTTTTATCTTTATTGTTCAACATCACCAAAGCAACTGGCTTAAATATTGACATAGATATGACTATTAATCATTCAATATCAAGAAAAAAGAAAATTTGGAAATATTTGAGATCTCAAAAATACCACTCACACACACTTCTATGTCTTGCTTTGTGCTTTAAAAAAAGAGAATTAATAAAATAACTACATATATATAGATGTATATACATATTTTTTAATGATTCTTTCTCTACCATTTTCTGATATTGATGAAGAACGAAAAAGTAATAATGAGAGGTCCAAGTATTTCCTATGATTTGTCTTCCCCTCCCATCTCTTTCTACTAAAGTGAAAAGAACTTTTCCATGTGCATGGGTTTAACTCTCTTGTGCCTAGTGAATGCATTGCTTTGTAAAATATCCCAACGCATGCATACTTTGGTGATGCATCCTCTTTATGGTGCAAAATTGAGGTCTTAAGTAATGTACTTAAGTGGTTTTTTGATGATGAGGTTCATTTTGATTGTTCATCTTTTCATGTTGTTTTTGAATTGTGTTTTGCATGTTCATTGTTGTCTTTGTTCCCCAATACTAGCTTGCTTTGTCCTCTTGTTTTTCACTTGGTTTTATTGTTTTGCTCCCATGTATACTTGATGAAATTTCTTGATTTTCTTTGATTATTAACTATTTGGGCCTCTAGATCTGCTTCATTCTTGTGTTTTGGTCATGTAGCCTTTCTTTTAGTCTCCATATTTGTTTCACTATCTTATGGCCATGATGGAAATTTTGTACTTGGCATATTCTTCTGGGTTTTTCCTTAGAATCATATAACACCTTCACATGATCCTGTATTGACTCCTTCTTCATGCTTTTGCTTCATATCTATTGGGTTTTCTTTTAATGGAATATTGAAAGTTTCCATCTGTAGACTATGCATGCTTTCTTCTAATTCTTGCACATCATCACTTACAAACAATATTCTCAGTTTTTTATTTTTAACTTTTATATGAATCATTAGGGTATTAGGGCTATGCTAATACCATGAGTAAACGATTAAGATATTACGCTTTAGCCTAATGGTATTAGCTTTTACGTTAAGGTTTTATGGTAAAGAAAACCTAAAGGTATTAAGGTTGTTTATGAAGGTCAATGTATACTTTGTTCTCTTTCATCCAAGACTATCCTAATATTAGTTTTTCAGGCATTCATTCATCATGCCATTCTTCACATTCCAATTTGGATTCTTCTTGTCCTACCTTAAGAAGAATTTTTGGGGTTGATAATGTTGGAAGTGTTCATCCATCAAGTGTTCTAATTAATGTTGTACTTTGTTTTCTCCTTCTCTTGAAGTGATTGAGCATTTCTGAATTAATTAGCTTTACTTGAGATCTTGTGTCGAGTAAAACCCTAACTTGAGTTTCCTTATAATGCATAGCAAACTTTGTCTCACACACCATTAATTCCCTTGCTTCCTTGTATTTCATAATCCTTTCTTTATCTTCTTTTTGAGTCTCTTGTCTTATTTTTTCTTCTTCTTGTTTTCTTTTCTGTGATTTTTGTATTCTTCTCCATTCCTAAATTGTTAAGGGTTTAATATCTCTTTTACTTTTGCCTCCACTCACATAATTTGGCATGATTTCCCCATCCGAATTTTCCAACTGTATTGCTCCACTAGGACTAATCCCATGAATGATATATGGTCCATGTCCTCTTTTTTCCAATTTCCTATTATATTCCTTGAGTGTATATGCTAGGACTAGGTCTCCTTCTTACAAATCTTTTTCCTTGATGTGTATGTCATGCTAAGCTATTTGTCTTTTTTTATCTGCATATATACTCATAACTACTTGCATTCTAGAAGTTCCCAATAGTTCATGTCTAGTCCATTGTAGTTGGTTCCCTATCCTCAAAGTAGGTATAAGGAATTCCATAGGTAGCACTACATTTTGGCCATAAACTAAATCAAATGGAGTGGTTTCAAGTGAGATTTTATATGCTACTCTATATGCCCATCAGACATGATATAGTTGCATATCCCAATCTATTCTTTTGGTGTTCACTAGTTTGGAAAGCACAGTGCATAACACTTTTTTGGTACTTTCTACAAGACCATTAGCTTAAGGGTGATAAGGTGCAGATTTCCTATGTGTGATCATAGATTGATCTATCAAAGTTCCAATCAGTTGATTCAAAAAATGAGTCCCTCTATCACTTACCAACTCAATTGGTAATCCATATCTAGTGATAATAAACTCATATAAGAATTTTGCAGTTGTATGAGCATCATTTTTTATAGTGGCTTTGGCGTCAGCCCATTTAGCTAAATAGTCTGTTGCCACTAAAATATATTCTACATGTGAGCTTTTAGCTGGTGAATGTATAAGTCCAACAAAGTCCAATCCCCATTTGCTAAAGATTCTTGCAAATATCAAAGGCTTAAGGGGCATTTCATCTTTCCTTACTAGTTGGCTTGTTCTTTGGCAAGTATCACATCTCTGTGCAAATAGTTTTGGATTTGGAAATAAAGTAGGCCACCAAAATCCTGAATATAGGATCAATTTAGTAGTTCTCTCACCAGAAAAGTGACCTCTTGCTATACTTGAGCGAGCCATCTCTAACATTTCTAAGTATTTGTCTTCAGCGATACATATTCTTAAGTATCCATCCATACAATTCTTGTATAATTGGTCTTTAATAAGCACAAAATCCTTACTTATTTCTTTCATGTACCTTGTTTCCCCAAAACAATTTTATGAACTCACTTTTATGATTTATTTGACCTTTTTCACATTGGTTTATACAAACTTCCATTTACTTTGCCAATGAACTCCCATCCTTGCTAAATTATTTAAAGTGACAATCTTTGAAGCATGGAAACATGGATTCCAAAGATGTGCCTTCTTTAAATAAGTGCCTTGTTCTTCTTCAAGAACACAACATTCTAGTACTCCAATGTTACTCACATGGTACAATGTCCTAATAGAAGAATGAATTTTTTGCTTTGAAAAATTAAGTGTGTGGAAATAAGTTTTGATCTTTTTGGTCCAACTAACAAAATTGGTACCAAGGAGCTTGCCCATCTTGGTATGCTTTTTGCATTAAAGAGATATGCCTCAAGCATGTCATCATTAATTAGATGTGATTCTCTATGATAAAAATCCTTGATAGGTGATCTGATCTCAAATGGGTTTTCCCTTGTCTTACTACCACTTCAAATTCAAACTTCATAAGAAGTAAGAACCATGTGACTATCCTACCTGTTTGACAAGGTTTGTTCACTAAATATCGTAGAGCTTGATGATCCACAAAAAATTTAAGCTTGTTAGCCAAATAATAATGTCTACATTTCTTTATAGCAAACACCATTACTAAACCTTCTCTTTTAGTTGTGGTTAGTTTTTCTTAGCTTGATTCAATTTTCTGCTTGCATAGGCAATGGGAAGATCTAATTTGCTTCCTTCGATGGGTTGTGCCAACACACATCCTAAGGCAAAGTTAGAAGCATCTACATGTACATGAAATTTCACATCCCATTGTGGTGCTTTTAGGATAGGTGATGTGTTAAAACACGTTTTTTAGGGTTCCAAAGGCTTTCTCACATTCATTGGTCCTCTCCAATTTAGTGATCAATACATACATAGGTTTAGCAATATCTACAAACTTGTATACAAATTTCCTATAATAACCACAATGTCCCATATATGTTTGTAACATTTGTTGGCTTTGATAGATTCACTATAGCTCTTATCTTCTCTTCATCAGTTGATATTCCATTTTTGGGGACCATGTGTCCTAACATTCTTCCTTGTCTAACAAAAAAGACACATTTTTTTGAGTTTAGACACACTCTGTAAGCTCTACATTATTTGAATATGTTGTCCAAGTCTTGTAGATTATCTACTCTTTGATTAGAAAAAGTGCATAAATCATCTACATAAATTTCCATTATGCTTCTTAGAAAATCTTTTAACACATGACACATCAACCTTTTGAACTTGTGACTGGTGCATTTGTGTTGAAGATAAATGTACAAGCTCATTTTCACATGATCTATGATTGGATAAATTTAACAAATATAAAGATAAAGGAAAAGAAGAGAAGAGAAAAAAAGGAAAAAAGTTCTAGTCGAAATTATTGATGAGTAAACGATACAATATTTGCCTTGTAGTAAGTGGCATGTAGTGGGCAATCAAATGAAAGTGGTGAGTTAAGAAGGAGGCACAAACTTCTTCACATGCTCATTGGTTATAAAAGTGGATTGGGAGCATGTTCTAAACAAGGAGAAAAAGAGGCAAGAGCTCCCAATAGTCAAATCTGGTCATTTTGTCATTTTTTCTTCCCATAGACTCCTTCCAACCGCACGTCATTTTGTACACAACTCTATTGTGAAGCTCATATCTCAGTGTATATGTAACCATTTCTTGTGTTTAAACACTCATTGGAAAGCTTATCTTGTCTAATTTTTTCTTTCAAATATCTCCATCAAAGCTTATATATTCTATGAAATATCAGTCAACGAGTGAAGTCCAATTTTTAGCATACATGTGTAGATAGGTAGTCTATTTTGGTCAGTTAACTTTCCCAAACAAAACATATCCAAATTGCTAGGTTTTTAGCTTTTTGGAAAGCTCTTTGCATGTACAATTTCTTTCACAAATATCTCATTCAAAGGATTTATATTATGTGAGATATCTATCAGAGAGTGAAGTCCATATTTTCAATATACTTGTGTGCACAAGTGGTCTATTTTGGCAAGTTGGGTTTCCTAACCAAAGCACATCCAAATTACTTCATTTTTATTTTCTTGGAAAGCTATCTGTGTGTACCTTCTCTGTCTTAAATATCTTCCTCAAAAGGTATACATTCAAGGAGTTATTAGTCTGTGAGTGAAGTTCAATTCTTTAGCATACTTCTATGGACAGGTAGTTCATCTTCATGAGTTGCATTTCCTAATCAAAACTTGTCCAAATTAAGTTATTTATAGCTTGTTAGAAAGCTCTCTTTGTCTAGTTTGATTAACTAAAGGCACATGTCTATTTGAGTTTTGTATTGAGAGCAGCAAGCTATCTAAGGTGCAATTGTTTGTCCAAGTGTTGGACATACAAGGGTTCACTACACATTTTCATTGTGCATGGGAAAACTCAAGTTTGCTCTGAGAAGTCATTCTCAGAGCAAACTTGGTGTTGAAGCTTCATCAATAGAGTTGGAGTTAAATCAAAGCAAAAGAGGAGCTACAAAATAAGGGGGAGCTTCACAAACACAAGAGCAAAGGACAATATAACTACTAGAGAAAGTTAAGAGGACATCTTGCATTATTTCCTACCTTCAATGTGATGGGTTCATTTAGAGGCTATAAAGAATTGTGAACGTCTTTTCTAATAGCATGTGATATGAGGCACCATTTCCCACCACTCATAAGTCACATGTCCCAAAATCTTTAGCAGAGGAGCATACCTCTCTATCATAACAAACAACTCAAGCTTTACTTCTATCGTGTTGGCAAACTTCTTGCCCTTGTCACCTTTTGGAGAGCCATTCTTCCCTTTTTTCTTCTTGTTTTGACTATCTTGAACTCTATGGCCTTTCTTCTTCCAGTGGAAAAAAATCTTCCTTGAACTTTGTTTTGTCTCCATCTTTTGAATAGCCTAATCTAACTCCTTTTGCATTTTCTATGAATGCAACGTCTCGTTTGTTGTCACCACCTCTTGCCTTAAGCCATAGCTCCTCCTCCATGGGTAGCGCACTAATTCTTTAAATGTTGGAGGTTAAGTTCTTATTTGAGTATTATGAGTAGTTACCAAACCATCAAACTTTGGTGGATAACTTTGGAAACAATTCTGAGCTATCTCCTCACTTGACTTTTGTACACCTTCTCGTGCCATTTGATCCCATAGATTCTTTATGCAAGTGATGAACATGTCTTTAGTCTCCCCATCATCAAACCTTTCAACTACTAGTTAGCATGAATTGGAAAACATTTTTCTTAACTAGGTTGCTTTACCTTGGAGGTAGCTTCCTTATTGGCATTTGAATCATCTTCATCTATGTTGCACTTAAGAGGTGTTTTCTTCCCTCTTCTATGACCTGCCATAGGCTCACCCAATGCAACAACTTGTATGGTCTCCTCTTTTCCTTCATGACCTATGTACTTGTTTCATCTTTAAAAAATCCATAGTATGGAAATGATTTACCTACTTCCAACCAGACCAAAATTTCCTCTTCCTCATCGATATCCAATTTTAGGCTTTATGTCATGTCTTGTTCCTTACAAAATGCAATTGTTTGCATCATGCTTATTTGTCCATGGTTGTGTGGTCCTTCTTCTAGATAGATTTAGTTTCGCTCTTTTCCTTCATGTTCTACCCACATAGTATCCTTGCCCCAATCATGCAAAGCAATGGTATGTTGTAGCCAGGGCCTCCCAATCAATAGTGCACGCCCCCATCCACCTGTGGCAATCTTATTACAACATGAGCCATCATCCATTATAACTCCTTGGAGATGGTGTTGTCTTATAATGACAGTGGATTTTGGGCTCTTATAATTTGTAAGGGGGGCCTCTCCTATCATCCTCCACCCACACAGAGTATTAATCTTTGCCTATAGACTAGATGTGGACACTTCATGTATGATCTACAAAACTTTCGACCTGAATCTTGCATCCATTTCAATAGATCAAAGGTACTAAACTCCTTCTTTGTTGATCTCAATAGTATCAAATCTTTTGATTCCATATGGGCCTAGGTGATGTGCAGGTCCTCAAGCTCTTTTTGGGCCCTGTTGTATGCTTTTCCAATTGCTTCATGTGTGTTCGTAAAAGCTTATTTTGGTTGGATATCTTCATTGGGATTCAACCTGCCTCTTACTACTGCTTTGTCCTTTATCACTCCATGTGTCATGCACTCTAGACTAGGTTCTTCTTGATGGAGCTCCCCTTTGCTCCTTCTTTACATAACCATAGATTCAATTTCCTCTAAATGTACTACCCTAGCAATTGGTGATGGCATATTAGTTTCATCTACAACTTCTTCCTTGTCCATGGAAATCATTTGTATATGGGGTCTTCATGTGGATGCTTTATTCTTTGGGAAGCACATGGTGTAGTGGCCTCTAGCTTTTGGGAAATTTTTGCACGAAGGGGAATCTTCTCATAGGGGATATTTGCTTTGGTAATTTCCACACTCCCCACACCTAAAGCAAATGATTGGCCTTCTTGGTCCATTTCCAAAGTTGCCCTGAGGACATGGGTTGTGATTATTACGTTGAGTTGGTGCCATGAGTTTCACTTTTGAGATTCGTGGTGAGGCTTCTTACACAATTGCAAAGTTAGAGTTCAAGGACTGCATTCACCTACCACATTTTTGTTAATATGGTGCATCATAGCCCACTCTTGACTCCATTTCTTGCACAAAATTTGTGTATCTCTTGATGGATTTGTTCCACTTCTTCCACGTGGACCTCCTCTTCTTTTTGAAATTTTAAGGCCTCAATTTCACTCCATACTTGTGCTGCTGCATTCTCTTCTTCCTTTTGGAGATTACTCTCTTTAAGGTCTCGAGCTCCTTCCTCAATTAGGCTACTAGCTCCTCATGTTCCATGGAGTATGCAGCGCTAGAATCCTTGACTTCATATTATTATTGAATTTTTTCCAACCTTGTAGCAGTGGTAATGAACTCATCAACGGTTGTTGTAGACAGCACCAACTCCTTTATCATGCATTGGTTGGGCACTAGAACTTGCTTAGCAATTCACTTTTTGACAAGTTCAGCAAACATTTCCCCCACACTCAGTTGTAAACTTTCCAATTCTTCGATAATGTTTTCCATCATATTACCTTACTTGAATTGTACTTAAAAGGCATCCCTCATGAGGTTCTAGGTAGAAAAATGGTTTTTTGCAAATTGATTAAACCATTTATCAACCAAATTTTCCAATGTTCTTCAAAAGACTATCAAGAAAGCATCTCTCCTCCCCATTAGCCCCCTTATCTTACATAAGACTAAAAACCTCCTAGGATTGTCATTAGGATCCTCATGTGTTCATCCTCTAAGGGAGGAAAATTATATGTTTAATCGGGATACTAAGGTTTCGAAGTCCACTTGGGCTACCATGTTCCCTATTGATGATACGGAAGAAGGGGAAAGAGATAACCTACGGGTATCTTTCCTTCTTGTGTTTCTGAAAGAGTTTCCTAAATTTTGTGATCCGGTTGTAGTCATGAGCTATGCATTCTCTTTCATGAGTTACAATGGAGAACCTCTTCAATTTGCAACGTTGACACCTTTTGCACTTCCTTTTTCTTCACTTGAGAATTGTGATTCCCCTATGCTCAAGCTACCTCGTCCCATTGAGCATGCCAAACTTTTTTGGTAGATTCTTTGATTGAAAGGGGCTTGAATATTTGTAGTAGGAGAGTAGAGAAGAAGGAGAAAGAAATGTTGCACATAGTAGATTACAATAGCTTTTGTTGCCAGAGTAAAAAAAATACTCAATGTGCATAGACCCTTTTAGAACAAAAATTACCTACAAGTACAACAAAGTACCCCAAGTATGTGTGCAGTAAACTCTATGCTTCTTGAACTTGCCTAGTGACTTGCTCATGTGCACCCCCCTTGCACACAAGCCTCCAATAAGGTTGAAGTCTTGCTGATCATTTCTACTTTCAACCACACACCTCCTTGATACTACTATGAACACAACTTGGTTGCCTTCTTTCTAAACGTCTTTTGTCTGCATACACAAGAGTGCATAAAATACTCTCTTCACAATCCTTGGATCTCTAGATTTGGAGATGCATTTGATGATGTCCTCCAGGAGTAGGCTATTGTATGCTTGATTTACTTATGCATTACTCAACCATATATTCAGTTTTTTGTCTCACATATGAGCAGGTTTATGCACTGCCCAAGTGTCAAGCATTGATAGGCGGTTAAGCGCGTCTTTCGCTACTTGAGTGATACTGGGATACTTGGATTGTTTTATCCCAAGGGGGATCACTATTGCTAGATTTACATGCTTTTTTTTTACTCTAACTTGGCCGTTGTTATGACACTTCTATGTCCACCCGTGGTTTTTGTTTCACTCTTGGTAGTTCATGCATATCTTGGTTGAGCAAGAAGCAGCCTACTGTGGCCACTTCTAGTTGTGAGGCTGAGTATAGGGCAGCATTCACAATGACTATTGAGTGTGTGTGGCTCAGATGCCTTATGGTTGATTTGGGTGTTGGTCACTCTTCTGCCACCACCATCTTCATTGATGGTCAGAGCGCATTGGTGAGGAACCCTGTATTCCATGCTCACACTAAGCATATTGAGGTGCACTATCATTATGTTAGGGAGAGGTTCTCTGTTGGAGAGATTAGTTTGACATATGTGCCCACACAAGAGAACATTGCACCTTTTCACAAAGGCTCTACCTAGGGAGAAGTTTGAAGCTTTCTGCAAAGCTTTGGGGCTACTTCCTTTTGTGGATTGATTCCACACACCTTGACACTTCCTTATACATGAGTGTCAGCTCCTTGTTAACTGCATCACTCTAAGGGGGGATTTGTTGATATATTTTGGTAGTGATGTGTGTGAACACACTAGGGCTACCAATGCACTTTTTTCCCTCTTTATGAGGTTTTTTTCCCTAGCTTTTATATACACCTATAACCCTAATGAGTCACTTATCTTTATACATTCTCTTGGTAATACATTTGGTATTGTGTGTTGTGTTGCAAGCTTCTTCTTCTTCCTTGTGTTGTTTGCATGTTTCTGTAGACCTCAAACTCCAAGAGAGGCTAACCTTAAAAGAATCAATGGTAACTTTTTATTTTTGTTCAAAGCTAAGTAGCTCTTCACTTGGCTTTGTAGCTCTTGACTTGGCTAAGTAGCTCTTTCATTGAATTATTTCTATTACTAATGTAGCTCTTGACTTGGCTAAGTAGCTAGTGTAGCCCTTGGCTTGGCTAAGTATGTCTTTCATTGAACTATTTCTACTAATAATGCTTGGAATTAGCATTCACTTAAATCATCCTTTTAATCATCCATGCTTCTAATTGTTATGTTGACATAGATCACATTTGGGATGGGATTCCCAATATTGGAGGTAATAGAATTTCAATGTGTTTGAATATAACTTTCAAAGTATTTATGGTGTGGAAAAAAAATGATATAATATGTCTTATAAGCGTATTTTGATTGACGCCTCTAAAATACATGTTTTCCTTGGAATTACCAACTTGCGGCATACTCAACATTAATATAGATAGCACTCAAAAATCCTTTAATCTCATCAAAATTAAAAGTATTAGGGAGAGAGTATATAGCAACATTCATCATAACCTTGAGTGCTTTCACCCCTTCAAAGCCTTTTAGTGTGAGAAAAATTAAAAATCTTTGTTTATTTCAAGCCTCATGCCAAGGACATTAGAGCGGAATTATATTAATAATAAAAAAAAAGAAAAGTGCACCTTCATACTCAAGAAGGGAATGTACAAAACCATAAGGGATAAGAACTTATACAAGGGACTAGAACTTATATAGGGCATTTAAACAAGATTCGAGTCTAGGGTAGGTGGAATACAAAAGAGGGTCATCGACCAAACTAAGATATAGTGGGTGAGAGAATAAGGCCCGACATAAGAGCTTTTGGGGATTCTTCATCTGATGTGACCTCAATGTTGTTGGGATAAAAGTAGAAAAAGACCCTGTATTCTTTCGTGACTCTGTCATGATACCTCTTAACCTAGAAGTACAACATAAGCATAAAGATTTTCTTCTTCACATGAACTCTAAAAAGGTTTCGGAACATAGTCCCAATCATATAAGTACCCTTGAAGTTCCATTCTATCTTATAGACAAGAGCATAACCCTCTATCCATCCAAGAGTGCATGGTTGCCCAATATTGTTTCTTTGGCCAAGGGATTGTGGCAATGGCCCTATTGAAATTCTACGTGGAGATGTGTGGTAGTTCTAATTCTTTTACCTTTAGAAGAAGGCGAATAGTCAAGAAGGATGATGATTATTGATAGGATCTCCCATCTTCAAAGAAAACTTCATGTGGATGAATATTGCATAAAAGAGCTTATTGATCTCAAGTTGGAGCTAAGATAAGAAACTAACTACTACTAGTGCCCTTGTTTATGCGATTGGGGTCATAAAATTGACATATCTAATCAAAATATGTTTAATTTTCTTAAACAAAAGAACTGTAAAGATCATGTTTCTTATCTTAAGAAGAAAGAAATTTTTGAGGCTACCAATGATCAAGATGATCTAGTTGTTTCCCAAAAGTTATTTGCCAATGTTTTATTTCATACTACCAAGTGGGAGAAGGATGCCTAGATGTCCCATGCTCATACTATGCTTAAAAGAAAATAAATGCATCCTCTAAAATGGTCATGCCATTGGACAAACAAGCCATGAATAACTCGTTCTAGTACATCCATTACCATTAATGGTTTTTCAAAGGAGTTTTACATCTAATATAAATATTTTATCACTCCATATATTCTCTTGCTATACCAAGGATCTACTAGAGTTGTTGCTCTTCCCAAGAGTGTTCCAAAAAATGACCTAAATAACTAGAGACCTACCAGTTGCCAAACTTCTATTTACAAGATCTTGCTTCTACCATGAGTAGGTTGATTTTCAAAGAAGAACAACGTTTTATTAAAAGTAGATTCATCCTTAACATTGTTTTCTCTATTTATGAGGAGACTAATCAACCCTTTTCTTTTTTTTTAAGTTGATTTTGATACATCTTATGGTAGAATGGATTGAGATTTTATTTTTTTGTCCCTTGATGACCTTGAGGTAGGTAAAATTTTTGTTATGTATGTCCATACATTTTTTGGAAATGATTTTCTTAGAGTATTCATAAATGGTTCAATATCAAATCCTAATAAATTTAAATAATTTATTAAATTGGAGTATTGTATATTCCCACTTCTCATTGCTATTTCTAATGTGTGAAATTGGATAGTTTGTGCAAGGCAATATGTATCAAGGTAAGACTAAAGGTATTATATGTGAGGGGATGGTGAATTAGGTTCTAGAGATGAGCTAGTGCTACACAAAACCTGCTCTACACCTGTCAATCTTACTCTTGAGATGCTTAATATACCTTGTTAGCTTCACAATTATGCATTTAAAACCACCAAGTGCTTTGGAGAATCAATCTCAATTGATTGCATCAAAATAGATAACTACAATATGCATGGAATGTGAAGAACCTTCTATTTTGGGAATAAAAGGTCTCAATCTTATGGTCAGAGCTCACAAATCGGTATGAATTGACCAGATAGATTTTGCACACATATAATTGAAGTGCATAGCTAACTAAAGCAAATTATTTCATCAATGTGGTTGTACCATACACTGAGAAATGAATCTAACAAGTCAAGGGGGTTGCAAGTCCTCTATATTCAGCCTCTATTGATGAAAGAGCAACTGTGGATTGCTTCTTTGAAGACCATAAAATCAACTTTGTACATGAAAAAGTAAGATAATAAGATGTGTTTCTCCTATTATCTTTAGAGCCTACCCAATCTGCATTAGAAAAGAGTTTAACATCTATATCATATGTATATGGATAGTATAACCTTTCATTGATTATGCCTTTCAAATACTTCAAAATTCTCTTGGCTACTTCCATGTGAGGCTTCCTTGGAGTGTGCATGAACTGACTCAACACACTTACTCCATAACATATATCTACTCTAGTTAGAGTAGCATAATTCAAGCTTCCAACTAGATTTTGATAGCTGGTTACATCCTCAATGAGTTCTCCTTCACGGGCACTTAATTTCTGATTTACCTCCATGGGTGTACCTACAACCTTTGTATTCTCAATCTTGAATTTAGAGAGCATATCTCCAATGTACTTTCTTTGAGTGGGGAACATACCTTTCTATGTATATACCACTTCCAAACCTAGGAACTATGTAAATAAGCCAAGATCACTGATCTTGAACTCGTCCTTCATTTGAGCTTTGATCTTCCTGATTCCTTTTGCATCACTTCCTGTAATGATTATATCATCCACATATACACAAATTTATATGACCTCTAAATGGTTCCTCTTGATGAAGAGGGAAGGATCTTCCCTACTTAGAATAAAACCCTTATCCTACAAGCAAATGACAAGTGTATGATTCTAAGCTCTAGGAGCTTGCTTCAAGCCATACAAGGCTTTCCTTAACCTGCACACATGTTCAGGGTATAATTGATCTTCAAAACTAGGAGGTTGAGCCATATATACCTCCTTTGAAATCCAACCATTTAAGAAAGAATTTTGAACATCCATTTGATATATCTTCCAATTCTTGGAAGATACAACACTCATGAGTACTCTGATAGTAGGCATCTTTGCAATAGGTGAAAATATTTCTTCATAATCAATACCTTGGGTTTGTGCAAATCCTTTGGATACAATCCTTTCTTTGTACCTATTAATTGAGCCATAAGAATTCTTTTTTACCTTGTATATCCACCTTGAACCAATGACCTTCATAGATGGTTTCTTGGGTACCAATTCCCAAGTCTGATTTTCTTGTAGAGCTTCCATGGAACTCTTCAATTCTGGCTTCTCCTTGGCTTCTTCATATGTGGATGGTTCTTCAGATTTTGAATCATGTGCCATGTATATTGAATGTTTAGTGACCAAGGAAGTATCATAAACATACCTTTCTGGCTTCCTTTTCTCTCTAGTAGGCCTTCTTATAGTTTGTTGAGATGATTCTACCACATTTCTCATATCCTGCACTTTTGTTTTGTCTTTGGAGTTCCAAGAATTTATTTCCCTTCCTGGAGTCTTATGTTCATCGTGAGAATCACTTGATGCTTCAAGTGAAAGCTCATTCCTCTTTGACAATGTTGGAAAGTCTTCATCTAGATCATAAGGAGGTTTGATTTTCCTACAATCATCTTCAAACCAAGATTTTTTTCATTAAAAACAACATCTCTAGTCACAATGAACCCTTTGTTGCTTGGATTGTTTAATCTATAACCTTTTTGATTAAGATCGTAGCCAATAGAGATGCATTTCTCTACCTTTGGATCTAGTTTGCCTCTAATTTGTGAAGGTATGTGTGCATATGCTGTGCACCCAAAGACCCTGCAATGATCAAGGCTAGGTCTTGTTCCATTCCATGCTTCATATGGTGTCATTCCATCTAATGATTTTGGTGAGAGTCTATTGATCAAGTATGCAGATGTGGATACAACCTCTCCCCACAAGTAATTTGGTAGCTTTTTCTCATTTCGCATAGACCTTATAGCCTCCACTATGATTCTATTTCTTCGTTTTGCCACTCCATTTTTGTTCTAGAGTATACTTGGTAGTAATCTCTCTTTTGAATCCTCTCTCTTGGAGATAAGAACCAAAGTCATGGGAGAAATATTCTCCCCCTCCATTTGACCTTAGTCACTTTATGGTTTTCCCTGTTTGATTTTCTACAAGTGCTAGGTATTTTTTGAAACATGAGAATACTTCATCTTTATGATTCATAAAGTATAGTATTGTACATCTACTACAATCATCAATGAATGATTTCAGGAAAATATAATAACTTCAATCACTGGGAGGAGCCAAAAAAAAAAACTTCAGAAAGTAATTCAAAAGAGAAAAAACACAAGGTCAAGGAGGAGGAAGAAGAAAAAATTGATGTTCCACATAATTCCAAGAAATATGAAATTGAGGAGAGATTATTGCTCAATTTGAGAACTAGGAGACAGAAGAAAAAAGAGGTTCCTATGACAACCAAGAAGAAACAAAAAAGATTGTGATAGTTTGAGAAGGAGAAGAACAAATAGTGATAGCGGATGAGATGGAAAAAAAGGAAGAAGAGGGTTTAATTAAACTAGTCAGAGAATTTAGAGATGTATTTGCCTATAGCTACAAAGATTTGAAGGGTATAGATCCCAATATCTATGTGCATAGAATACCTATTGCACCAGATGCAAAACCTAGCAAGCAAAGGCATTATACAAACAACGATAATACTATGCAAAGATTAAAGAGGAAATAGGTAAATTGTTGGTTGCCAAATTTCATCTATGATATTGAGCACATAGAATGGACATCTCCAATAGTTGTGGTTCCAAAGAAGAATGGAAAACATAGGGTCTACATAAATTTGAAAAGAGTTAATGCTACAACTATCAGAGATAGTTACCCACTAACAATAACACATCACTTGTTAGAGAGAGTTTCTAGAAAAGAAGTTTATAGATTTTTGGATGGATTCTCAGACTATAAGCTAGATACCTATTACATTATAAGATCACCACAAGACTGCATTTGAAATTGAATGGGGCTATGCATTTATGGTTATGCCTTCTAGCTTAACAAATTGTTGAGAATGAGTTCTCCAATGCGCAACGAAAACGTGTAGTGAACCCTTATATGTCTAGCACTTGGACAAATATCTACACCTTAGATAGCTTGTTGCTCTCAATAGAAAGATCAAATGGACTTGTGCCTTTAGTGAATCAAAGTAGACAAAGAGAGCTTTCTAACAAGCTATAAATAACTTAATTTGGACAAGTTTTGAATAGGAAACACAACTGACCAAGATGAACTACCTGTCCACATAAGTATGCTGAAGAATCGAACTTCACTCTTAGACTAATAACTCCTTGAATATATATCCTTTGAGGAAGATATTTAATATAGAGCTTTCCAACAAGATAAACATCAAGAAATTTGAATGAGTTTTGGTCAAGAAACTCAACTGACATAAATAGACCACCTGTGCACACAAGTATACTGAAAAACTAGACTTCCCTCTCTGATAGATTTCTCACAGAATATAAATCCTTTGAATGATATATTTGGGATAGAGAAATAACATGCAAAGAGCTTTCCAACAAGCTAAAAACCAAGCCATTTGGGTACGTTTTGGTTGGGAAACTTAACCGACCAAAATAGACTACCTATCTACATAGGTATGCTAAACAATTGGACTTTACTCTTTGACTGATAATGACATGCGCCTAGAAGGAGTCCATGGGAAGACAAAATGACAAAATGACCAGATCTGACTATTGATAGCTCTTGCCTCTTTCTTTCCTTGTTTAGAACTTGCTCCCACTCCACTTTTATAACCAATGAGCATGTGAAGAATTTTGTGCCTCCTTCTTAACTCACCACTTTCATTTGATTTCCCACTACATGCCACTTACTACAAGGCAGATATTGTATCTTTTACTCATCATGAATTTTGACAAGCCTTTTTCCCTTTTTTTTTCTCTTCTTTTCCTTTATCTTTATATTTGGTAAATTTATCCAAGCATAGATCATGTGAAAGTGAGCTTGTACATTTATCTTCAACACTCCCCCTCAAGCTCATTTGGGAGTTATCTTCAACCATGTCCTACAAATTTATCACATCCTTGAAACCTTTGAGTTTAGAAGAATCCAAAAACTTTGTAAACATATTTGAAACCTGCTCTTTTGTTCTGATGAAATTTATCTCCACATCTTTGATCAATACCTTTGCCCTTACATAATGGTAGCAGACCTCTATGTGCTTGCTCCTTGCATGAAACATAGGATTGCTTGCCAAGTAAATACTTGACATGTTATCAACATATATAGGGATGGTTCCAACTTGCACTTCAAGATCAGCGAAATGCTTTTTAATCCACATTACTTCACATGGGGCAAATGTTAATCCTCTATATTTAGCCTCCATGGATGAAAGTGCAACAATAGGTTGTTCCTTTGAGCTCCATGTGATAGGTTTGCTTCCTATCATGAACACATAACCTGAGGTTAATATCATATCTTCCTTTGAACCTGCCCAATCAGTATCGCTAAAGCCTTTGACCTGCAATTCTTCATCAAACTTGTAAAAAAATCATGATTAACTGTATGCTTTATGTATCTCAACACTCTCTTGGCTGAATTTAAATGTTCACTTGTCAGGGCTTGCATAAACTGAGAAAGTACACCAGCAACATAAGATAAATCAGCTCTTGTAATGTTTGCATAGATTAATGATCCTACAATGCTTCTGTATGTTGTTATGTCTTCCAATAGTTCTCCATCATTTGAGCAAATGTTTGTATTTGTGTCCACAGGTTGCGTGATTGGTTTGCATTCACTCATTCCAAATCTGAAAAGAACATCCAACAAGTAATTCCTTTGCATCAAGTAGATGCCACTTTTTCCATAAACAACTTCAATTCCTAAAAAATATTTCAGCTCTCCAAGATCTAAAATTTTTAACTCCTTACGAAGCTTCCTTTTGATATCTTTAATCTCTGTAACATCATTTCGTGTTATAATGAGGTCATCGATGTATATGCAAATATATACCTCTCTATTTTCTTCCTTCTTCATGTACAATGAAGGATTTGTAATACTTGGGTTGTATCCACACTTAGTTAGACATTCTACCAATCTCTGATTCCATGCTCTTGGTGCTTGCTTCAAGCCATAAAGTGCCTTTTTCAACCTGCAAAAAAAGTCTGGATGGTTTTTATCTTCAAATCCAACTGGTTCACTCATGTATACCTCTTCTTGTAGTTCTCCATTGAGAAAAGCATTTTTGATGTCAAGTTGATATAATGGCCATCTCCTTGAAGCACCAATTGCTATTAATGTTCTGATTGTTCCCATCTTTGCAAAAGGGCTGAAAACTTCATAATAATCTATGCCTTGTGTTTGTTTGAATCCTTTTGCAACTAATCTAGCTTTATATCTAGCTAGTGAACCATCATCATTCCTCTTTACTTTAAACACCCATTTGTTTGGAACAATCTTTATACCTTCTTTTTTTGACACTAGCTCCCATGTGTGATTATCTTTGAGAGCTTTGACCTGAAACCTTTGTGCTTGATTGTTGAAATTCTCTTTGATTTGTTCCTGCATAATCATCACAATCTTCTTCAAGAATCTTTTTCTTTATCTTCATACCATGGTCTTAGTTCATCAAAGATCACATCTTATGAGACTCTTACTTCCTTTGTTCTAGGGTTGTAACACTTGTATCCTTTTTGCTCCGTCAAGTAGTCAATGAAAATGCATTTTTCTGACCTTGGTTCCATCGTTGCTCTAACTTCTTGTGGAATGTGAACAAAGCAAACACATCCAAACACTTTGAGGTGTGTAAGATCAGGTTTCTTACCGGAATATACCTCCATTGGAGTCAAGTGATGTATTCCCAATGTTGTGCACCTATTCATCAAGTAAATGGCAATTGTGCTAGCTTCAACCCAATAGTAAAATGGTACCTTCATCTCGTTGATCATGCATCTTGCAATTTTAGCAATTTGCCTATATTTTCCTCTCAGCTACTGCATTTTGTTGTGGTGTATACCTACAAGTAAACTGCCTTTTGATGCCATTCTCTTGTAGAAAATTTGAAAATTCTTTGGAGAAGTATTCTCCTCCACCATCGGACCTTAAGGTTTTGATAGACCTTTCTATTTCTTTTTCAACTTCAACTTTGAATCGTTTGAATATAGAAAACACCTCTTCTTTTTGCTTCATACAAAACAACCATACCTTTCTTGAGTGAGCATCAATGAAGGTGGCAAAAAATCTATTACTAGCCATTGATGCCTCCTGGGTTGGTCCCCATACATCCATATGTATCAAGTCCAAGACATTTGGGGCCACATAATTGCTCCTCTTGAATGGCTGCCTCGTTTGTTTTCCTAGTTGACAAGCTTCACATAACTCATGTAGTCCAATGCTATTAAATTTTGGAAGACCACTTACCACTTCATGTTTGCTCATGTCCTTCAGCTTTGGAATGTTGATGTGTCCTATTCTTTTGTGCCATAATTCTAGCTCTGAAATCTTCTTGTTCCCACATTGAATGTACATGACCCTTCCATGTGGATGTTGGACGTCCAAAGTGAACATCCTTCCTTCTCTTCTACCTCAAGCAATGACCTTGAAGCCTTCCATTGGATTCTTTATGAAGCACCCATTCTCATTGAATATGACATGATAACCCTTATCTACCATTTGTCCTACTAAAATCAAGTTCTTTGAAATTGTAGGAACATGAAGAACATTAGATAGTACCCTGCTTAAATCTCCAAGCTTTATATCTCCTATATGTTCAATCATGTGTTGAGTATCATCACCTGTTTCAACACATCCTTTTTCACTTGGTACGTGCAGATTAGTGAACAAACTTCCTTGGCATGACATATGGTTACTACAAGATGAATCAATGTACCATTTTTTGTCATCTTCAAATGAGCTTCTATACTCATGTCTCATTGCAAGTAGTGTGTCCTTGCTTCCTTCACTTGAGGTGCTTGCATAGTTTCTTTGGCTCCTTTGATTGCCTCCATTTGGTCTTCCATTCTTCAGTCAACAATCACTAGCATAGTGTCATACTTTACCACAATGATAGCATGTTATACCTTTATGAGAATTTTAGGAGCCTCAACCTCTTCCTCTACTTCTACCACGACCTCTTCCTTGTGTGTTGGCATTTGATGCATCCTTGTTGTCTTCCAAATTGTTTTGATTGTAGTTGGAGTTTTTGTGACCTCTTCCTTTCCCTCTTGAGCCTCCGCTTGGGTTCCTTCCTTTACCTTGACCTGCATATAACATTTGGTTGTGGCTATCCTTTCCTTTGGGGCCACCAAAGCTAAGCTCTTCTATGACAAGATGAGGGATTAGTTGTTCAAAACATGGATATGCATCTTTCAAGTTAATGGAAGTTATAAAAGGCTTCCATCTTTCATCTTCTCTCAATCCATTGAGAGTATAACACACAAGATCTTCATCTTCAACTGTTGTTCCAAAGAAGCTAAAGCATCACTTAGCTCCTTAATCTTCAAAGTATATTCAGCTATGGATTGACTTAAACTTTTCTTGATTTTGTTCAACTCATTCTTGAGTTTAAGTTTCCTAGCTTTGGTATTTGTTGAATACATCCTTTCAAGAGCTTCCCAAGCATCAGGGTGAGATATGGTTTCTTTCATTAATTCTAATGGGAATATAAACAATCTTTCAAATGTTTCACAAATTAAAAAAATATACTTTTAGTAGCTTCAATAACTAATCAAGGTCATCAAGTATCTTTTAGCAAGATAGAAGCTAAGATTATGGATAGTAATAACAACATTGTTGGAGTTGGCATAAGGAGGAACAACTTGTATGAATTGTCTACTCTTATAACCACTACACGTGTGTGGGCATAAGTAAGCTATGGCATGAGATATTTGGCCATATTGGATACCATGTACTAAAGGAGATGCATTGCAAGGATATGGTTGCACACCTACTATTGATAGTAGACATGAAGGCACCATGTGAATCTTTCAGAAATCAATAGAGGAAGGCATTTCCACAAGAATGAAACAACAAAGCAAGCTATCTTCTAGAGTTGGTGCTGTAAGAAAATAATAGCACAACATAATAGACCAATAGATAAAGTTGAGAGAAAAACACACACAAAGATAGACGTAGCCTAAGAGATAGAGAACTCAGATTCTCATATTGCCAAGAGTAATGCAACTACAATGATGGTGTTTTCCACCTATGCGCTCCCAATGTGGAGCTTAGATGGCGATCTAGACAAACTCTAGATGAAGGGCCTACTAGTGCGCAATGCTAATATAAATATCAACCTGGGCCATGCTTATATAGTTTTTACAAGGTGATTCAGTATAGATAAACATAGTCGGGAGATACAAAATAGTCAATAAAATATGCAATCCAACAATATCTCCATGACCAGAAGTCCTACCATCTCGACCCTATGGGCTGGGGGATAGGCCCCCAAGACCCCACAAAAGGGGGCAAGCCTCTCTCTGCACTCCCCCCATTAAGGTTCTATGGGGAAAATGCACGATGCCATAGGGCCTTTATTTTCACCTTGAATGGTAACCCAGTGGCCTGGAAGTTTATGCCCTAGCCGACCTAATGTCTAGGCTCACAAAGATCATCTATAACCATCAATGATCACACATAGACCTCATCTAACTTGGAAGTTAGGGTTGCACAAATGTCTGGGCTCTCACAATGGCTTCTCATAATGGGGGCCTTACAAATTAGAGCACCATGGATCATTTGTGGTCACTTGAGGGTGGAGTATTGAGTATACCTAACACCCCCTCAATGTCCACCTTGCGGTGAACTACCTCCTTGATCGAATGCCAAGATTTGGAAAATATTCATGAAGTTTCTCTCCCAAGAGCCTTGGTGAAGATGTTTGCTCTATTTTCTTCAGTTGGACAATAGCTTATCTCCATGATCCCATCCTCAATCAACTCATGCACATAATGATACTATATTTCTATGTGCTCAGTACGTGTATGGAAAATAGGATTCTTGGTGATGGCCATGCAACTTTGGTTGTCATACTTCAACCCTATGGCCTTCTGCCCTTGTATTCCTATGTGCCATAGGATCCTTTTCAACCATACTGCTTCACATGTTGCAACACATGTTGCTTTGTACTCATCTTCAGTAGAAGATAATGCTACAGTTGGTTGCTTCTTATTCATCCAAGAGAAGATCCCTCATCCTAAAGAAAAAGAATATCCAAAAATTGATTTTCTAGTATCAATATCTCTTGCCCAATTTGAGTCACAATATCCGACTAGAGCATATCTTTTTTTTTGAATGGGGAGCCTCAAACCTTGGTAGTTGACATGCATATACCTCCTCCTTGAGGTCTCCATTCAAGAACACTGATTTGACATCCATGTGATAAATTGGTCAATGCTTATGTGCACACATAACTAGTACTACTAAGATAGTAGTCATCCTTGTAGTTCGGGCAAATGATTCACAAAAGTCAATGCCTTCAACTTGTGAGTAGCCCTGTGAAACAAGTCTTGCTTTGTCCTTTTCTGGAGTACCATCAACCTTGTACTTTAGCTTCCAAATCCACTTGTTGCCAATGACTTTATGCTCAGGGGGTTGATCCACTAGCTCCCAAGTTCCATTCTTCATGATGTTGTTGTATTTTGTTTGCATGGCAGACCTCCAATTTGGATCATGGAGTGCCTCTTCCACATTGGTTGATTCCTTTGCTTCTTCTTGAACGAGATCAGCCATCAAGGCTATGTTTAGAATATGGGCACTTGCCCTTCTTTGTTCCTATATTCTCTATGATCACCTCGGTCCATCTACAACATATTCTAATCTCTCTGGGATGGGGTTGTAGAATCATAAAGCTGCCTCATGCAATGTGGAGATGGCTTTTCCGCTTGGGTGATGATAGGTTGGTGAATTTTAGAATCATCATTTGAAGATGATTCTTCCTTCTCTTGTGTAGAAGAGATAGATATTGGGCTAGGCTCATAGTGGATTTCCCCTTCACCTAATGATAAAGTGGAAGCTCTCTTTTCCTCTTCCACTGCATGTGGTTGCTCCTCCTTGAACACCACATCGAGACTCACCATGATCTTCTTAGCCTTAGGGCCATAAATCTTATAAGCCTTCTTATCTTCACTATACCCTAAGAAGATACATTTGATGCTTTTTGGTCGAAGCTTGTTTCTCTCCCTATCTAGAACATGCACATGACATTCACTTCCAAATACTTTGAAATGGGAAACAAATGGCTTTTTACAGTGCAGGCCTCTTGTGGAGCCTTTCCATCAAGTGTCTTGGTGTAGCTTTGATTCAAGACGTACACAACAGTGTTGACAACCTCTACCCAAAATTGATTAGGCAAACCCTTTCTCTTCAAGATGCACCTTGCCATCTCCATGATGGTTTGATTTCGATGTTCTGCAACACCGTTCTTTTGAGGGCTATGTGCCACTGTGAGTTGATGCTTGGTTCTTTTACTCTTACAAAAATCTTCAAACTCTATTGATGTGAACTCACCACCACTGTCTGTCCTGAATTTCTTCATCTTCTTCCCTGTTTCAGTTTCAACAAGATGAAGACATTCTTTAAACTTACCAAAAGCTTGAGCCTCATCATGAAGGAATTACACCCACATCTTCCTACTATAGTCATCGACAAGTAACATGAAGTAGGAAGATCTGCCCAAGGCCTATGTAGGCATTTTTCTGCACAAGCCAACATGCACCAACTCTAGAGGATCTCTTGCCCTATTCTTGCTTTCTTGTGGAAACACGTTCCTCTATTGCTTGCCCATCATGCAAGCTTCACATGGTTCCTTCATTTCTACAATCGATGGTAGGTGTGCAAACATGCCCCTATGATGCATCTCCTTCAGTATAGGGTATTTGATGTGGTTGAATCTCTCATGCCATAGCTTGCTTGTGCCCACACTTGTAGTGGTTGTAAGAGCACACATCTCATATAGTTTGTTCCTCTTTATGCCAATCCCAATAATGTTTTTATTACTATCCATAATCTTAGCTCTTGTTTTACTAAAAGATACTTGATGAACTTGATCAGTTATAAAAGCTACTGAAAGTAGATTTCATTTGATTTGTGGAGCGTACAACACATTTGGAAGCTTTTTGGCATCCCCATTAGAGTTAATGAAAGAAATCATACCTTCACCCTCTGTAGGACATCTTGCATTGTTGCCTACCTTTACTATGATGGGTTGTTTTAGAGGCTGTAAGGAATTATAAAGGCCTTTTCTGCTCATCATGTGACAAGATGCAGCACTGTCCAACACCCATGAGTCATCCGTTCCTGAATCTTCAGCTGACGAGCATACCTCCTCTATCGTAACAAATAAGTCAAGCTCTGCTTTTGCTATTTTGGAAAACTGCTTGCCCTTGCCACCTTTTGAAGAGTCATTCTTCTCTTCTGCCTTTTTGATGTGACAATCTTGGATTTTGTGTCCTTTTTTCTTATAGTGGAAACACTCTCCCTTGAGCTTCTTTTTTGTCATTCTTCTTTTTGTCTCCATCTTTTGAAGAGTCCACTTTGTCTCCTTTGGCATTTGCTGTGAATGCAGCATCTCCTTTGTTGCCACCACTCCTTGCCTTGAGTCGGAGCTCCTACTCCATGAGTAAGGCACTGAACTCTTCAAATGTTAGTGGCTGAGGTATAATTTGAGTATTGAGAGCAATTACCAAAACATCAAATTTTGGTGGATAGATTTGAAGACAACATCAAGCTAGCTCCTCGTTTGACTTCTGTACACCTACTCTTGGCATTTGATCCCATAGATTCTTTATGCGAGTGATAAACACCTCAGCAATCTCCCCATCAGCAAACCATTCTATTGTTAGCTGGTCCTCCAAGTTCTGAATCTGTGTCTGATTATGAGTTTTATATTGATTTCTCAATGTGTTCCATGCTTCACAAGCCTTGGTAATATGTAGACTGAGAGTTAGAACACTATTAGTAGTACTTATAATGAGAGCACAGAGTGCATCTGCATTTCTACGTTTCCAAGAAGGTAGAAGATCAACATCATGAGGAATCATTTGACCAAGATTATTTGGATTAGGTGTCTTGAGGATCATGATTAGTCGTAAGAACAGTCTCCAAAATCTCATATGCATTAAGGATAGAAGTAATTTTAAACTTCCATAGGGTTTAATTTGTACCATCAAGTTTACCTTCCATGAAGGCTTGTGCTTGTATTTGCAATGTTGGGATGGCCAGCATAATTGCTACTCTTGCTTGTGTGCCACCTATTCTTGTTGACGAACCACCTTGATTCCCAATTGTAGATGATGATACACCGCTTGATATCTTCTCTCTTTTGTCATTGAGACCTCTACAACCTCTACATTTTTGCTTCTACACCACTCAAAGCCTCCTAAGCTCTCATACCATGTAAGAAAATAACAACACAATAGAATAGACCAATAGACAGGTTTGAGAGAAAAATGCAAACAAAGATAGATGCAAAATAAGAGATAGAGAACTCAGATTCTCAAATTGCAAGGTAATGCAGCTACAATGATAATGTTGTGTACTAGTGTGCTCCCAATGTGGAGCTTAGATGGCGATCTAGACAGACTTTAGATGAAGGGCTTACTAGTGTGCAACGCTAATATAAAGCTCAACCTTGGCCATGCTTATAAAAATTTTACAAGGCGATTCGGTATAGATAAACATAGTCGGGAGATACAAAATAGTCGGTAAAATATACAATAAGAAAATATCTCCATGAACAGAAGTACAAAGATCATCTATAACCATCAACGGTCACACATAGACCTCATGTAACTTGGAAGTTAGGGTTCCACAAATGTCCATGCTCTTAGAATGGCTTCTCCTCATAATGGGGGTCTTCATTTGTGGTCACTTGAGGATGGAGTATTGAGTATATCTAACAGGTGCATGTTGACTTTTGTGGCAAAATGCCTACATAAGCCATGGGCAAATCTTCCTACTTCATGTTACTCCTTGATGAAAATACCAATAAGATGAAGGTGTACTTCCTTCATGATAAAGCTCATAATTTTGGTAAGTTTAAAGAATGGCTTCAACTTGTTGAAATTGAAACAAGGAAGAAGATTAATAAATTCAAGATAGAGGGTGATGGTGAGTGTACGTCAACCAAGTTTCAAGATTTTTCCAAGAGTAAGGGAATCAAGCATCAAATCACAGTGGCACATAGCCATCAACAAAATGATGTGGCAAAATGTCAAAATCAAACCATCATGATGGCAAGGTGCATGTTGATGGGAAAGGGTTTGCCAAATCATTTTTGGGTAGAGGTGATCAACATTGTTGTCTACATCTAGAATCAAAGTTACACTAAGGCACTTGATGGAAATAGGCATACATTGGTAAAAAGCCATCTCTTTCCCATCTCAAAGCATTTGGCCATCTCTTTCCCATCTCAAAGCATTTGGAAGTGAATGTTATACACATGTTCTAGATAGGGAGAGAAATAAGATTCAACCAAAAGCATCAAATGTGTCTTCTTAGGGTACAATGAGGATAAGAAGGCTTAGAAGCTTTACAACCTTGAGGTTGAGAAGATCATGGCAAGTGGTAATGTGGTGTTTAAGGAGGAGCAGCCACATGCAATGGAGGAGGAAGCGAGAGCTTCCACTTTATTATTAGGTGAAGAAGTAGTCCACTATGAACCTAGCCTAAGAGCTATCCCTTCCACATGAGAGAAGGAAGTAGTGTCTTCTAATGATAAGTCTAAAAGTCACCAACCTGTCATCACCCAAGTGGAAAAGGTATTTTCATGTTGGGTGAGGTACCTCTATGATTCTACAAACTCCATCCCACAATCTTTAGAACACATTGCAAGTAGACCACGAAAATCATAGAGAATACAGGAGTAGACTGGCAAGTGCCCATATTGTGAATACATCCATGATGATAGATCATTGAAGAACAATCAAATGAACCAAAGATTTGGAAGAGGCACTTCAAAATCCAAATTTGAAGGGCTGCCATGCAAACAAAATACAATAGTATCATGAAGAATGGAACTTCAAAGGTTATGGATTGACCCCCTAAGCACACAATCATTGGCATCAAGTGCTTCAAGAAGCTAAAATACAAGGTTGATGGTACTTTCAAGAATTAAAAAGCAAGAACTATTGGACATTGATACTCATAAGTTGAAGGGATTGACTTCTCTGAATCATTTGCCCCAATTACAAGGATGAATACTGTCCAGGTAGTACTAGTTGTGGTTGTGCATAAAGGATGGCCAGTCTATCACATGGATGTCAAATCAGTGTTCCTGAATGGAGACCTGAAGTAGGAGGTATATGTGTCTCAAAAAGTAGGTTTTGAGGCTTAGCATTTAGAGAACAAGTTATGGAAGCTGAAGAAAGCATTATATGGGCTAAAACAAGCCTCGAGATCATGGTTTCAATGAATAGATAGGTATCTCTTGGATCTAGGTTTCAAAATATGTGCTTTTAATGCTTCTTTGTATGTGCTAAAGAAAGAAGGGAAGGAAAATTTGATTGTACTCTATGTAGATGACCTTGTGATTATAGGGAATGATGATGCTCTTCAACAACCGATGGATTCCTTGAGTTCAAAATTTGAAATGATTGACTTAGGCTTGATGCATTATATCTTGGGCCTTGAAGTATGGCAAGAACCATGGAAAATTTTCATCTCTCAACAAAATTATGCAAGATGGATGTTGATGACACAACATATATTTCTTGGATCCACTCTTTTTCATTATCACTTGTACCTTTTTCTACCTTTCATTTAGTTTAATAATCACTCTTGTATAGGTGTGCATGAGTGCCACACTAGAGAATAAGTGAGATTCATTCTCCTTTCAGTTTTGAAATCCCACATAGCATGCATTTTGCCATTTTGTATATAAAGAGGTCACTACCTCTCATTTTAAGGGAGCATTGCTAGAAATAATGAGATCATGCTAGTTTGTAGAATGCTTGGAGAGCTCATGTTGTCGTTATGATGTGCTTGTGTATTTGTTCCTTTCTTGCCTCATGCTTGTGACATGTTAGTTCGTTGATTAGTGACGTTATTATGCATGTGACTAAGTGTGTATATCATTAATGATGCTTTCTTCTTATTTCATGTATAGTTTAATCATTAATCTCATGCTAACAAAGCACCATCACGTCTGTTGAATGCTTCTATGCGACATTTGGGGCTCATAAGATGCTTCTCGATTTAACAAATATGAGTTGTGATGTTACAACATCAACAATTTTTGGCATCGTTGACGGGGAGCAATCTCTTGTCACTTATGTGATGGTTTATGATGTGAAAGTGACATGGATGCTAGCTTTTCATGATGATTTTTTGAGTTCTTCATTTCATTATTCTCTTGTGAGCATTTGAGGCTTGCAAGATTTACAAACTTGTTGAGATTAACCATTTCTGGTGTGATTAAAATCACCTTTTTGGGTGATTAATCTACCATGTGTGGTGATTCTTCAAGTCACGAATAATATAAAAGTATTTTTTACAAACTTGTAATTAACTTATTGATTTTGTTTTTAATATTGTTGATTAGTTATTTAAATATATGTAAATAAACTTGCTTTAGGGTTCTTCTACAAGTTTTGATGGAGTTTTGTTTCATCATCTTCATCATTCTTGTGTCTGATCTGATGTCCAAGATGATTTCTTGTAAGAGCCAGCAGAAGTTGCTCCAGAGCTTCTCTACTACCTTGTCAAGAGGTCTTCACTGAATCTCAATGCAGTTGTAAGGGTGATGCCTCTTCATAAAAATGTTCATGCTGAGATGAGGAAGAAGGGGGTAAATGGTCGTAGTCAGGTGTAACCCTAAGTTGTGGAATGCAATATGACAATTGACTATTATGATCAATAAATGCCTGCATATTCTATTCCATCGACTCATCAAGCTGTGTTGGCTTCCAGCATGTCAGAATTGAGTTGCATACATCTCCGTTATACCAATCCCAATCTCAACATGATGAATTGCATCCTCAAGGCCAGCTTGCAAAGTTCGTCTACAAAGCATACAAGATGCATTGTTTATTGGCCCGCAATGTTATGCCTTTAATGGCTCCTACACAGAAGTTATCCATGGTAAACTTTCATTGTGCCCATGCTGACGAAGATCGCTTTCACAAAAAACTAGGATTTCGGCAAAGGCTTCGGCACTATACATATGGTGAGCAAAATGGTGCTTAATATGACTGTCCACCATGAAGAAGAGAAAGGGGGTCTCCTCCATCATGCTATCAAAGGGACTTGAAGTGCGGGAGGGTGCTCCATCTATTCTGGATACATGGCGCAAGAAGGACCATCAACTCTAGAAGTTGTTTCCTCTATCTTTGTTCATCATAAGATTGTGTTAATGTCAGATTAATGCACATCTAGTGTTGGACCCTATTGTTAGTGCTAAGCGTGCAAAGCCAATTGATAGCAGACATTATCTACAATCAACAATTGATATTGGATATGAGACAAGAACCATGGTCTCACAGTGCAAATGGAAGAAAAGATCGTGGAGAATGAGAAACTTCAGCTTTTTCTAATAGCAGCTATGAAAGAAGAGATCTAGAAAGAAGCGTGTCTTTGGGGAATAAAAGAACTAACTAGGACCTTATCTGTCAGATGTGTTCTCCAAAAGACAAACACGATGGTGGGAGAGGCTGGAGTACCACGTCACTCCTGGTTGAACTTCAAGTGAAGAGAACTACTGATAATCCGCTTGGATTCAATGACGGAGAACTGACTAAGAATGTGCACGATTGGAAGGAGGTATATGATATGGTGCATGGTGGGTTTTTTGAATTTCCTATAGATTTTGAGATAGATGATACAGACTCAGCAATCCGAAAGAATCATTCACCTTCTTTCTTACCTAATCTGAGAGGAGCCTGTGAAGATTACATGGAGGTTGTGGAGAAACTTGCTTTCACTTTGTTGGAGCTGATGGTTGAAAGCTTGGGACTTTCCCCATGCCGCACTCGCAAGCACTTCAAATCATCAAGAACAAGTTTGTTTCGGTTACTTATGACACTCTAATTTTTTTTTTACATTCTTGATTCATGGCAGAATGGTTCAAAGAGCAATCCTAGCTCAACCAAGCATATCACTACCTCTGTTTCTAGTGCGAACTATGAAACTACCCTTACTTTCGATGCTCAACATACGGGTATGGCATATATAGATGACAATATTCATCTCAAATCTTGTGGAGCTGACATGTTGAAGCCGGACAATGAGTCTTGCAGACACAATGACTAATGAGTCAAGCACACACAGTGACTATCATAGCACAAAGGTTGTAGGAAAGACTTCACAAATATAGTGGAGATGAGATGTTGAAGGCAGAGGCAATAGCCAAGGTATAGAGATTTACTGAATGGGATTTGAAGTGTATTACTTCCCACTCTTGTGCTCGTAGAAAGGGGTGTGTAGGAGAAGAGATTGATGCATACAACTCTTGCATTGAATCCCACTTTCAAATGTTTTTAGGAGCTAGTAGGGAACCATCTGAGTGGAAAAGATTAGACAAAGGATTTTGATATAGCATGATTACCATTGAATCTCTTCTCAATAGCTATATATTCTGGATGGGCATCTAGAATTGTTGCAAGTGCAATGCAAGGCTTGTTGGGTATGCTTGTAGAGGGAGGGGCACCGGACTTGGTTCATATATTAATGAAGATTGCTCAATGAAATGGTATAGAAGTTGACATTGATCTTGCATTGGGTTCGCTTCTCATTATTCTAAGATTGCAACGATGGAGTGCCTTGTGAATGATGTGCATGCCATTCCTTTTCTTGCTCCATTAATGAGAGTTGCTGATAGAGGGTGTATGCATGTGGTTAAGTGGCTTGTGGAGAGAGGGTGTAGGGACATGAAACTTTATCTTACATTAACAATTGTTTCCTTAAAGAGTAGAATTGAAGTTGTTGATTAGTTGTTGAAGCACATTCCTCTTCACGTGCTATGTGCTTTAAGCTTTGATATACCAAAAGCTGCGAGTGAATGAAGCTCAGGTTCTATGAAAGAGATAATGTTTTTGCTACATTCCAACTTTCTCAGTAATGCATAGGCAATTTATGCAGTTTCATGCAACATCTCAAAAGTGGAAGGTAACTCCATTTCAAGTGATTTAAAGTCTCTTCTCAGATTGGAGTGGCTAGAGGAAGCATCTCAATATGATTGAATGGTTGGACAATCTCACTATTGGAATGCTATGAGGGCAATCAAAGAAGGCACTTCTCTTATCTGCATTCAAGAGCTTTCTATGCAATTACATGTTTCAATCACTTATTTTCCCCTATACAAGGAGTGTGCTGAGAGCTCAAGAGTGCTGCTCTCCCAATGGCTTAGGGGTCAGCTTGTGGAGGTTACATCGAGGCTCACGTGAAGAAAGGATTTTTCTTCAAAAGAAATAGAGAACTTGGATAAAGTGGAGTTGCTTGCGATATTGGAGTCAAAGATTCCATCTTTCCTTGTTCTTGGCTCTTGAATTTCTTTTGATGCGTGAGAAAAGAAGATCTGTGTAGGCTGATCTGGCCTACAACCTAAGGCTCTCTCTATAGATACGAGTGGTAGTGCTAAAGGTGAAAATATTGGCTTCCAAGGTGGGAGAAAGGGGGTTGATGTTGGGTAGGATATTAAGAGATCAGCTACCATGTCACTTGATGACATAGAACATAAGGGCTCAGATATGAAGCATAGATTTAGAAGCTTTGCTATCAACAAATGCTCATAAGCTATACATAGGTCCACTAGCAAGGGTAGCTACCAATGATCCGGGTGCTGCTCAGTGTGAGTGAGATTCCAAAATGCAAAATTCTCGGTTCCACACTGAGGAATGTGAAGTAGGACCCCTAGTGGGCTAGAGAATGTTTGCAGCTATGCAAGAGGTTTTTGAGAATGGGAGTAAGGATCTTTGAACTTGACTGTGTTCCCAAAGGTATCTTCAGTTCTTCGAACTTAGGTGATATAATTTCAAAATATGGTGTGAACGATGCTCTAGAGGTTGTAAGGCTGGTTGCAAAAGAAGTAGATTACGAAGTCCAAAATATATGGTAAGCATGATTCATAGGAAAGCTTGCACATCAAGTCCAGACAAGAAGGATGTGAGCCAAGATGATGCTCATGACAGTTTTAGTGGCAAAAATGCATCGAGTTTTGATGTCCAAGATTTATGCACGAAAGATGCAAGTGAAGGTTAAATAGACTCCATGATAGAGGTGATGTGGAGGAGAGTGGGAAAGATGTGAGTTCAGATGTTGTTCTATCAGCCAAAAGTGAGATATTCAAGCTGCCATCTGACAATATGAAGGATGAAGTGAAGGCACACTCACATTATAATGACATGAGCAATGTAGAGGTCAACATACACACCTCTCTTCCTGCAGCTATAGAAGCAGTATTGCATGCATTGCCCATTGAAGTAGAGTGCATCAGATTCTCTTTAATAAGAGGAGGGATGTTGTTGAACGTCCAATCTTTGATCTGAATGAGGGTTTAGTAGCAAAAGAAGGAGTGCAAGAACATATACCACTCCCAATTGTTTCTGCATCAAGTTCAAGTGCACCTGTGACTGATTCAATAGGTCAAACATGAAACTGGGATGGAAATGGTCAGTTGCTACTAGTGCTTTTAGGCGGGCTAAACCAGGTCGCATGCTTGAGGCTTCACAAACTGCATCTGACATGGTTCTTCAGAAAGGAAACCTGACTATGAAAGATCAAGGTAAAAGACCTACACATAAACTGGACATTGATTTGAATATGGCAGATGATTTGATGGAGGAAGAAACTGTATCTTCAGTTGGTGATCATGATATAAGTAATGGATCAAGAGCTATAAGGCTAGAAATTTGATCTGAATAGAATTGATGACAATAATGAGAGCAATATGGTATTTGAAGGCAATAGTAGATTTCCATCTCCAACCACTCATACCGTGCTAGATTTTGATTCAAATGATGGACTTGGAGGTGAAGAAATAAGAGTTGTCTCATCACACACAAAAAATGCTAAAATCTCAATCAAATCTATATTTAGAGATATCACACCAGTTGTAGAGGCAATAAATGTGATTCCATGGTATAGTTCAGCAAGATCGATACCTGCTGCACCAGTAGTGGTCCCAACATTCCCAACACATAGGCCAGACTTACAATATTCTATTGTAGCAGTTTCAAGTTCAAAACCTGTGAACAGTTCTAATCAGAGCTTTGGCCAATTTGGTAGTGTTTCATATCAGGGTCCAGTAGCAATCTCTTCTGCCAATATTCCATATATTGGAACCACATTCCCTCATGCAAGCTACTCATGGGGAGGTTTTCCTTTTTTCTCTACTCCATATAGTTTGAGCTCTGGATCCAATGTGATTATGAACAATACTCTTCCTTTTCTAAGTGTATCTCCATCACAGTTGGTAAGTGTTGGTGCAATGATAGCACCCTTTGGAAGGTCTTACCTCGATAGTTGCTGCTCAATTTTTTGGAGCTATGCAAGAAAAAAATCAGAGGTCATCCAAGTAGAGGGGGTTGAACCTCTTGTGTTCAAAGCACTCCACATCTCCCGTAAGATCATCCATATCAAACAAAAGAATCCCATGATCCAATGGTTCACTTGGAGTCTCTTCCATACTCCCTCTTCAATCATCCTATGTATGGTTTGTTGGCTACCTGAATACGTAACTTTACCAAGCTTCGAACTTATGTCCTTGGCACGCTTGACACAGACCATTTCTGACTCCTTTGGGCCATTGCCATTCTATGTTGGGAAAGATGAATGGACACTCCAAAAACTGAGTTGGTATTGCTAATCCCTACTCTATACCTACCCTTTGTTGCTTCAGAGTTGATTTGTAGGCCCTTTTATCTTTCCAATGACACTAAATAAGTGCCTATGTACTTTGGAGATGATGTATGTAATGATTAATCCAAAACAGATAACTTCACAAGTCACAAGTCATCAAAAACTTGTTATTTTGGTTCACACACCTACTGCTTCTCAACCTCAATACTCCCAACACAATTGTAATTAGAAAAATTCCTTCTGGGGGATATCTAATTAGCCTAAAGAGCTAATGATTCCAAGTGGAATTACTTAAAATGATTGACTATACAGAGAGCAATCAATTTAGCAAGTGAAACATTACCCCCGACTTTTTAGGACCTCTGTAGAGAATGCCCAGTGACCACTTCGAGACACTTTTCTCCCAATTGGCTAAATGAAATGTCTTCCAATTTTATCAGCTTTTAGTAGACTTGAGCTGACTTCAAAGAGCCATAGAACATTGGAAATGATGGAGTAATGACTGAGATATGAGCAAGAGAAGAACATTGTTCTGAGTGACAATGATAGAGAGACCAATAGATATACTTAATGATGTATATGTATTACGAAACATGAATTTACAACATCATAGGCAAGGGAATAGTGCCAAATGATTATGAGGTGAGTGAGCAATGAAGTGTGCTACTCAATCTCTACTAACGATCAAATGTATGGCTCTCCAAAGGAGTGTAATGGTTGCAAGATTTCAAGGTGTTTTTTATAGATGCTATCTTCAAATTTGAATTTGAATTCAAATTTGGCTCTCATTAAAAAGTGATCCCTTAATCTAGGAGATATTCTCTCTAAGTGAAGTCATAGCTTCTCATTCTACATAACTCCACGAGTTTAGTGGATTTACCAGATTCTTCCAAGTCAATTGACTTTTACAAAGGGTTAAAGATAAAAATCCATAAGCAATGGTTCATGTAAATCTTCAGAAGTTGCACATAAATTCTTCCAATTCCTAGCCAAGTGTGAAGGCTTGACACTTGCACCAACAGATCCCCCTCAAGCCAAACATCTTGGCTTGATCTTCTTCAGTAATTGTTGGGAATCAAACTAACAACCTCCCGGTTAGGAGTACGATGGGCTAACCACTTGCCTCAAAAGCCATGGTTGAGGATTACTTCCTAACCTCTCTCTTAAGGCATGGTTCAACCATCGCCTACTAGGATTATGTGACATTCCTTTCCCCTTAGACTTAGCATTGTCCTCAATGCTCACTTGTGGACCCTTCTAACTCTTGGACCCACTTTCCATTCATGAGCACTTCCACGAACCTCAAAATCCAGCACATGGACCAAATTTGGACCTATCCCGCCCTCCGTGGGGTACCCAAATTCCCATGCACCTTCATCCAAGGCTAGTTTCACACTCACCATGGATAAGTGCTTTTTCCAAGTGCCCATGAATGAGGCGTGAACCTCCATCTTGCCCAATTTCTCAACTAGGCTCTGATACCACTATGATAAAAACCCTTTTGCTCCTCCACTATTCCTCGAATAGTGTCTGCGAGTACACACACAGAGATATGTCCATTGAACCTCCCAGCCACGTATGAGCTACTGCTTTCTTATGCTCTCGTGAGAGATAGATAGAGCGAGCCCTCAAAACTACTAAGTGTAGTATTAATAATCACTCCAATCATAGAGATTTCTATCTACCCCTTCTACCAAATGCATGCCACCTCACTCAAGAGTGTGCATCTGTAATATGACAGTAATCCTCTCGAATGTCCTGCAATCCAATCATAGCTTTAAATCTGCAAAGTTTAGTACCATCAAGTGCTTTGGTCAATAAGCCTCCACATTGCATATTAGTTGATACATATGCCAACTGAACTTCCTTGCTCAATAGTTTCTCTCTCATATAATGATAGTGGACCTCTATATGCTTGGTCCTAGCATGATAGATAGGATTTGCTGCAAGATGTAAAGAACTTGTATTGTCTCCAAAAATCATTGGAGAGTTAGCATGTAATCCCAAGTCTGCATATAGCAATCTAATCCATATGGCTTCTTGAGTAGCATTGGCTAGTCCTCTATATTCAGCCTCTATTGAAGATAAAGAAACAATAGGTTGCTTCTTGGAAGACCATGAAATGGGCTTATCACCTAGAAAAGAGAGATAACTTGAGGTACGCCTCTCATCATCCTTGCAACCTACCCAATCTGCATCTGAGTATATTTTGATGTCCAAATCTGAAGTATAAGGGAAGTATAAACCTTGATTTTGAGTACCCTTAAGGTATTTCAAAATCCTCTTGGCAGCTTCCACATGAGGCGCTCTAGGTTTGTGCATAAATTGTCTTAAGACACTTACTCCATAAGCAATATCAATCCTTGTTAATGTAGCATAGTTTAGGCTTCCAGCTATGCTTTGGTATCCTGCAACATTTTCAAGCACATCACCTTCATGAGCACTTAATTTTTGATTTACCTCCATAGGAGTGCTTGCTACCTTGGAATTCTCCAAGTGAAATTTCTTCAACATATCCTGCACATACTTTCTTTGAGTGATGTAAATTAAAAAATTTGTATAGACTAAATCAGGCCTAAGAAAATACTTTAGGTACCCTAAATCACTGATTTTGAACTCCTTCATCATTTGGTTCTTGATCTGCTTGATGCCATTGGCATCATTACCTGTAAGGATGATATCATCAACATACACACATAGGTATGTCACCTCTGAATTACTTCTCTTGACAAATAGAATTACTTTGCTCATGATGAATCCTTGATCTTGAAGGTATGTAGTCAACCTATGATTCCATGCCCTAGGTGCCTGCTTCAATCCATAAAGAGCTTTGTTACTTTTACACACATAAATTGTTGGTGCATTTTACCCAAGCCTACATGCTTGATATGCTTGATATTATCCTCATTTGAAAGTCACATGTGTAGTCATGTGAACACCTCTTGTAAAAGAGTTCATTTTTATCTCTTGTATTTGAAAAAAGAAAAAAGGAAAAGGATGGCTTACCTCATGCATGATGTAAAAGCAAATTCGTGGCTATAACTACCAAAATCACGAATTTTTGAGCTGAGGGAATCTCTCCTAACTTTGGGGATCACTTTTAGGTGGAGCCATTCGAATTCGAATTCAAAACTCCCTCCAAGAATAGCTATAAAAGGAGCAAGAAGGAAGAGGCGATCAGCAAGCCTTGTACGTGACCACTTCATGTCATTTTGTAGAGATTGAAGAGCTTACTCCATAGCTCTATCATTCTACTCCCATTGTGCAAAGATTCATTGCCAGTGTGGTTGTAATCATATGTGAATCTATACATTTATCATCATCTACTTCTCTGTTTTGTTCTCTACTATACTCACTTAGAGCAGTGACTTCAGAAGGTCATATCTCGAGTTCTATGCAGCCTTTTTCAGTGTTTTAACATGAGTTGGATAGCTCTTACTGTCTAGTTCCTGTGCATAAATTTTCAAGGTCATTGAATGTACCGTTTGTGAGATATTTGCAATTTACTGCTCACTGGTCTATCTCTGCAGAGCCCCGAGAATTGTGGGCATGTTCTAGAAATTGATAAATCTTGTTCTCAGTGCTCAGTCCATCATTTGAAGTGTTTTAACTTGGAATAGCAAGATTGCTAAGTCTATTTGCTATGCACAAAAAGGAATTTTTCTAATTCCTACCAGGTTGAGAGCACCGTTCATTTTTTCCAGCAGGTGTATGTCCAAAAATAGCAAGTTTTGGGAGCTAGTCATTTCGCAACTAGTCTGTCTTCACTTAAACTTTTGGGAGACATGTTCCAAAGTACTTGGCTGATATTTTGGTGGATTTAGGAAGCTCAAAGGGTCTACTAATCAACTCTGAAGTCTCAGTTGGCTGGTGTGAAGCTGGTTGTAGCAACACCTACTCATCTTTGGATTGCATCCATCATCTCTCTTCAGAGTGGTATCAGAGCATAGTCAAGCAACATGGGAGATGGATTTCCATCAACAATTGACAAATTGGATCGAAAGAACTACCCGGCATGGTCTCTAAGGATGGAGGCTTACCTTCAAGGGAGGAATCTATATGGATTCATATCCGGAGATGAAGCAATGCCAACCATGAGGAACAAAGGGCAACCATCACATGAAGAAGTGGAAGGACTTTGGAATTGGTGTTCGAAGGATGCACTTGCAAGGTCCTATATTCTAAACTCAATCTCTGATTTTCTTTTATCTCATGTCAAGGGATGCAAGACATCAAGAGAGACCTGGAATGCACTTGCTTCTTTCTTCTCTTCCAACACTCGAGCAAGGAAGAATCAATTGTGGATGGAGTTCACAACAATGAAGAAAAGCCCGAAGCAAGATGTGACTGATTATGTCACAAAGATGAAGGAGATTTTTGACCAACTTGGAAGCATTGGAGAGGTAATTGAAGAGGAGCAAATCATAAGACAAATCATGAATGGAATCAAAGCAGACGACAAGTGGGAGTCATTCACAACAACCATGGATTTATACATGGACATGCATGTACCCGACCTCAACACACTCATGGGCCAAATCTTCACTCATGAAGCAAAAATTAGCAAAGGTGGTGAGTCCTCAAGAGGTAATCAAACTTCTGCCTTATATTCTGATAAAGCTAAGGTCAAGGAAAAGTCAAAGAATAGGAAGAATGAAGATGAAAATAGCTCTTTCCAAGCAAACTTTGTAGGTAGAGGAAGAGCTAGAGGAAGAGGCAGAGGTGGAAAGCAAGGCAGGGGGAGATTCCAATCATCTCAACCTTGCAATATATGTGGCTTATCTAATCATACTATTGAAGAATGTTTCAGGAATCCAAGGAACTCAAGAGGAAGAGGATTCAATAGAGGTGGCTATGGATCAAATAGAGGCAGATACAATGGAGGCTACAACAACAACAACTACTACAACAACAACAACTACTACAACAACAATAACAACAACAACAACTATCAAAGTGGCCATAGAGGAAGAAGAGATTACAATAACTATGCAGAGGACCAAAGTCAAGAAGATTCATTATTGATTATGAATCTATCAACGAAGAAGGGTAAGGATGATGATCACATATTTTACATTGATTCGGGATGCTCAAACCATGTAGCAGGAAATGTGGCTTTACTTTCTGATTTGGAAGATCCTCATAACAAGCATGAAGTGCAGACACGAGATGACACAAGGCACTCAGTGGAGAAGATAGGTAATGTGAAGACATCAGATGGGAATATGAACCTCTTAAGCAAAGTCTTGTATGTCCCTACAATTACCAAAAATTTAATAAGTGTTGCATAGATTGTTGAAAAAGGATTGCAGGTTAGATTCAACCGATTTGGAGCATATGTTGAAGACCCAAGGCAAGGCTTTCGAAGGATTGCCAAAGGAGAAAAGACAGGAAGGCTTTTCAGTTTTGAAGTGGAAGATACAAAGAACATAGCTTTGTTTAGCTATGGATCTCAAACTCTAACAGAGTTGAAGATATGGCACAAAAGGCTTGCTCACATTGGTGAGAGGACACTCAAACAAATTTGCAGGGACCAAAGTGTACTTGGTTTGCCTAATATCACAAGGCAACACATGATTTATAAGTGTGAAGCTTGTCAACTCGGCAAGGCTCATAGACAACCTTTCAATAAGAAAGGATATATGTATCAAAATCCTTTGGATCTAGTGCACACGGATGTGTGGGGTCCAAGTAAGGAGCCATCTATATCAGGCTCAAGATATTATGTGTCTTTCATAGATGATTGTAGCAGGTGGACCATTCTATTTTTCATGAAGCACAAGGATGAAGTGTTTAATTGCTTTAAGAAGTATATTGCTCTTGTTGAAAACCAAACAGGTAGGACTTTGAAAAGACTAAGATCAGATGGTGGAGGAGAATACTTCTCTTCTGAATTTGATGCCTTCTTGCATGAAAGAGGCATTAAAAGGGAAGTCACTACAAGGTATACACCCGAACTCAATGGTGTAGCCAATGTGGTTGTAATCATATGTGAATCTATACATTTATCATCATCTACTTCTCTGTTTTGTTCTCTGCTATACTCACTCAGAGCAGTGACTTCAGAAGGTCATATCTCGAGTTCTATGCAACCTTGTTCAGTTTTTTAATGTGTGTTGGATAGCTCTTACTGTCTAGTTTCTGTGTATAAATTTTCAAGGTCATTGGACGTACCGTTTGTGAGATATCTGCAATTTACTGCTCACTGGTCTATCTCTGCAGAGCCCCGAGAATTGTGGGCATGTTCCAAAAATTGATAAATCTTGTTCTCAGTGCTCAGTCCATCATTTGAAGTGTTTTAAATTGGAATAGCAAGCTTGCTAAGTCTATTTTCTATGCCTAAAAGGAATTTTTCTAATTCCTACCAGGTTGAGAGCACTGTTCATTTTTTCCAGCAGGTGTATGTCCAAAAATAGCAAGTTTTGGGACCTAGTCATTTCGCAACTAGTCTGTCTTCACTTAAACTTTTGGGATACATGTTCCAAAGTACTTGGGTGATATTTTGGTGGATTTAGGAAGCTCAAAGGGTCTACTAATCAACTCTGAAGTCTCAGTTGGCTAGTGTGAAGCTGGTTGTAGCAGCACCTACTCATCTTTGGATTGCATCCACCATCTCTCTTCACATAAATTACCTTGTTTGGGTTCTCATAACCAAGAGGTTGAGGCTCCTCTTATTCCTTTGTGTAGTTCTTGTAGTCTTTCCTTGATTTGTAGCTTCCTTGGTAGTTGTTATTGTAATTGCAGTTGTAGTTGTTATTGTAGCCTTGATGATGGTTGAACCTTCCTCTTGATTGTGTGTAGCCACCTCTTTGGAAACCTCTACCTCTCTGATTCTTGTTCCTATAACACTCATCTATGGTGTGATTTGATAAACCACAAATATTACATGGGGAAGAGTTGAAAGGTCTCCCCCTACCTTGCTTACCTCCTCTGCCCCTACTTCTTGAGTTCCTATCTCTCCCTGCATAGTTAGCTTGAGAAGTAGTACCTTCATCGTCAATCTTTTTGCTTTTCCCATTCTCTTTAAACTTGCCTTTATTTGTGTATAGGGCAGAAGAGTTATTACCTCTTGATGAATCTCCATCTTTTTGAGCTGGCTTCATGGGTAAAGAGTTTCCCCATGAGTGTGGTAAGATCTAGAATCTGCATGTCCACGTACAAATCCATGGTAGTTGTGAAGCTTTCCCATTTGTCATCTGCCTTGATGCCATTGATTACTTGCCTTACTATCTGCTCCTCTTCAATGTCCTCTCCTATGCTTGCCAATTGGTCAGCCACATCCTTCACTTTGGTCACATACTCTGAGATGCTTTGCTTGGGTTTCTTTCTTTGAGTGGTAAACTCAATCCACAATTGGTTCTTCCTAGCCCTTGTGTTGGAAGAAAAATATGAAAATGTATCCCGTCTCTTGGGATGTCTTACAGTTCATAATGTGTGGAAGAAGAAAGTCAGAGATAGAGTTAAATAAATATGACCTTGCTAATGCATCTTTGGCACACCATGAATTGAGTCTTTCATGCTCCTCTCTTGTAGGTTGTCCTTTGCTTATGAAAATGGGCATCTCCTCATCTCCTGAGATGTATCCATAGAAACTCCTTCCTTGCAAGTATGTCCTCATCCTCAAGGACCATGCTTGGTAGTTATTCCTGTCCAATTTATCAATGAAAGAAGGAAAACCATCTCCCATTTTACCTTAACTTGCTCTGATACCACTATTGGGAAAGATGAATGGACACTCCAAGAAATGAGTTGGTACTTCTAATCCCTGCTCTGTACCTACCCTTTGTTGCTTCCTAGTTGAGTGGAGGCCCGTTTACATTTCCAATGACACTAAATAAGTGCCTATGTACTTTGGAGATGATGTATGTAATGATTAATCCAAATAGATAACTTCACAAGTCACAAGCCATCAAAAACTTGCTATTTTGGTTCACACACCTACTGCTTCTCAAGCTCAATAGTCCCAGCACAATTGCAATTACAAGAATTCCTTTTGGGGATATCTGATTAGCCTAAAGAGCTAATGCTTCCAAGTGGAATTACTTAAACTGATTGACTATACAGAGAGCAATCAATTTAGCAAGTGAAACATTACCCTCGACTTTTTAGGACCTCTATAGAGAATGACCAGTGACCACTTCGAGGCACCTTTCTCCCAATTGGTTGAATGAAATGTCTTCAAATTTTAGCAGCTTGTAGTAGACTTAGAGTGATTTCAACTAGCCATAGAACATTGAATTGATGGAGTAATGACTGAGATATGAGCAAGACAAGAACACTATTTTGAGTGATAATGACAGAGAGACCAACAGATATACTTAGTGATGTATATGTATTATGAAACATGAATTTTCAACATCATCGACAAGGGAATAGTGCCAAATGATTGTGAGGTGAGTGAGCAATGAAGTGTGCTACTCAACCTCTACTGATGATCAAATGTATGGCTCTCCAAAGGAGTGTAATAGCCACTAGATTTCAAGGTATTTTTATAGATGCTATCTTCAAATTTGAATTTGAATTCAAATTTGGCTCTCATTAAAAAGTGATCCCTTAATCTAGGAGATATTCTCTCTAAGTGAAGTCGTAGCTTATCATTCTATATAACTCCATGAGTTTAGTGGATTTACCATATTCTTCTAAGTCATTTGACTTCTACAAAGGTTAAAGATAAAAATCCATAAGCAATGGTTCATGTGAATCTTTAGAAGTTGCACATAAATTCTTCCAATGCCTAGCCAAGTGTGAAGGCTTGGCACTTGCACCAACATTCTCAACCATGCTCTTTGCATGAGGCATTTTATTCATCATTGTTGAAAATGTGAACTATACAAGCTTTAGGTGGATAAAGGTTTCAAAAGACCTTAATGTGGACAAATTTCATGACTCAAATCACTTAGGATGGCCTCACAGTTAGACAAGGTAGTCCTAAGGCAATGAAAAAGTCAAAAGAGGCATCCAAAAGCTATAAAAGGATGTGAAGAGTCATCAAATGCATGGAAGTCTTGTAGGTCATTGAAGACTATGAGACATATACTCAATGAGGTTCAAGGAGAGAGAGTCATCCAAGGCTCAAGGAGCTGAAATGTAGCAATCCAAGCTAGGAAAAATGTAGTGGAGGGCATTATATGCACAGAGGACGAGTGAGGAGGGGGATGATCAATATAGTATTGGATGATGTCAGTGGCCAGCTCATGTTCTCGTATTCGTAATCCCTTTGCTAGATCAAACTACAGTGCATCGCAATCAGTGGCACTTCGGGATATTGGGCTGAGGCATCGTGTAATACTCTAAATACATTGCTCGTCCACATGCAAATAACTAGAGCAGGTGTGTTGGCTTTAGTGTGAACACCTCCAAGTGATAATCCCAGAATCTTTTTGTGAACATTTCTTCAAAGGTCTATTTGTAACAAGAGGGGAGGTATTTTATACGTGCATGCCAAGCATAGGCGACTCGAATACTTGGGGTAGTGCTCATGTCATACAGTGAGTTGTAGTTTCCATTGGTGAAGCCAGGTAGAGCTACTTGTGGAGCTTTTGTATTTCAGAAGGTTTTGAGCATGATCTGCATCATATCGAAAATTTTGAGCATCATTTGTGCCACGACATCTAGCATTGGATTCACGCAAGGGATTGAGTGGTGGATGTTGGCCATCATGTAAGCAATGGAGGGTGGTCCCTGTGACATGCAATGTATGGATAATTAAGCCATTCCTTACATTGGGCATTATTCTGCACTTTAATATTAAATGCTTTCCAAGATCTGCGTCGTGGAACTGGACCATAGCATGGGTTGTAGAAAAGATGTAGAGGGGCATGGTTCTATGTACACATCATTTCTGCGTAAGTTTCTAAAAGCTTTTGCTGTCATGTCGGTTGATAGATTTTGCCTTTTTGTGCCTCTAGTGGTAGGTGTTCGGGTTGAAACTAGGTTGCAAAAGTGGGAATCTTCCCCATGACTCTCTATATTTCTGCGTTATAAGCTGTAAGGATGACAAAGTAAGGCTGGTACTGGAGTTCAGATGAGGTGATGAGGTGCCTTCATGCCAAGTTTTGGAAATAGCTTGATTGCAGAACTGTTCCTTCTATGACTCACCTGCTTGAGAGCTCGTTCCTGCTACGTCAGCCATATTATGCTTATCTATTGGAAGAAGAAAGCCATATTAGCATTGCACTGAAAACATGATAATACCATGTTCCCTCTACAATACCAACATGCTACCAATGTGGTTAGGGAGTTAGTAAGTGAGATGTTTCATGTGATTGTGAGTGTTGGTTAGTAGGTTAGTGGTTTGTCCCTAGATGCATACTATAGATGTGCATTGTACTCTGAATGCATCTATTCTGGTGTGAGCAGGCCTACACACTTGGGTCAGGTGGTTTGATACAAGGTTTTATTCTCCAAACTTTTACCGTATGATTACATCTTTTGAGAGGGATTACCTTTACTTGACATATGACTGCTTGGATTTGAGACTTTTTGGGTACCCATTTCCAGACAGACCTACGTGTGATTTCATGTGTGGATGTGTTGATTATAGATATGTGCCTTGAAGTGTATGAGATGAGTGATTGTGAGTATCAATTTAGGCTTATGAGCTTATGTGAAGCTACTTGAGCATGTAAGCAGGTCTTGGCCACCCAAATTTGTCTGGTATTGGGGTCAACCTTCATTGGCTGCTTTGGGACCCAAATAGAAATGGTTCGTTTTGGGAAATTCTTGGAGTACTCGCTCTTTGTAGTCCTTGCCCAAGTAGATGGTGTCATGCATTATCGGGAAACTATCACTCAAGCAAGGGGCTATTCGCCCTTGCATATCCATATCTCCTTCACATTTTGTCCTCTTGCTTTGTGCTCTCCATTGATTATGAGTATAGACCGTCTGCTTCCTATACTCCTTAAGTTGCTTCATCTCGATCGCCTTTGGAAGAGAAGGGATTTCCACAAAATCCTTGACTACATTGTTGAGAACCTCACCATTCTACATCATAGAGTTTTGGACTAGAACAACATTGTTATCTTCATGTGTACTCCTAGAAGGACAAAGAGTTGTTGATTTTTCTAGTTCCTTGAGTGCTTGATTTTCTAACTCAATGGTGATGCAATTTTGATTTACCCAAACCTGAAGAAGTCCACTTCGTAGGTTCAAGTTGAATACATGATTATAGATCCAGTCTTGACCCAAGGTAAGAGGTTCCGTGAGGTCCTCATCTTGACACACTAGTACCTTCACTATCATAAGAACATCTTGGATGTAGATGGGAAGCTCCACCTCTCCCATGCTAGGGGTTTCCACACCTCCCAATCCTATGAGATATGCTTCTATAGGGTTGATACTTAATTGCAATTCTTGACAGTAAGGAAGTCTAACTGCACTAGTGGCTGCACCTGAGTCAATCAAGGCTCTTACAGTCCTAGCACTATTTCCTTGTCTTATCTCTAGGGTCACAAAAGTTCGTCGGTCAACTATTCTATGGGAACGTACTCCTGATGCTTTGCACATGGCCATGTGATATCTTGGAGCTTCATAAGCATCCTTTGTAGGCTGATCTCTGCCTTGTCTTCTCAATTTCATTCATGGAATGCATTCCAAAGCTTCTGCATGCGCTTCTTCTTGAATTTTTTGTTCTTCTTCTTTACGTTTGTTTGCAGTATTGAGTTGGTTGAGCATTTCCTCTATGAGGGGTTCTTGATATAGTTTCACTTTGCATCCTCTTATGTAACTCAATAATATATCGCCTTCTAGGGTGGCTAATTGGATAGCTCCACTTGTTGATATTCTATTGATAATCATGAGTCCATAGCCACACTTTTCCAATTTTTCGTGCATGTTGCTTCAGAGTGTAGACTGGGACTAAATCCCCTGTTTCCAAGCATTTATCCTTCACATGGACATCAAAGTAAGCCTTTTGTCATTTCTTGGTCACATAAGTTCTTGTTGTTGCTCTCAATTGTGTTTCACCTAAGCGTTTCAGATCAAAGATTCTAGATGCGAGCTCATGGTCGGTCCATTGATGCTCTTGTGATACTTTCAATGTAGGTATGAAGAAGTCTAATGGTAGCACTACATTTTGGCCAAATACTATCTGAAAGGGTGTGGCTTGGAGCACTGTTTTATAGGCAATTTGATATGCCCAAACAACATGATGTAGTTGTTTGTCCCAATGAGAGCGCTTATTATTCACCAATTTTGTTAATACGTTACAGATTATCTTATTCGTGCTTTTGGCCAGGCCATTGGCTTGTGGGTGATATGGAGCCGGCTTCTTGGGAACCACCATGCATTCTTGTAACAAGTGTTCAATGAACTCATTCAAGAAGTGCATATTGTAGAGAGTACACACGCGGAAGCAAAATGAAAAGTAAAGTACTCTCACAAAACAAAGAATGTGTGAGACACAAAATGAGTAGACCATGAAATGGGTAAACTCATGTGGATTAGAAATGAGCTTGCCAAGAGCATGGAGTAGGCTCCTCAAGCTTCTAACCAAGTACAAATGAGGGGAGAGGGCCTCCTTATATAGATTTGGGAGGGGCTCTCAAAAGTACATCATATGTGGGATAAGTCTCCTAAAAGGAGAATGAATACAACTGGTAGAAGCACATGGCAAGGTACCCAAATACAAAGGAAATACAATATAAAATGGAAATAGACTAGAAATGGAGTGCCTCCTAGATACAAAATGGAGATGCACTCATGTAGATACAAATGTAGATGAAGTAGGAGCAATCATGTCCTCAACAACCCCTCTGCAACTCCATTTTGGAGTGGCTGAATGCTGCAGAGGTCCACCAAGCACTGAAGCAGAACCGGAGGTAGAGCCTTTGTGAACTTGTCCGCCAGGTTCTCTTGAGAGGTACACTGCTCCAGAGTAATCTCCCTCAACTAAGAGACAAAGAATGTGATCAATAAATAAAAAAACGCGGTCTTTGATCTAGACACGTAGCATCATCCTGAATGAATCCTAGATAAAACGATTCAATAGCTACATATTGCCACGTATGCTTATCAGGAAGAAGGGCCAAAACACTCAAAATCAGCGTGCAGAGCTATCACGTGAATGTAAAAATGGAATATAGGAAATTGGAATGTGCCAGCACAGGAATTATGATGTGCTAATGATAGTGGGGCGCCTTATTTTCTCTCTCCCTGTATCTGCGAAGCTACAGCGTGCTTGACGAAAAAAATGATCTGGTTGATCCACTTATTCTCAGTTTGGAGCCAAAAGAGAGATTACAGATTTGCTTTGCTCCACGTAACCCAAAAGAGAGATTACAGATTCGCTTTGCTCCATGTAGCTCGAATCTCTCTGCTGCTCAGAAGACAAATGGACGCCAGGTGGAGATTCAATGTATGGATTACAAGGCACCTTGGCCAATCAGTGCTCTTGCTCTCTCTCTCTCTCTCTCTCTCTCTCTCTCTCTCTTTCTGAGATACAGACTGGCACAAATGCTATGCGCTCACGAGTCTTTTCCAATCACAGATAATGAATGAATTGAGAGAGCTATGCACGATGAGGTGTTGGTAAGCAACGTTCGCGCTCTATGTCGTAGCTGTGTTCTAACACGATCAACATGATGAAGGAGCCGGCTTTCTGCATTGTGCTCTGCTTACTAGCGTGCTTGTTATAGGGGCCCTATCTGTCGTGATAGATGGTGTCTACCATCTGTTGCGGGGTCTCTCTGTCACGATAGATGGGGTATATTGTGATAGAAGAGGTTCTAAATTTGGTCTATCGTCTATCATGGTTTTGGTCTATCATGATAGACGGGGTCTCTCACGATAGATGTTGTTTGTCATGGGATCTGTCTGTCACGATAGATGGGTGTCTGTCATGATAGAAGATGTCTATCATCTGTCATGATTTTGGTCTGTCACGATAGACAAAAATAAAGCAAATTTTTAGGAAGTTTTTGATGATTTGGAGTGCTCTAATGGTGCAGTTTGTTGTGCCATGCATGCAAACACAAAACACCAACTTTCTTTGTTTGTCATGACAGACAGAGGTCGTCATCTTGGGACTTGTACAGAGGTCTATCGTACCTATGGAAGCTGCGGGAGATGATGATATAGCTAGAACTTGCATCAAAAGCTCAAAAAGACACAAAAAATAGATCACACACAATCTCTCTTGCTCTCTCTCACAAGTGAAATGAGGGGAATGAGGTGGGGATGGATATATGACTAAAAAAACTGAAAGCTCAACGTATATGGAGATGGAGGTGGGAGATGGTGATGATGATGATGATGAAAATAAGAAAAAATAATGAAAAATAAAGAAAAGTGAAGATATTACCTATGACTCCAATGGCATAGCTCTACATTTTACCATCACACGCTCATCCTCAAAGCTCTCTCCCTAGCAGCAACACCAAATTTGGTGTCACTCTAGCACAATGGAAAGTAGCAATGTGAGGAGATCCACCTCATAAATGTCAATCCGGGGAGATGTGAGGACCAGTATGATGACTATGAGAAAGTGATGGCACAAATGTGTGAGTGAGAACCACACTAACATGCACACACATACACACACGCACACGCACACAAGGCAAGAACAGAGAGAGGAACAATGGAGTTCTTTCTATTACTCAAAAATTCTCTTACAATAGCTGAAAAATCTAACAAGCTAACCTCAAAAATGAGCTCTTTAGCTCTTTTTATAGTTTTTTACTAGGTTTTGGCTTGTCTAGACCTAGTGTCCTACCTAGGTTCCTAGGCTATTTTGGAGGCTCAAATGAGCTCTAAAAATTATGAAAATTGGTATGTAGGTACTTCCACTACTCCTCAAGCTTGAGGAATCCTTGGCTTGCACAAAATGGAGTTGAAATTATTGAAAATGGTATTTACAAGGTTGGTCTAGTGATTAAAATCACTATTGATTGGAAGTAATTTATGAAAAAAATGAATGGGCCTCTTTTATGCCGGATTGTACTTGATTGCTTTGTCTCCTCATTGCTTCTATTGCAACAAGGATAGTGGCATAAAGAGGAAATTTACATGTAGGTACAATCCTCAACAAAATGGTGTTGCAGAGAGGAAGAATAGGCATTTGGTTGAGATAGCTAGATGTCTCATAAATGAAGGTATGTTACCATTCTCTTATTAGGCTGAGATTTTGAATATAGCTTGTTACTTGATAAACAGGGTTCCTATAGGTGGTGTGCACAACTTGGCTCCGCATGCATTCTATTATGGAAAGAAACCAACCATGGAGCACCTCAAGGTATTCGGATGTGTATGCTTTGTTCATGTCCCTACTAAGTGAGAACAAAGTTAGAGCCCAACAATGAGAAATGTGTGTTCATTGGCTACTCAAATGAGCAAAAAAGATACAAGTGCTACAAAACTCTCTCAAAAAATCTATATGTGTCAAGAGATGTTGTGTTTGATGAGTCAAGGTCTTGGTATGGAGACAAGGGCAAGGCAAAGTTGGATGAAGAGGAAAAAGAGGAGTATGTAGACTTTGATGTGTAGATTCAATCACAATCAGTGGTCTAGAGGCTTCTTCATCTAAGGTACACTCATATGATCACTCTTACACTTACGTTTATGAAGTACCATCACCTACTTCAAGGTATAGAAGGCCGCAAGAGATAGACTATAACACTAGGGAAGCTCAAGAGGAGTGAGAAGACGAACAGCTTGAGGAGGTCATTACTCCTAATAAGCTCAATAGACTCAAGACATAATATCCCAAAGGTCAAGAGAGGAGGTCTAGAAGGAAGAAGGTACCCCCACAAAGGTATACATATGGTTCTTTCAGGGCAAAGCACTAAGCATGCATGATGAATGTCATTGGAGATCAAGAGCCAGATTCTTATGAGGCAAAGAACAAACCAAAGTGGAGGAAGGCTATGTATGAAGATTTCAAATCTCTTAAGGAGAAAAAAACTTGGGAACTAATACCCAAGAACAAAGAATGAAGATAGTCCAAAACAGGTGGGTGTATAAGACCAAGAGGAATGTAGATGGCAACTTGGCAAGGTACAAGGCTAGACTAGTAGCCAAAGGCTTCACACAGACACAAGAGGTAAATTGTGAGGAGACTTTTAGCCCTATAGCAAAAAAGTCTACCATTAGAGCCATCAAGGCCCCATGTGCGACAAGGAGGTGGCCTATCCACTAGATGGACATAAAGAAGGCCTTCTTGAATGGTGAGTACAAGAAGAGGTGTTCATGGAACAACCTCAAGGGTATGTAGATCCACAACATCCTACCTATGTTTGGAGGTTGAAGAAGGCCTTGTATGGCCTTAAGTCCTCTCGATTAGGACAACTTAATGATAGATCTAGCAAGAGGCCTCAGACTCAAAGAACATCACTTAGCAACTGATGCCGTGGAATATTACATCACACACCCTTCACAAAAAAGGTTTGTCAGGGATGACAAATGCGAGAGAGGGGATGTTGGTAGTAGCCAAGGAGGTCCATGTGGCTTGACTATACAAGGAAGCATGTGGCAAACCAATCATCAAGAATCAGAACAGAGAGAGGCCCAAATAGAATCGAGCATATAAGGAAGTCAAAGAAGATCCGGCAAGTAGACCCATCAAAATTTTCAATGCAACTTCTTATGAAACAGTGATTTTGATCACTACATGCCATAGTAAATCCTATTTTTGTTAAGTACAACTCCATTTTGTTCAAGATGGGAAATCCTTGAGCTTGATGAGCGTTGGATCTATGTACATACCATTTTTTGTAATTTTTAGAGCTCCTTTGAGCCTCCAAAATAGCCTAAGAACATATTTTTTAACTAGGTTGGAGACTAGGTCTGGAAAAGGCCAAAGCTAGTGAAAAACTATACAAAGAGCTAGAGAGCTCATTTTTGGGGTTGGATTCTTGGGAATTGAAGTGAATTAAGTAGTTTGTAAACTTTTTTTTGGCTAATAAAAGATTCCATTACTCCATCTCTTTGTCTTAGTGCGTGTACCTATGAGTATATGTTCTGCTTCTCATTCACACACTTGTACTCTCACTTGCTCATAGTCGTCATACCACCCTCATGTCTCCTCAGATTGACAATTATGAGGTGGGTCTGCTCATGTTGATACTCAACATTGTGCTAGAGTGACATTATCGCATCTTGATCACTTCCAAAGGTTGTCATAACTTCTAGTGCTTTCAAAGGTATGTGACTATTTGTACCTTGTTTGTTTGGATTTTTTGGACAATCCCTAATCAAGTGCTCTCTCCCACAATCCTTACAATATACACCTTCCACTCTAAGAATAGGTGGCGGAGGACAATCTCTCACAAAGTTGTCTTCGCCACACCTATAACAAGTTACCTTTTCTATGTTCTTGAATTGTAGTCTTGGGTTTGACATGTAATTATTTGTTATGTACATGAATGTGGCTTCATCCATTTCAAATTTCCCATTTCCCAAATCTAAGGCTTGCAGATCAGGTTCTTTATTGTATTCATAGTCCCGATTTGTATGGTTAGAATGATCATTTGAATGGCTATTATAACCATCAAAGTATTCTCTAGTTGGTACTAAGGACTGTTAGAGGGCCGCCGAACAAGGACAAATGAACTAGGATAGGTGTCTTAAATGTAAAAGTGTTAGACGGCCGCCGAACAAGGACAAAAGTACTACGACAGGTATCTTAAATGAAAAAGAATCTTTCAGGAAACGCGCAGGTAACTGAAGAATTGCGCATTCTTGTAAAAAAATCCTCTATATAAGGCAATGAGAAAAGAGTGGCAGCAGCGCCCCATTTGTGGGAATTGCAGTGTATCGTTTGAGTAAGCCTCGTTTTGGGGAGGGTCGTAAACGTATTGTGTGAGTGTGTATGTTGTTGAGAAGATAAGTCCTGCTTTGTTCTGTTCTGTTCTGTACTCCGGCTAGTCGATTATTCTCGCCTTATTGCAGAGTTACGAATCAGTTGTATTGTGTTACGAATTTGTTTGGTAATGATTGAGTGTATCTCTGAGGGTTATCAAGTGCAGTATATTGTTGTCAGTTCTTCGGCAGAGCAGGGGAACGTGAAAAGTAGTCCCGAACTAATTATCTGTTAGCGTTCTGTAAGTGACCGAATTCGATACCGTAGCCTACATTCGCTGTTGATTCCGATCACTGGGAGACTAGTAGCTGTAATGGTCTGAATGAGAGTAGGACATCGTTAGTCTATGGTTAGCCGTTTGTTATTAGGAGATTGGTTGTTCGAGTTTAGCATACGATGAGTCCTCATAACTTCAAGGTATAATGCCTGGTTGGTATACCTATCTGCTCTGAAGACGTACGTATTAGGTGACCTTTGTTACTGAGTATATTTTGCTCATAAAAGAAGTAACCGGATTGCTGCCCTCAGTCCTGAAGTTCTAATTCCAGTACACTGAACAGTCTTTCGTTGTTCAAAGATGGACACTGAGCTAAGAACGGGACAACATTTAGGATTGTGTGATGATTTGGGAAAATAGTACAGGGCCTCTGTCTAACAGACCCCTACCACTCCCAAGGACCCACGTGGCTAAGAGAAAATTTACGGTTAGGAAAGATTCAAAAACGGCTGAACTTGAAGCACTTTGAGTCTGAAAGTGGAAGTAATGATTAACGTTTAACATTTGGCGCCGTCTGTGGGAAAGTGGCATCAGATTGCCAGTTATCTGTGAAAAGTGGCAGTAGCGTGCCGGCTGTTTTTCAGAATCAAACATTACGTTTATCGTTCGATTGACTGACGGTAGCAACAGAGCCAGATTGTTGCCAACTGCTCAGATAGTGCTACTATGCAATGATACATGCCGGTTACTCAGTCTGGAATCCTAGGAACCATACGACTGGAACACGAAAAGTACTAAAGACAACCCTAGGAGAAGAAGGTATAACGCGGCCTGACCCAGTGGTCAAGCAAGTTAAGGACGTTAGAATTAATTCCGGTCATATTCCGGTGGAACGATCAACACCTTTGGTACATTCTGGTGTCACTTCGACCCAGCCTATCGAAAATACAGTAATTCCAGAATCTACCAAGACGCCGCTGGAAACCAGTTTAACAATCTTGGATAAAGATTCAGAGTTATCCACGATCAGAAATACTCTAGGAAAAGAAATCGGTAAAAGCGGAAAAACACTGCAGTCTGGAACACTTTCAGTTCATTCCGGTGATATTCCGGTGATAGAAACACCAACTGGCGGCCAAGGATTAGCATTTTTTGCGGAATCCTCAGCCCGACCCGCGTGCTTGGAAGAAAGATTTCGGATATTGGACATCCAGAAGGAAGGAAAGCTGTTCGAAGCAGAGATCCGAAGTATCCTATGCAAAAACAACACACCGGAAGGCACGCCATCCGGTGATCCAAGTTCTGATAGTTCAACCAATCAACCTCAAGATACAGAAGAAGGGCCAAATACACTCACAATGAACGGACAACAACAGCAACAACAGTTATGTCAACCAAGGCCGCCTCCAACAGGAGTAACATACACGAAATTTGGTGGATTCCCAGGAGATGACCCGGATGCTCACGTACGCACTTTCGAGATCAGTTATGCAGTCCTTAACCATCCACCGGATCAGGCATACAAGGCCATTGTTTTTCAATCTACACTGGTCAATGAAGCGGCTAGATGGCTTACGGAATACGACATAAATCATTTCGGTACCTATGATGCAGTACGAGATGCTTTTTTGCAACGATTCAGGTTAAAGAAGAATCCCGCCAAAATCTTTGATTATTTACAGAACAACCGACAGAAGGCGAATCAGACTGTCCAGGAATATGCTACACTTTTTAGAACCCACTTGCGACAGATACCACAGGCCCACGTTAACTTACCGGATGATGTCATCACGCAGTGGTTTATCAATGGTTTAAACCCGCAATTGAAGCAGATCATGATCATAAGATGTGTCGGAGCAATGACGTTGGATGCAGTCATTGCCATGGCTCTGCAACTGGAATCCAAAGTCGGTGGATTTACAAAAGATCTAGAGTGGTTAAAAACGAACAAAACTATGACTGAAGATATAACCAGACAAGTGTACTGTATCACATGCAAAAATTCAGGTCATACTAGTGCCAATTGTGCGCTAAATCAAACGTTCTGCACTATCTGCAACACTGCCGGACACACCACCGGAAATTGTGTCTACAATGCCAGAATACAGGGAACAGCAACAGTCAATGCTGTTATTCAAGAACATGGACAGGCAGCGAATCACTATGTACCTCCGCAACTGAGAAACAATCAACCGCAAGGATATCGAAACTACCGAGGACAGAGAAACAATAACTATAATGCAAACCGCTGGCAGAACGAACCACCACCGGAAAATCCCAATTTACCACCGCCACGCTGTCATTTTTGTGGTGAATTCGGACACATTAGAAGATTTTGCAAGGATGCAGCTGAGTATGATCAAAGGAAGAAGGAGCAGCAAAACCCAATGGCCAACATGGTACAAATTACACCGGTAGAAACGCAAACTGCTACAGTCCAGACCCGATCAGGTAAACAGCTGCAGTCAGCAGCAAAAATATTCGAACCTGGGATACGAGAACAACATAGGATGTATAACAAGGCTAGTCACTAGACCGCAACAGAACCACCAGTGTTCCCAGAACCTATTCCAGTGACTCAGACCTCGTCGACAAAGGAAGGAACACAACAAAAGGGAGCAGCAGAAGAACCATCATCGGCAATAAACATAACAGCAGATACTTCTGCATCAGCAGAGACCTCAAGTTCAAAAGAGCAGGATAACCAATCTCAACAGGCCTGGGAAATTTTATCCAAGGCATCTATCACTCTGCCTCTCGGCCAACTACTGGCATTAGTACCTGGGGTTCGACAACAGTTCCAGCAACAGTTTAGTACGGTACCTTCTTGTATTCCGGCGACAGCAGCAGTTCAACCAGAACCTGATTCTACGGTTGATCATTCAGTTCCCTTGATTACAGTGTGGTATAAGAATCATAAAATTACACAGGTATTGATTGATGGAGGCTCTGGTGTTAACATTGCAACTACAGCCTTATGCAATAGGTTAGGATGGACCGAAATCGAACCAGTTCAATTTTTTGTCAGAATGGCAGACCAATCTAGAGTCCATCCTGTAGGACTTGTGCGAAATGTACCCATTACTTTACAAGGTACGACCTTCAAAATGAATTTTGTTATACTAGATCTGCCGGAATCCACTTTGGATTACAACCTTCTTTTTGGTCGACCTTGGCTGAAGCATGCGAAGGTAATACAGGACTGGTCTGCACAAGAGCTTACGTTCAAAGATGCCAACCGTAGATATGTGGTAAAATTAGATGCTATACAACCTTGCGAACTTCACGCCAAACCATATTTTGCTGAACCAGTCCACATGTTAGATGGACTATCAGATGATGAAGAAGAGGAATTTATGAAGAATAACGCTGACTTAATGACCTTAGGGACTGTTGATCTACAGTCCGTAATAGATAACTGGAAGTATGTACAGTTGCACCAATCACCCAAAAAACTAAGCAGGAAGATATTGTGCCAACACATGACAATGAATTACAATCACTATTCCGGTCGACAGACGATACAGAGAAACTGCAACAGTTTTATGTCTTCGAAGACCAGTTGACCTCGTACAATCTAGGAGACAAAGATCATCCACGACCTGTAAAGATAAGGCAAAACTTACCGGAAATATTTAAGGCTGATTTGATTCGACTACTTCACGAATTCTCAGACGTCTTTGCATGGGATTACAAAGATATGAAAGGATTAGATCCGCGCATCTATCAGCACAGAGTCATGTTGCAGCCTGAAGCTAAACCGAATAAGCAGCCCAGCTATCGGATGAATCCCAATTATGCATCACAGGTAAAAGCCGAACTTGATAGATTATTAAAAGTTGGATTCATCGTACCAGTAGAACATGCTGAATGGATTTCACCAATTGTGATCGTGCCAAAGAAAAATAAGCAACTACGAATCTGTGTAGACTACCGGAAATTAAACGCAGCAACAGTACCGGATCCTTTCCCGATCCCCTTTCTGGATACCATGCTTGATAGGGTAGCAGGCCACGAAATGTATTCATTCTTAGACGGATACAGCGGTTACAATCAGGTTAGGATGGCTGAAGCAGATATCCCAAAAACTGCCTTCATTACCAATTGGGGTGTCTTTGCTTGTACGGTAATGTGGTTTGGATTGAGAAACGCACCAAGCACCTTTCAGCGATGTATGCAGGAGATTTTCTCTCCTTATCTCAATTCGTTTATGCAAGTATATCTCGATGACTTCTCAATTTTCGGAAAGATGATGGCACATTTGCTTCATCTACGGTGCTGTTTCCAAAAGTGTCGAGACTACAGACTCTGCCTTAACCGAAGCAAATCTGTGTTTGCCGTTTCATGTGGCAAACTACTTGGTCATATTGTATCTGCCCAAGGTATCCGAGTAGACCCAGATAAGATTTCGGCAATTTTAGAAGCCCCAGTACCCGCCACTCCGAAAGAAGTAATGCGTTTTATGGGTCAAGTACGGTGGCACGGCAGACACTTACGATGGCTTGCTCATCTGGCTGTACCACTGAACAGACTAATCACCAAAACTCCCCGACAGTTCGAATGGACTCAAGAATGCCAAACTACATTTGAACGACTCAAGTATCTATTGACGCAGGCCCCAATCTTACAACCACCGGACTGGGACAATCCGTTTCCATGTTTTTGTCGACGCTTCAGATGTTGCGATCGGCAGTATTCTGATGCAGCAAACACATAAGTGGTTTCGCCCTGTCTATTACGCTAGCAGAAGGCTTGCATCGGCAGAAAAGAACTATTCTACCACCGAAAGAGAATGTCTAGGATTAATTTACTCCATCAAAAAGTTCAGACATTATCTATTAGGCCGGAAATTTACCTTTCATGTGGATCATGCTGCCCTTGTCTATCTAGTAAGACAACAACATTTAGGCGGACGATTAGCACGATGGGTGCTACTCTTGCAGGAATTTGATTATGAAGTCATTCACCGACCCGGAAATGCACATGCCTTAGCAGATTTCTTATCTCGCCTAGATTCTGGTGAAGCTCCGATAGGCATAGATGACACGACTCCAGCAATTTATTGTTCTGAACCACTGATCGATGAGACTGCCGAATTACAAGCAACACCTACATATTTTGATCAGATTCTAACTTTTCTCACCGAAGGATGCTTTCCATCTGCGACTACCAGGGCAGTTCGAAGGAAAATGGCAGTCTTTAGCCGCCGATTCCAGTTAGTTGTAGGAGAACTATATTATGTAGATCACACCGGAATCTTACTTCGATGTGTTCCTCCGCACGAAATTAACTCGGTCATCACAATGGCTCATTCAACCCCTACTGGTGGTCACTTTGCCACAGATCTAACTCACCGGAAAATTCTGCAAGGAGGTCTCTGGTGGCCTACTATGTACCGAGATGTGGCCCAATTCGTCAAAAACTGCGATAACTGTCAAAGGTCTGGACAACCACTACAACGACACTTCTTTCCCTTGCAGCCTATTATGCCACTCGAACCATTTCAGAAATGGGGATTAGATTTTATCGGTCCAATCACACCTCCAGCAGTCTTCAGTAACAACAGATTCATACTAACCTGTACAGACTATGCAACGAGATGGGCAGAAGCTTGGGCTTTACGGTCTGCTACAGCAGTTGTAGTAGAAAAATGTCTGTTAAATGATGTCTTCCCACGATTTGGCTTACCACTCGAACTGGTGACAGATCAAGGTACTCACTTCGTAAATAATTAATGAAGGTACTCACCCAATCATTCCAGGTGACACATAAACTCAGCTCTCCATATTACCCTCGCGCCAATGGTTTGGCCGAAAGTACAAACAAATCACTATTGAATATCCTCCGGAAACTGATTATGGAAGCACCGGAAAGATGGGATCAACTACTACCTGCAGTATTATGGGCATACCGAACTACATATAAGGTAACAACAGGTTTGACACCTTTCAAACTAGCTTATGGTTTAGAAGCAATAGCACCCATGGAAATAGTTATCCACGTAGCAATCACCCAGAAAATGCTACCGGAAGAGTCGCTGACAGCACGAATGGACGCACTCAAGGAACTTGATGAGCACTGATGGCTCAGCTTTTTAACCATGCGCGAAGTACAACTAAGGCAAGCCAAGACACACGATCGATATTTGAAAACCCCAATCTTTTCGGTAGATCAGCTTGTACTCTTCTATAACGCAAAATCCGATAGAGCAGCAGGAAAGTTCAAATTACGCTGGTTCGGCCCTTTTAAGATCTCAGAACAAGTCGGTCCGACAACTTTTCGGTTGACTACGTTGACTGGAAATCCACTCCCAAAGGTAATTAATGGATCGAAGTTGCGGCCCTATCATCACACCACTAGCCCGCATTAAGTTTTCGACGATGGACCGCGTTTGGTTTAATCTTTTCTTTTCCTTCTTTCTGCTTTTTATAAATAGCCGTGTTTTGTACAATCTTGACGTAACCAGCCGCCCCCTTAACAGTCACTCGAGTACGCACGCCTGCATGTAAACCAGCATTATTCCCGCACTGCACAATGATATCCAACCCCCTTTTCCCCCCCACCGTATTGTTTCTACTTAAACTCTATCGACAACGCCGAAATAAGCTATTGTGTTGTATGTTAGTATTCTGAGCCTTCGTGCATTCTGCATCCGTGTTCATTGTCTGTCTCAGTAACCGCCATGGAAGCGATAGCCAACTATGCTGCCTTCCGCGATGGTATCCCTACCGAGGTAGGTGAATACCTGCGTTGCAGAGGGTTGGCCAACTTCGCTGAGTTGCCTTGGCACTCGGTGGAAGCCCATCCTTTCTTCACGCAAATCATCACCGCCATTGCTCAGTCCCCCCCCCACCGAACGCCAATGGGTCTTCCTCTCGCTCCCTTCGCGAACAGTCATCACCTTCCAAGCCTTCGCTGAAGCCTATCACCTCAACCTGCAAGGCTGAGAAAATGGCCCGAGTATTCCCATCGCCCGCATGAATGAACTATTCCCCCGCTCCTCGTCCAACGAATACGCCATTCTCTGCCGCCCCAAACCCGAACGATCCGCCCTGCAATTCTTAGTCGCCATACTCAACCTGCAGAAGCGCACCTACGGCATCTCACGACCATTTTATTCTGCTTTAGAATTAGCTGCCCAAGAACCCGTGAACTTCGCATCATACTTTTTCCTTAGAATCCATAAAGAATGTGTAGCTATCGTGAAGCAACTCCAAAAGGGTACCACCCCGCGCTCTCGCCTTCCCCATATCATCTCATTCCTTTTCCCAGCCATCCTTGCCGCACAACCACCACCCCAAGGTCCCATACTTAGGCACGAAGAATCAGTTCAACCACTCGACGAAGGGGAAGAAGAAGATGAGGAGATCAACCAACTCTTCCGCAATAAGACAATTCGGATCAGCTCCTCGGAAAGCGAAGCACAAGGATCCACCGGAAAGAATCAGGACACCCGAAACGCCGAACAAGAAGAGACCTTCCACGACACAGCCACTTCCATACACAATGAATCATCGGCCAACCACCACGACCAGGAGAATCACACAGAAACAGAACCACTCTCAACCGAAGAAGCATCAGCACGACGAGAAGATGAACAACAAGTGATCGACAGCGCACTCAACAACTTACTGAAGGCCGTAGAATCCACCATCGCCCACATTACAGGTGAACACCAACCCATCCATCAGGTAACCCACTCTACATCCCCTGATCCTCAATCCCCACCAGTCAACCCTTTCCCGCCGCCAAGTTCTGAATCTTCTTCATCCTCCCCTAATTATTCACCCCCGACATCCCCCCAAATCCATACCCAAACCTCTACACCACCACAACACCCACTCCTCCTTTCCTATGTTCCGATCTTTTCTGAACTGGCTAACATGGGCCAACTACTCATTACCCTCTCACAACAACTTCCGGTACAGATGAGTGAGGTCGCAAATACCATTCGGCACGACCTACAGCACAAAGTCGACCTCTTGGAAGCCGACATCACCCCACTCCAAGAAGAAGTCGACGCCGTAAAAGCGGAGAATCATCAATTACAGACACAATTAGCCGACCTCCAAGCATAGTTTTCAGAACAACAGGCCTTGATACAGCAAAGAGATGCAGCACTAGAGCAGCTTGCCGCCAAAGACCAGCTATTACACGAAGCACATGAAGAAATCCGGGAATTAAAGACCGCACTCCAAGAAAAAGAAGACATCAGCTCATCCCTCGAAGAATTGGTCGAAGAAACGAAGGCCCAGTTGCAGGAAACCATCCAGAAGAATCAAGACCAACAGCGAGAAGCAGCACAAGTCCAAGACGAGCTACGAAGAGCCCAGGAATGTTTGGACGAGGTAAACAGAATGCTGAGACGCCAATTAACCAGGGAAGCAAAATACCAAAAAGATCTGGCAGACGCTCGAAGAGAACGAGATGCATATTCCAAAACGATTGAATTTCAGAACCAGCAATTCGAGCGACTAGATAACCAACTGCGAAATCAGAAGGATCGTGTCACGGAGATGCAGCAGAAAGTCACCGAAATGAAGACATCCCGGGACGCTGCATTATCCAATGATTTTTATTTACAGGAGGCCTTTTTGCAAACCCAGGCCGAAATCTTGCTTACTGAAGCAATCGCACTTAGTTTCGTCAGAATAGATGCGCAGATTTTAGAACCCGACACTCTGAAGCAATTATTAGAAACCCTTAAGAAAAAAATAGCTCGTATATTTAGATTAGCCAGGAATATGTACCTCGAAGGCCTCATAGAAGAATAGTAAAATTCGACCATGCGAATTCATAATGTAACGATGAGTTCGAAATGAGTATGATACCAAGGTTTTGTTTCATGATATTTTTTGCACATGTAAAGACTTGCTAAGTCCAGCATCGATCTACGGAATAACACGCAGAATGATGATTTTTACTCATGCTACAATTTTGATAAGGGGAATGAAGTGTCATGTCCGAATGAAATATAATCATTCCAGCGAATGGCAGTTCAAGCTCTGGTGCTTATAAAATGCGTATGCCTAGCATAGTATTCTTCAGTATAGTATTCTTCGAGCTTCGACGCTAGTTACCAAACTTCCAGCATATTATTTTCGGCGACTATTACAATCATGTCTGAATCCGATATACTAAGATGGCGACTCAGGAAGCGCGCAAATGCACAGAACCGTGTTGTGACTACAACAGACACTACATTGCAGGATGATGAAGATGACTCAATGACTTCTGCAACATTAAAAGTTCAGCCTAACAACATATTATTTTCCACAGAATTTAAAATAGAGCTCGACATCCATTCTAGGAGGAATGAGAACTGGCTACGGAGGATCGGTCTCCTCCAGTTTGCTCAGTTACCATGGGAGAAGTGGACAGGTAATGAAGATGCAGAGAATCAGTTACACAGCATACGACGAACAAAAGGCCTCATTTTAAACCAGGTACAATTTTCACCACAGTTAGTTTCAGCCATATTTAAACTGCCGCTGTATGATGATGCACGTTTTCCTAAATGTTCGAATGATGATCTGAGAAAAGAATTTGGAAACTGCGAAGGCCCCAGAAGATATTACATGATGAAAAATGCCACATATCAGCGCCGTGAACAATTCAAGTGGTATTTAGAGAAACTCTGTTTCCTAGTTAAATTTGATTTGATGTCTAGAGAAAATTTCTCACCATTAGTACATGCCGAAGGAGGTGGTAGAGTTAGCTGGACACACTGGCTATATAACCATCTCTATACACAAATCTTTGTCAGGGATAAGCGAAGATCCCAAACCAATAGCAGACTAGCAGTATATTTAGCTGCTATATTCGAATTTGTGCAGTTAGTGAACGAGCAGAAGCTGAATTGGTCCCAACATATTAATTCCTGTGATCATAACATGATAGACACAGGACACCCACACAGTGCAGAGCAAGCAGAAGCAGAACAAATTTCCACATCGTCTGTAAATTTATTTCACACAAGTAATAGCGAACAGAACAAGACAGTAGGAACGCCATTTAGGCTGTCGATTAAACGAAGGATGGAAGACCACTTACCCACTGTCAGTCCAGGGCAATTATCGGATGACAATCTCCAACCAGATTATGTGACAGGGATGCAAAATAAATTACAGGAAGTTTCTCAATATTTGCGTCAACAAGAACAATTGCTTCAGCAGAAAAAAGAATTATTATTCGCTAATATGAATAATTCCAATTCATTATTAGAAAAAATGACACAGATGCAAAAGGAACTGGACGACAAAGAAGGCTTACTGAAGGAGTTACAGAGTAACCAACGGCAATTAATGGCGGAATTGATTAACGCTAAAAAGTTTTTTCAAGAATTTCACCAGTGGCAGCAAAATATACAAAAACAGATCCAAGACAAAATGATGAGCTTTTCTACCATGAATGCCAACCTGCAAGCAGAAAATGAAATTTTGCATTCAAGAATACAGGTTTTGCAGGAATTGGAAAGGCAGATATTAAAAGATGAAGGAGTAGAACTGAATGCCACATTAATGACGAATGTGGATATAGATTTATTAAAACAACAATTGGATAGTCGTGTTCAAAGTATTTGGACACTTTTTCGTAGAAGATGGCTTGCTATACTTGTTCCTCCACTTGAACAAGTGCGGTCATGTTTTGTGTCAGTCCATGAAAGTCATCTCATTACTGTAATTCAGAAGCAAGAAAAGCAGCTTGAAGAATACAAGCAGAATATTAAAGGATTGCAAGAGGAGCTATTACAAAAGAATATACAGGAAAAGCCAGAAATGATTCAGGAGCAGAACTCTGGAATAGGCCTTCAGGCAAAGCAAAAGAATGTCGAAGACGATAATGCACTTCCGGGTTCGAGTCCACCGTGCGTGCCAGTGTTGGAGGGCCGCCGAACAAGGACAAATGAACTAGGACAGGTGTCTTAAATGTAAAAGTGTTAGACGGCCGCCGAACAAGGACAAAAGTACTAGGACAGGTATCTTAAATGAAAAAGAATCTTTCAGAAAACGCGCAGGTAACTGAAGAATTGCGCATTCTTGTAAAAAAATCCTCTATATAAGGCAATGAGAAAAGAGTGGCAGCAGCGCCCCATTTGTGGGAATTGCAGTGTATCGTTTGAGTAAGCCTCGTTTTGGGGAGGGTCGTAAACGTATTGTGTGAGTGTGTATGTTGTTGAGAAGATAAGTCCTGCTTTGTTCTGTTCTGTTCTGTACTCCGGCTAGTCGATTATTCTCGCCTTATTGCAGAGTTACGAATCAGTTGTATTGTGTTACGAATCTGTTCGGTAATGATTGAGTGTATCTTTGAGGGTTATCAAGTGCAGTATATTGTTGTCACTTCTTCGACAGAGCAGGGGAACGTGAAAAGTAGTCCCGAACTAATTATCTGTTAGCGTTCTGTAAGTGACCGAATTTGATACCGTAGCCTACATTCGCTGTTGATTCCGATCACCGGGAGACTAGTAGCTGTAATGGTCTGAATGAGAGTAGGACATCGTTAGTCTATGGTTAGCCGTTTGTTATTAGGAGATTGGTTGTTCGAGTTTAGCATACGATGAGTCCTCATAACTTCAAGGTATAATGCCTGGTTGGTATACCTATCTGCTCTGAAGACGTACGTATTAGGTGACCTTTGTTACTGAGTATATTTTGCTCATAAAAGAAGTAACCGGATTGCTGCCCTCAGTCCTGAAGTTCTAATTCCAGTACACTGAACAGTCTTTCGTTGTTCAGAGATGGACACTGAGCTAAGAACGGGACAACATTTAGGATTGTGTGATGATTTGGGAAAATAGTACAGGGCCTCTGTCTAACAGACCCCTACCACTCCCAAGGACCCACGTGGCTAAGAGAAAATTTACAGTTAGGAAAGATTCAAAAACGGTTGAACTTGAAGCACTTTGAGTCTAAAAGTGGAAGTAACGATTAACGTTTAACAGGACCTTTCCAGCATTTTTATCTACAAGTGTGTATTTCATTGGAACAACATTGGTTGGTACAGGTGGTTGTTGGCCTAAGACAATTCTAGGTTGATGCAAAAAATCTCGTTCTCCTCCTAGCATTATATGATTTTGATACTCTCTTTCTTTCACTCATTGTTTGTTATAGAAACATTCCTCCATTGTGTGATTTGTCCATTTCGTTTCTAGAGTCAAATATTTGAGTGTTATTTTATCATGTAGGTGTGATGTTTTTGATAACTACACCTGTGAGTAGGATGGTTTTCTCCACACACAACATTTCCTAGTTTGTGTTATTCTGGGATTGATTGTGTTTTTTTTTATTGTAGCTCATAAGGATTTTTCTATGGCTTGAGCTAATTCTTATGTGGGTGATATTTTAGCCTCCCCATTAAAGTGTTGATCATATATTAGAAGATCAGCTCCCCTACTGTCTTCTACATCATTGGCTTCTTTGATCCAAGAGTCTATTTCTCGACATCTCCTACAATATACCATTGTCCTTAATTGCGCATTCTTCAATCCTTCAATGAGTGATGACACTCTTTTAGGCATGCATGATTTTTCATAATTTGGACATCTATCTATAAATGTGTTGAATCTTGTGGCTACTATTCTAACAATTTGCTGAGGTTTCAGGCTAAATGTATGATTTAGTGTAGCATTACTATCTTGGATGCCTAATTTGAAAAATTCCCTATAAATTATTCCAAGAACCTATCTATGCTCATAATGGTAAGAACTAAGTTAAGGTAGCTCCTAATAGAGTTGATCCAAAGGCTTCAAATTGGGTTTTGTACTCTACTATCTCTTCGACTCTCAGTATTTGTTTGTACTCAGCTACATGATCATGAGGATATGTAGATCCTTTATATTGATTCTTCATACTACTTTCTATGGTCTCAATCTTCTCCCAGGTTTATTCCATTCATTTCTAATTTGGTAGCGCATACACTAAATGGGCTGAGAGATGATGACAAATGTAGATCATTCACTACTTTAGTATATGTGAGGGAATCATTACCAGATTTTGAGCAATTTTTCACACTTAGGTAAATGTTTGGCAAACACTATGCACATGGAACATATTACATGGATTTTTGAGTTGAGAGGGAGATTAAGTTCTTGAAGTTAAGTTTAAATAAGATTTGATTTTATTGGTTTCTAAGAAGAATGATGATAAGGCCAATTGGCCACTATAGTTCATTTAATTTCTTTATGTTTGGCTTAATAATTAAAAGACAAATAATCTTAACTTCTTGAAAATACCTTAAAGCTTAAAATCCCTCTTATGGAATTTTAAATTCCATAAAAACCCATGGCATGCTTGGTCAGCAAGGCCATAGACTTAAGGTAGTGATACAAAAATTTTCTCTCTTAAAACCACGATAGAATGGTGGTAACTTAGAGCACTATCTTCTCAAAGCTCTAAGGAAGAGAAAATATGGTATAACAGAATCTTAGTTTTGGAAGATGAAAGCATTAGTGTTTTTGTTCAAGAAAAGTTCTTTGTTTGAAATAACTACAGAACTATTTGGAGCTTTAGACTATTGTTCCAAGCAAATGCAAGTCATGAAGAGAAGGTAAGACCCAAGGGTTTTAATAAACCCAAAATACCATTTTTTAATGTCCTAAGAGTAAAGGGCTAGTTAAATGGTAAATAGTATTACCATCTACTTCATCATAGAGATTTGATTGGCAAGTCAATTATTCTTTCTCAGATTACTCATTATGTCATAAGAGATAATATCTAGTTGAGTATAAACTAGCTCTATTATCAGGTGACATAAAATGATCTTTTAGAGTACATCTGAACAAAGGAATCATTGAAGAACCAATCATTGACATTAAGTCTTGTCAAATTGCAATTAGAACTGAGACTTGGTAAGTTGAAATTCCATTGTAGCATAGGCAATACATATCTGCAGTGGAAATAACACTTACAAATCCAAGAAGTAATAGATCTGACTTGATTAAAAGAAGGTTTGATCCCAAAACTCAAGCTAAAGTTACCTTTACTAAAGTGGAAGTGTAAGCGGGATGGTATGGGACATCTAGGTTTACACTACCACTGAAGTAAATTCAATGGTATGGGACATTGAATTTGTGGGTAATCTCAACTTGAACTTTGTTTGAGAAATCAAGAAGCTCTGAATAATTCTTTTAACCAGGAAGAACAATAAAAAATTGAAAATAAGCTCTTTCAAATACTTCTGAAAGAGCACAATTTTCAAATTTACTCTTAGGTAGTTTTCGAGGATGAAAACTCTTAACGAGGGGAGAAAGTCCCCGAGAACTTGAATCTTATGCCTTGAAAAGACCGAATAGGGTATTGCAAGGTAAAATATATGCAAGAAATAGATAAAGTTGAAGTACTTCCTCGTATTCTAGTACTTCATATATCTTTTATTACATCCTCCAACTAAATGAAGTTCTCAAAAATTGGGGATTTTTTAAGAACCCCAATACAAGAGAAGACTTGCATACACCATAAAGGTTGTATAAATCCTAAATGGGTTAGGAAAAGAAGTTCGATGAACTATAAAGGATAAACCTAAAGATATTTTGATGCTTCATAGGGATAACATAACATACGTTATGGATTCCAGTAATATAGACCTAAGGAATATGGCTTCTTGTATGAAGCATAATAGCTAGATCCCCAAGTAAAACCCATGGGTAAAGCTTTGAAGCATGAAGGGATCTATTTGAGAAAGGCCTAGTCTTATCTCTTATTTTGGCTAAAGAAGAAAAGAAAGCCAAAAGAACCAAGTAGGGAAAAATCAAGTCAAACTTAAAGTTTGATAAGATAAGTCACACCACATTAATGGTTAACCAATTAATTAAGTAAGATTAGTAGTGGTGTATCTAAGCACCTTAGTCCTTGCTCTTATAATTTGGTACCATAGTATGAAGGGTATTTAAAAGGACAAAAAAGGTGAGAAAGTATAGAGACAAAGTTATGTGGATTAGTTGAGGTACCCACTAGTATGGGACAGTGGGTACTGAATCCTGTTGAGTACTTTTTCTTGATGGCCAGAAGAAAAAGGGACTCATGATCCAATAGAAAACATCAGGAAGACAATGTCTAGGAATAGGCATCTTCTTCAGTTATCCTCTCAAAAGGAAGAACAATTCTTCCAACAAGATACAAAAGGATCTATCTCTCATAGAGAGTTAGAAATAAAGGGAGGATCAACTTCTTTGAGTTTGAAGGTAAAATCCAAAGGATGAACCTCTAAAAACTTCATCCAAAAGCATAACTTGAAATTCGAGAAACATAAAGATGATCTTAGGCCAAGCTTGAAAGAAAGCTAAAAAAAGATCATCTTTTGGATACTTGACATTTCAAGTCAATTGAAGAATAAGAAAGATCTAGTTATGATGTCAATACATAGGACATCTTTAATAGATCTAGGATATAAGGGAGAGAATTTTGGAAGGATTAAGAAGACCTTTAAGGTTTGAGATCCAACTAAACATCCGTAAGGATTAAGCAGTAAAGAAATGATTGGAATAATCTATTTCTACTTATGACCTTAAAGATAACACGATCTTTTACACTATGAGTTCCCATTCTGGGACGTAGTTATAAAGATATTAATCTTTTTGGAAGAACAAGTAAAATAGTTTCAATCAATTGGAATCTACAATAGTTGGATTAATCCCTATGGATTAGTCCCTTAAAGTGGATTCTCAAAACTACGTAAAGTTTTGAAAGAACATTAAATCTACTTTTGGTAAGCTATTCAAATTCTCTCTGAAGATAAAGAGGATGTTATATCCTCGTAAAAATTAGATAATCCACCTTTACCATTCTATTGATTAGGTAGGGATTATATAATGAAATTCCCCTCTATTTAGATTTATTGGAGGCGAATCGCAAACAAAAAAATCCACCTATTTCATGAAAAGAGAATGATTTGGGCAAGGATTATGAAAGATTCATCTTCTTTTCAGAACAAGTTGGATTCTAACTTGAGAGAATCTGATAAAGAAACCTTAAGAAGCATTCATCTATTTTTCTAGGTTCATGCACTAGTGGTGCAAAGAGATGGACCAAGGTAGCAATTTAGCTGAAGTAACTTTGACTCCACCTAATCCACATGTTTGAGCTTTGGAGACCTAGATGACACATAGCTTAAACAAAGGAAACATGCAGGGATGTTCTCTTCCACCCTTTTCATTCTCTTCCACCCTTTTCATTTGACTCAGTTCTTTTTCGTATGCAAACTAGATGGAACTTTGAATGATTGGGGCAGGGAATTAGACCACACATGGATTCTCCTCTTTTTAGATTCAGTCAGGGTAGAATTCCCCTTTCAAATTAAGAGGCGGACTTAGAGAGATGAAGGCCATGATGTTTAAGATTGATCATGGAGCACGGGGGAATACCCCAAGGTATATATCTCCACTCATTTTCAAGGACGGAAATGCTTTTAAGGGGAGGAGAATGTTGTATAATTACATGGGTCTAAGGGGTAGAACCCTTGGGTCTCTAGGTGTGAAACCCTTTGGATTTATGGTTTATTTACCCGTTTTAGATGAGTCTTGAACCTTAGGGCTAATTCTCTAAGGTTGAGTACCTTAGGCTTGATTGGAAGCTTCTCCTAACCACTTGGTTTGTACGTGAGAACTTGGAGAGTCTTCTTTTAGAAGCCATGTGATTTCATGTGATTTCCTAAGCTTGGAAACCATGTGAACACCTTAGGGACCCATGTGATGGAAGGTACACATGTCCTCTTGAGAAGGACTTACCCCCTTAGTCTTGGAGCTATATATTGGAGGGGTTGGTTGGGTGGAAAGACATCTCTCTCTCCTAGTGTGAGCTTGGCTAGTTAGTCTTCTTAGTTGATTAGTTGTTCAGTTGTGGAGGCTATGTTGCTTTTTCACAACATGTGCCCTACATCTAGAGTCATTGTAGGAGTTCATATAAGCCAACCATCAATTTCCCTTATTGAGTTACTATGAGTAAAAAGTCTATTTCTATCCCACTTAGTTCACTAGTTTTTGATTTAGGATTAGTCAAAATTAGGGTTTGTTGTAAAAGAGTTCTTGTTACTCTCTCTCTCTCTCTAATGATGCCCTCCATTTTTTGGAGTTCCCAAAATAGTAATCGTGGGTTGAAGATGATGAACCACCGTTCGGATCCTTCCAATACACATAGAGAATTCCTTTTTTGTGTTTTGGATCTGCCCAACCATGCACTTGTCCCTTATGATCTCTCTCCCTTACCATAGTAAAATGATTCTCCAAATGGCCTCACACATGAGTGCCACATGGAACTCATGTATGAGCCCATCTAAATGGAGCTTAGAGGTGATTCCCACCTCTCTCCTATAGAACACTGTACATAACATTTCCTTCCCCTTAACTCCATTTTTGTCCCCAAAATTGGTATTAGAAGGTCTAATAGAAAGAGAGAGTCAATGGAAGAGTACTTCCACTATATCCCCTTGTATCCAATATACATGGTCATATCTTGGTGTTGTTTCCCCATATCTTTTACCTTAACAAGACTCTTGGAAACGTAATATAAAGTTGGGAAACCATCTCTGAAGGGTGTTAACCTGCTTCCATGTGGCACTATCTTCTGAGCTATCTTTCCACTTTACCATGCACTCTTTATATAAGTGACTTCTCATCCGTTTTTCTGGAGTGCCTAGTATGCTCTCAAGATCCTGTGGAACAGATTGAACAGAAATAGGCTCTACTACCTCACTATCTAGAATGAGGTTGTTAGATTCACCTAGCCTTTTCTTAAGCCGCTAACATGAAATAGTGGATGGATTTGGATATTCTCTGGAAGTGGGAATTGGTAATCCATCTTTCCTATTCTCTTAAGTATTGGGAAAGGTCCACAATACCTAGGAGATAGTTTTGGACAAGTTCTCGTCTTCATGGTTTCAGAACTAGATGGAACTCTAAGATAGACTTGCTCTCCTACCTCAAAGTTAATATCTCTCCTTTGAGGGTTAGCATAGGTTCTAGCCCTATCCTGAGCTCTCCTAATAGTTTCCTTAGCAAGCCTAAGCATATCGTTCATCTCTTCCAAGTCCTTTCCAACTTGAACTTTCTCATTCTAGAATCCTACTACATAAGGATCTCTTGGTTGAAACCCATACATAAGTGTGAATGGACTATGGCCAGTGGAAGAGTGCTTGGCAATATTATATGCAAACTCTATTATAGATAAATAATCTTCCCAGTTAAATTGCCTTTCATTCACATATGCTTGAGGCATATCCTCTAAGTTTTGGTTAACCCTCCCTATTTGCCCATTTGACTGTGGATGCTCAACGATGCTCATGCTAAGTTTCGTGTCCAACCTTTTGAAAAATACTCTCCAAAAGTGGCTAGTCAATTTTCTATCCCAATCAAAAAGTATGTATTAAGGAAGTCCATATAATCGATATAGGTTCTCTACAAATAGTCTATCCAACTCATGTCTCTTCACTATAGTACATGTCAGAATAAACCTAGCCATTTTAGTTAACCTATCCACAATTACCCAAACAAGGTTGTGCCTTCTCTGTGTCTTAGGCAATCCAACTATGAAATCCATGGAGATACTCTCCCACTTCCCATTGGGAATTTCCAATGAATGGAGTGGTCCATCAATCCTCAAACTTCCAACTTTATTGACTTGGGATTTAATGCACTTAATCACATACTCTAGGATGTCCTTATGAAGTGTAGGCCAATAAACTGCCTCTTAACAAGATCATATGTCTTGTTAAGTCCTAGTTGTCCTGCATGTAGGGCTTTTGGTGCATAGAACAAGAGGATTAAGGAGTAGATGGAGGGACAGAGAAGAAAGGAGAGACGTGCACACATGCATGGGAGCCTTGAAACCCACATAAAGATCTCTCTTGAGGCAATGCTTTATAAATTATGTATATATATGAATATAGGGGTAAGGTCACATGATCCTTACATCCCCAACAATCTCCCACTTAAGGGTCAATGTGAACATAAGTGGTAACACGTAAAAAGAATGATGTAGGAGTATACAATAATGTACACGAAGAGGCACGATGTCAGCCCATAGGGATCAAGCTACACCAACCGCCTCAAATAAGGTGTATCCATGCACCTCAAACTGCTCTAGACTCATATCAACAAGAGTCAAGCTCACATCTGACTGATGCAATAAGTGATGAAGTTCTGCAAAGCTTTCACTCACTCTATGTTTGTGTCAATTATCAAACACCTAACAACTCCAAGTGAAAATGCTCCAAACGCAACTGCAATATCTAGTCTCGAGCATAATAACTCGTACATAAGACTCTCGAATGCTGATGAAACCTGTACTATCCTAGCTAACCTATGCATATCAGCCATGCCTATATCCAAGGCATCCAAAGCACCATCATCAAGACCAACATGTCCTGACATATCTATGTCAACATTTGACATGAGAAAATCCAAGAATGACTTTTGATCGCTGACTCATCAACATCTAAATCAATGATCCTCTCAACCAAGGATGTGTCTAGTTGTGGACCCTGAGAGCTAGTATGCTCTGGCATACACTATGTATTATAAGAGTTATCTTCCTCTACCACACCAAGTATCATCATGCTCCACATGAGCTAACTACACAACATCAACACCAAGGTCAAACTGATGATCACACTCTAATTGAGTATCATCATAATGCTCTACATGAGCATCCACATCATGCTTGAAGGCATCCATCTGATCATCCAAAGTGTGCTCCACATGACCATCTATATGGTCAACAAAATCATGTGCTTATATAAGCATCATGAGCATCCAAAACATGCTCTACATGTGCATCCATCTGAGCATCTAAATCTTGTCATACACGTGCATCATGAATGTCAACAAACCTATGTGTATGTAGATAAAATGAGACATGCTAGTGTCACACCACACATAAGGCTGAACTCCCATTGAGATGAGACTATCTCTCACATGAAGTACCTACAATGGATATCTGTGGCCAATCCTTGCACCTCTGACAAGCATAATCTATCCCAACTGCAACTAAAAATGATGCTCACCAAGGAATCCATAATGTCTACTCTTCTATAACTTGCTAACTGAAATGAAGCTCATAGGGAATGAAGGCACATTGCATACATGTCTAAGTATAAGTGATGCTCCACTAGGTAGCATAATGCATACATCTCCTACACCCTCAATGTCATATGACGTACATCATGCATATGCATACATCCACAACTCTCACCTAAGAATCAACAAAACCATTCCCGATGTGGAGGAACATGAAAACCGGATAATGCATCAAGCAACCAAGCCATATGTGTGCTATCTAATGAACAGGAGGAATATTGAGATGAACCATAGGAGAAAGTAATATCATAATCACTGGCATAATCAATTAACATAGACTCTCTTGAAACCACTACCTGACCTACATCACATGCAAATCTCTGACATCATCGTCACATCTACCTAAAGCAACATTGTCAAATATGGCCCTCATGACCACAGTGCCAACATCGAAGTTGTTGATGTGATCTATGTCTCACATGAGTCAATGGACACACATACATATAATGTCGTCTCTTCCATAATGCACTACTAGTCTGCTCATACATCACATATTCATATATACAATCCACAAGTTGTAATCAGATAGTGGAGTTGGCCAATGCATCCATATCTATTCATACATGGTTGGGCATGTCACGAGGCCTCTGTGCATGTCTATGCACATACATGTGTAACCCTGCATGGACCAATGTATGCCACATCTGAGCTTTCCATCTCGAAAAGTGAGTGCCATCAAATTGACAAGACACTATGCTAGCAATCCAAGAGACTATAAATATAACTAGAGGCTATAACTAATACTCTATCATCAATAGGATCACATATGCATATCCATATGCATAAGTCATATCACATATGTCTCATTGGAGAAGAAAACCATGTGAACTACCTGTCACATAACCATGCATCTAGCATGCACATAAAACCATGAGCATAAGCCTACTCATCAAGTCTCCAAACTGACCAAGTGGATGTGAAAGAATCTTGGAAAAATTCGATAGAGTATCCCTTGTAAGTTGAGAAATCATAACAAGATAACCAATAACGAAAGAATAATGAGTAACCTATCATCACCTATCACTGATCCAATCAAAGATAATGGAAAATACATGTGCCAAAAATTGATGGCAATACATGCCAATATAATAGTGATACACCTCTCACTCAAGAATGAATCTTGTGTTGGAAATTTAGTAGGCCCATAACTAATACCATAGGTCCATGGTTCCTTTGGTCCAGAATCTACAACATAAATTTCAGCAATTTTCCAATATTGACAAAACATGAACGTACCATGCTTAATCATACAAATGATGAGACAAAGATAGAGAAAGATTAGACAACATGTGTAAAGTGTTATGTAAGCCACTGCTTACTCACACTATCATATATACAAATGTCAATTTACAATGTGGGAGTCGAAATTCTCAACCACTCTATGTGAACATAAATAGATGGATGAGTGAATGTACAAATGTAACAAACATATTCAGATGTATGGACAGAAATCTGAATATATATGAGATGTGTGACCTAATAGGTTGTAGAAGAAAAGTGAATATGAGTGACAAAAAGAGGAAGGATCAGTCTAAAACTGATAATGAACAAACCCTCTTCTAACCTTAGGCTATGCAAGACCCTAAGTTAGATATGTGTGTGAAAAGATCACATACTTACAAAAGTAGCAAAGAATGCTAACAAGTTTGCTACCAAAAATCCTCAAACTCATATGAACATATCTTCTCTAACACCTCATCCAAATATGCATAAAGCATACATGTACTGATTCTCTTGTACCTATGCCGAATAGGACTCTTCCTGATATGGATGCCACTTCCTCCATAAACTTGAAGTAGTACCTATGTGCATAAAGAGAATATGTACCTGAATTCTTAACATATGATGCAAATCTTATGTTAACCACCATCCAATGTCTTTGAAGTACACCAAATGCTTCATGTAGAAGACAATCTTCAAATACATCATGTGAATGGTCAATCCACACCATCAAGCTATTGCGGGGTAAATCCTCTCCATAAGCAAGAGTGTGAGGACACTCTTCTTCTCCAAGAAGAACTCCATAGCCGCTCCTCAACATGCTCCAAGATAGCAATATGGTTGCCCCATGTGCTAAGAAGCATCACCTCTATTGAGGTACCAAAGCTCCAAAGCTTGGTGTTGAATTAGGTGAAGGATACAAGACAATGAGCTAATGATCTTCTTATATAGTATTTGGTTGTCCCTTGAAAAGCTCCTCCAAAAGCTCACTCTAATAAAGCACTAGCGATCGTATTCTCCAATAAAGGAAGCTTTGTCATCGAAGATGGCATGGCCATCCGTTTTTTTTATTTCCCAAAAGCTAGAAAAACTTCTTCATGTTTTTCGCGTTGTCGGTGATGGGTATCGAACCTTGGTCACAAGCATGGGAGGGTATTGACGTAACCAAGGCTCTTAGCACTTTTACTTGTTGAGACGAGTAATATAATATATACACATGCTGAGTTCTGTGAGCAAAATTTGACCAATGGAAATTGTTTCCAAGAATCCCCCCCTGCAATGTCATATTGGTACAAATTGGATTGGATCTGCAAACTTTATAATCTTCAAACTAGTACCCCCGAAATTGTCCTTCAAACCTTTTCTTCAAAAGTCTTCTTCAAAACTGAATTTTACCTTCCTTCAAACTTCAAACAGTGAACTTGCTGAATATGAACCATAATACCTGAGAAAATATGCAAACTAGATATAAAATAGTGTACTCATCAAGCAACCACTTGCTCCACAACAAATGTAGCAACTACTGACTCTGAACCTCCTATCTCCTGTCTTCTCATGCATGTAAGCATACACTAGGATCCACATATTTGCATTTACATTAAGAAAGCTTTCTCAACGTACTTCTATTGTGTCATGTAAATACACGAAAGATAATCAAGAGCTGAATCTTGGGACTTGTGACTGACAACTCATAACTTAGTGTATTATGAACACTGCTGGCTCATCTCTGACTGTACTTCAAGTGAACTCAACTCAACTGAACTGAAATCAACTCATGAGTCTCATCAAAATATCGTATCTATGATATCATCTTGTCATCATCTTTGTTCAATATGTAAGTCTCTCATACATCTTTCCTTCAGAATCTGGTACAAACATATATGTGTGCACTTCTAAAAAAGGGCATGGTTATTGGCTTGCCTACACTTGATTCCATTGAAAAGCATGCATGTGAAGGTTGCATTCTTGGAAAAACATATCGCGCTTCTTTTCCAAAAGATGGTCATATACACACTAGAAGAAAATTGCACCTTGTTCATAGTGATGTATGTGGTCCCGTCAAGACTCCATCTTTTGGGAAGCATGTATATTTTGTTATCTTCATTGATGATGCTACTCGACATACATGAGTGTATCCAATGAAAGCAAAGAATGAGGTATTTTCTTGCTTCAAAGCATTTTTAGCTATGGCTGAAAATTTTTCTTCACAAAAGCTTTTGACTCTATGCACGGATCGTGGTGGTGAATACATGTCACATGAGTTTAATGATTTTCTTCGTGAAAGAGGTATTTCACACTAATGTACGGTGCCATATACACCTCAGCAAAATGGTGTTGTCGAGCGTAAAAATAGAACTCTACTTGAAATGGCACGATGTATGGTTAAAGGAAAGCATCTTCCTGATAAGTTTTGGATGGAAGCAGTCATGTGTGCAAACTATGTGTTGAATCACTGCCCTACAAAAGCATTGAGAGTCATCACTCCTTATGAGGCTTGGAATGGTCATAAGCCTATGGTTAGTCATATGCGTGTGTTTGGTTGTTTGGCATATGCTCTTGTGCCATCACAACAACGTCACAAATTTGATGACAAGGCAAAGAAATGTATATTTGTTGGCTATAGTGCTGAAAGTAAGGGATATCGTTTGTACCATCCATTGACGAACACAATTATTGTGAGTCGAGATCTAGTATTTGCTGAAAATTCAGTTTTCCCTCTACTTGAATGCAAAAAACAACCAATAGTTATCTCACAAGATGTATTCGATACACTCATGCCTTTGTTCCAAAATGGTGCGCTTGACTATGGCCATGTAGAGTAGCCAATTGAGGCTCAAAGGGCTGAAAAATTCTAGCAAAATAGTGCTGAAAATGGAGATAATTTCTAGCCAAACATGGCTACCATTAGAGCTATCATAGCCCTATGTGCAACAAGGAAGTGGCCCATCTACCAGATGGACATAAAGAATGCCTTCTTGAATGGTGAGTTACAAGAAGAGGTGTTCATGGAACAACATCAAGGGTATGTAGGTTCACAACATCCTACCTATGTTTGTAGGTTGAAGAAGGCCTTGTATGCCCTTAATCAAGCCCCATGGGCTTAGAATCAGAGGCTAGTTGATTCTTGAAGAGATGTGGTTTCTCTCCAAGTGATGCAGATCCATCCTTGTATATGAAGAAGATAAATGACAAGATATGTTTGATGTTCATATATGTGGATGATCTTCTTGTGATAGGTGATGATGATGTAGGGACAAGGACCGTCAAAGTGAAGCTTGGAAGAGAATTCGAAATCTCAGATTTAGGTGTGCTAAAGTACTTACTTGGCATTGAGGTGCTCTATGGGAAGGAAGGTATCTATCTCTCTCAAAAGAAGTATCTGTAGATGTGTTGTTTAGCTTTGGCATGATAGATTGCAAACCAATAGCTCAACCTATGGATTCGAATGTCAAGTTAAGCAAGGCAGATGGTAAGAAGCTAGAAGACCTTACACTATATAGGAACATTGTGGGATCATTGATCTATGCTACACTCACAAGGCCTGAATTTTGCTACATAGTTGGAGTTCTATCTTAGTTCATGCATGCAACCATAGATACACATCTCAATCATGCAAAGAGAGTGTTAAGGTATGTGAAGAGTACAACAAATCATGGGTTGATATATAGGTATGATGAAGAACTTTAAGTAAGAGCATGGAGTGATGTAGATTAGGCACGGAGTGTTGATGATAGAAGATCAACTTTTGGCTATGTTTTCATGCTAGGTACAAAAGCAATTTCATGGATGAGCAAAAAACAGCCCACAGTTGCATTGAGTTCAACAAAGGCTGAATATAGACTTTTAGCCCTCACTACATGTGAAGCAATGTGGCTTACAAAGCTCTTCAAAGATTTTGATATACAACTTGGACCAATTCTAGATTATGGAGATAGCATGTCAAGCCTACATCTTGCTAACAATCCCATGTATCATGCAAGGAGCAAGCATATTGAGTCGTGTTACCATTATGTAAGGGAAAAGGTTGCAAGCGGGGACATTAATGTTCATTTTATAGGTACAAAGGATCAAGTTGTAGATATCTTCACCAAAATCTTGAATGTGACCAATTAGAAAAAAATCAAAGGCCATGAGCTTACTTGATATGGACACTACCACCTTAAGCTTGAGGGAGAGTGTTGAAAATGTGAACTATGCAAGCTCTAGGTGGGCAAAGAGATCAAAAGACCCTAATGTGGACAAAAGTCATGAATTAGATCACTTAGGGTAGTCTCAAGGTTAGGCAAGGAAGCCCAAAGGTGGAAAAAAGTCGAGAGAAGCATCCAAAAGCTATAAAAGGAGGCAGAGTTGCCAAATGCATGGAAGTCTTGTAGGTCATTGAAGAGTAAGAGACATATACTCAAGGAAGCTCAAGGAGAGAATCATCTTAGGCTCAAGGAGCTGAAGTATAGGATTCTAAGCTAGAGAAAACATAGAGGAAGGTGCTACATGCACATAGGAGGAGTAAGGAGGATCTATCAAGCACACACCCTCTCTAGTCTCTTGTAGGTATAGACATAGTTTGCTTATAACAGTTGTATCTCTTTGTGTACATATCCGATTCAAGAGATTTAAAGTGCATTTGTATCTTATATATGTGTCTTACATTCCCTAAGAGGGCTTCTTGAATTCAGTTTTGTGTGAAAATAAATTGGTGTATCTCTGTAACCCGAATTTCTGCATATCCTACATCTCTACATAGTTTTTCTTGTATGAATTTGTTGATTGACCTAAATAGATCAATTTGAGGTGTTCTATAGCTTGTTGGAAAGCTTATGAGGCATAATAATGTGGATAAAAGCTCAAGTGATTTGGATGAGTGTAAGGTAGGTAAATCAGAGTTTTGATGTAGTAGCAGAAAAGGTGTATGAAGGGACCTAGGTATTGGGTTCACTTTATTTCTAGTATGCAAATATGAGGGATTAAATTCCATCAATTATGTCATGGAGAGGTTCAGTGTTGGAAAGATCGGTTTGGAATATGTGCCCACATGAGAGAACATTGTAGAACTTTTCACAAAGGCTCTGCCTAGGGAGAAGTTTGAAGCTTTTCACAAAGCTTTAGGCTTACTTTCTTTTGTGGATTGATTCCACATAGCTTGGAAGTCCTTATACATGAGTTCTAGCTCCTTGTTCACCACATCACTCTCAAGGGGATTTGTTGACTTATTTAGGTAGTGATGTGTGTGAACACACTAGGACCATCGGGGCACTTTTTTCGCTGATGGAAGCCTGTTGCTTAGGTAAGTGGCTATGGAAATAGCCTTTGTCCATAGATAATTAGGGAGTTTTTTCTCATTCAGCATTGATCTTGCAACCTCTAATATTAATCTATTTCTTCTCTCTGCCACTCCATTCTGTTCAAGAGTGTAACTTCTTATAATATCTCTCTTTATGCCTCTATCCTATAAGAAGGATTCAAACTCATGTGAGAAATACTCACCACCTCCATCAGATGTGAGCCTCTTCAAGATTTTACCTATTTGATTCTCAACCGATGCCAAATAGTTATTGAAACAAGTGAAGGCTTCATCTTTATGCTTCATAAAATAAAGTATTCCAGCCACGATAGTCATCTATGAATGAAACATAATACCTTGACCCTGAAATTGATGGCTCTCTGCTAGGACCCCACACATCTCTATGTACAAGTTCTAAGTAGTCTTCATACATGTATCCTCTTTTGTTGAATGGTTGCCTATGTGACTTGCCAAATTCGCGTGCTCCACGTTTGTAAATCATGTGTTGCTTGGACACATTTGGGATGCCAAGCACACTCTAATCCCTACATATTTGCTTCAATGTCCTTTGACCTATATGTCCTAGTCTCTTATGCCATATCTCCAATTCGGATAGGGTTTGATCCTTATAATTGAAGAGAGCAATATTCCTTGTGTCTTCAACTTCAAAGGTAATATGAGGTAAAAAATAAAATAAAATATTGATTAGATTATGTAAGACCTGGATAGAGCTTCCTTTGCACACCATGCAGCTAGTCTCTCTTGCTCCTCTCTTATATGTTGGTTTTTTCTTCTAAAGGCATTTCTTCATCCCATGATATGTATCCATACAAGCTTCTTCCTTGGAGGTAAGCCTTCATCCTTAGGGACCAAGTCGGATAATTTCCCGTGTCCAATTTGTCAATGAATGATGGAAATCCATCTCCCATTTAACCTTGATGTTGTTCTGATACCACTGTTGAAGGAGATGGTGGACACTTTCCAGAGATGAGATGATGCTACAAATTCTTGCTTCCCACGAACCAAAAGTGAGTTGAGGAATGCAAAGAAGACCTCTTGAGATTTCCAAGAAGCACAAATAATTACCCAAGTACTTTGGAAGATGCTCATCAAATCATTGGATCGAAAGAGATAACTTCGAGTTTCACTATGAACAAAAAACTTGCTATTTTGGTCACCACACGTGCTTAGGAAAATGAACAGTACTCCTTCCTTGGTAGCAATTGAAAAACATCCCTTTGGGAATATCTAATTTACTAAGATAACTAACATTCACAAGTTGTTTCACTTGAAACGATCAACTATGCTCAGAGAATTATGATTAGCAATTCAGAGATGCATCCCGACATTTTCGAGTGCTACGAGTATGCAAACCAGTGAGCAACATTTTTTACATAACTTGAGAATGAATGAGCCAATAAAAATGAAACTTTGTAACAAGAAAATAGATTTTTCATACTTGAATCATGGCAAATGATCAAGTACAAGCTGAGAAATAGATCAGAGAAGCTTACTATTTTGAGTAGTACATGACAGAGTAGAAGAGATTGTATTAATGCACATAAATTACATTGACATTGGCAATGAATGATTGCACAATTCAGGGGCAATAAATGAGGTATAATTTGAGCTCAATATGCCACACAAATTCCTCTAAAAGCTTTTCTATATTTGGTGGCATTAGCTTTATATCCACGTGACTAGATAGTCTTCTTTTATAGTCTTTTTGTTGGAGCCAAGATTCAAGTTTGAATTTGAATCTTCACCTAAAAGTGTTCCAAATTTTTAGGACTTGATTTTCCATAAATTCTCACCAAATAATTTGCAGAAAGATTCTCCTATGAACTCATAATTGGAAGTGATTCCACTTATTCACTTTTACAAGGAGTAAAAGTCAATCTTTTACAAGAGATCATTCATGTGCTACTACATGAATGCACATATGAACTTTAGGCTAAGTGATCAAGCATTTAGGCTTGGAGTACTTGCACTACCGACTTATCCTTGTGCATTCTCTTGGTAGTACATCCAATATTGTGTGTTGTGCTCCAAGCTTCTTCTTCTTCCTTGTGTTGTTCACATGCTTCCGTAGACCTCAAACTGCAACAATTAGCACAAGTTTGAGTGGCCCCTCCACTTCGAGTCCATCAAGGAGTCCTTCATCACTCAAAGGAAAAGAAAAGGAAGGTGAACCAAGCTTACCACGTAGCCACAACTAATATGATAAGGGTAATTTGGTAAGAGAATTCGATTCTAGTGAGGATGAAGATGATTTTGAAGAGGTAGTGACCCCTAATGTGAATAATATCTTCATTGCTAGGCATTATGATTTTATGTTGGAGGTTGTGAAGGACAAGGAACCATACACATATGAAGAAGCTTGTTAAGACAAGGTATGGATAAATGCATGCCAATTTGGAAAGTCGCATAGGCAACCATTCAAAAAAGGAGGGTACATTTATGAAGACTACTTGGAGCTTGTACACACACATGTGTGGGGTCCAAGCAGAAAGCCATCAATTTCAGGGTCAAGGTATTATGTTTCATTCATAGATGATTATAGTAGGTGGACAATACTTTATTTTATGAAGCATAAAGATGAAGACTTCACTTGTTTCAAGAAGTATTTGGCATTGATTCAGAATCAAATAGGTAAAAGATTGAAGATGCTCGGATCTGATGGAGGTGGTGAGTACTTCTCACAGATTTTGACTCCTTCTTATAGGATAGAGGCATAAAGAGAGAGACTACAACAAGGCACACTCCTGAACAAAATGGAGTGGTAGAGGAAGGAATAGATTAATCGTAGAGGTTACAAGATCAATGTTGACTGAGAAAGAACTCCCTAATTATCTATGGGCAGAGGTTGTTTCCATAGCCACTTACCTAATCAATAAGCTTCCATCCAAGTCTCTAGATGGAATGACAACTTATGAGGCATGGAATGGCAGGAGACTTTCTTTATATCATTGTAAGATCTTTGGGTGCATTGATTATGCACACATACCCTCATAGATTAGGGGAAAGCTTGATCCAAGAGAAAGATGCATATTCATTGGCTATGATCAGAATCATAAAGAATATAGATTATATAATCCCACTAACAAAGGACTTACAGTTAGTAGGGATGTTGTATTTGATGAAAGTAAATCTTTGGTTAAGTTTCATTGCCAAAACATATTCACATTGCTTGATTTTTGGCTTGTTGGAAAGCTCTTTGCATTTACTATTTTTTTCTCAAATATCTCATTCAAAGGATTTATATTCTGTGAGATATCTATGAGAGTGTGAAGTTGAGTTTCCTAGTGTACTTGTGTGCTCATGTGGTCTATTTTGGTCAGTTGAGTTTCCTGACCAAAGCACATCTAAATTACTTGATTTTTAGCTTGTTGGAAAGCTATTTGTATGTATGTACTTTTTGTATCCCAAATATCTTCTTCAAAGGATATATATTCAGGGAGTTATAAGTCTGAGAGTGAAGTTTAGTTCTTCGCATACTTGTGAGGACAAGTAGTTGATCTTTGTTAGTTGTGTTTCCTAGTCAAAACTTGTCCAAATTAAGTTAGTTATAGCTTGTTAGACAGCTCTCTTTGTATACTTTGATTGACTAAAGGCAAAAGTCCATTTGATTTTTTTATTGAGAGCATCAAGCTATCTAGGGTGCAACTATTTCACTACACATTTGTGTTGCGCATAGGAGAACTCATTCTCCACACTACATACATACATTCCAATGATCTTTGGAGACAATACTAGCTCATTACATTTGGTTGCTAAGCATGTATATCATGCAAGTACTAAGTACATTGAAGTGCATTATCATTATGTGAGAGAGAAGCTACTTAGCAAGGACATACAATTGTCCTATGTATCAAAAAACTTGCCATAAATCTTGGTATTGAACTCAATTGAAGAGGTTCAAGATGATGATTGGATTGCAGGATATCAAAAGAGAGTTGAAGACCAAGCATGTTAGGCTTGAGGGGGAGCTGTTGGTGCAATTACTCCAAACATAAATTCTTGATCACTTATCCTAAAGTTCATATATGCATTCTCGTATTAGCACATGAACACTCTCTTGTAAAAGATTGACTTTTACTCCTTGTAAAAGTGCATAAGTGGCACTTCCAATTATGAGTTAATAGGATAATCTTTCCATGAATTATTTGGTGACGATTTATGGCAAATCAAGTCCTAAAACTTTGGAACAATTTCAAGTAAACATTCAAATTCAAACTTGAATCTTGGCTCCAACAAAAGGCTACAAAAGAGGACTATCTAGTTGCATAGATATGTAGCCAATGGAGGAGATGTATCAAAGATTTCAGAGGAATTTGTGTGGCATATTAAGCTCACATTATAGCTTTTCTATTGCCCTCACACTGTGCAATCATTCATTGCCAATTTCAATGTAATTTATGTGCATTAATACATATAGTTTTCTTACATCTCATCTCTTCTACTGTGTCATGTACTACTCAGAAGAGTAAGCTTCTCTGATCCATTTCTCAGCATATATGATCATTTGCTACTATTCAAGTTGTTATAGATTCATTAGTCCGTCTATTTTCTTGCTACAAAGTTTCATTTTAATTGGCATAGTCCTTTTCAAGTTATGTGCAAAACATTGCTCACTAGTTTGCATATTGTTACCATCCTAAAATGTCGGCATGCATCCCAGTTTTGCTAAGCATCTTTCTCTGAGAATAATTAATAATTTAGTGAAATAACTTGTAAAGGTTAGCTATTTTATTAAGATATTCCCAAAAGGATTTTGTCCAATTGTTACGAGGAAAGGAGTACTGTTCATTTCTCTAAACACATGTAGTGATCAAAATAGTAAGTTTTTGGTTCATAGTGAAACTCCAAGTTATTTATTTCGATCCAATGATTTGAGGATCATCTTCCAAAGTACTCGGGTGATTATGCGTGCTTCTTAAAAATCTCAAGAGGTCTACTTTGCACTCCTCAACTTAGATTTGGATGGTGTGAAGTAGGAATTTGTAGCACCATCTCATCTCTAGAAAGTGTCCACCATCTCCTCCAACATACCTCAGGGTACATAGTGATGCTTGGGAATAGTTGTGCATCATGGATGTCAAAGAAACAACCTACAATTGCATTATCTTCCATAAGGATTGTGGATAAGGAGGTGGACATTTATTGTAGATAATCTTAAAAATTTATTGGATGCAAAGAGTATGGAAAAGCTGAAAGGCATGAAAAGTATGAAGGAACCAACCCCCACACTTGAAACCAAAGAAGTTTAATCTTGAGCGGGAGTGTTAAAAGTTATGTTTTTTCTAGGGTAATCTCAAGCATATGTTCTTCATTAAATAACTTCATTTGAAGCTTTTTGAACCTTAGAAAAATCAAAGTGCATGTTCAAACGTGCAAACTTATCCAAAAGGAAGCATTGAACCACCAGAAGACACTCCAATGAAGAGACAAAGTCACAAGGTACTTGAAGAGACAAAGAGGGTATGTGAAGAGACATGGAAGACATATGAAGATTCATGGAAGGCTCTCATGGCTATTTAAGCACCATCCAAGCTCATTCTAAGTGTGTGTGGATGGTAGGAAGTCAATGTGTTGCATTACATGTGCTATTGAGCCATTGTCTATCATGGGAGTTTATATTCTCTTGTATATCTAACGATTATAAAGGAAGAAGCCTATTTCCAAAAGGGTTTTGCCAAATTGTTCTTATACTATGAGCTATAGCTATTTCTTTCTTTGTTGGTTTGTCTCAAAACTTGAAAGGAAAACTAGTTTGTCTTGTGTGACTGAGTTGACTAGTCTACATGTGTCCACTTCTAGTTATTAATAGCTCATTACAAATCCTTGGTGTCTATTTATGTGGCTAAATGGGTTTTTCAATAGGATTCAATAATTATGAGTTATATTAGTTTTAATGATTACTAGTTTGAGAGCAGCTAGGTCTTGGGCAAGGTCCAAGCTTCTTGTTGTGCATTTGGAGGAGAAATCTTCCATAAAAACAAAATAGGTAAATTATGGAGATCATTTTGAAACTCATTATATTTTAGCTCTTACTTTACTTGAGAATGAAGTAGCTAGTGTTCAAGATGCACTACATAGTCTTGTATGGAAGAAAGCTATGCAAGAAGAGATTGATTCTATTCATAAGAATCAAACATGGAAGCTTTGTGAGTTACCAAAAGGTAAGAAAGGTATTGGTGTTAAGTGGATCTTCAAAATGAAAAGAAAATCAGAGGGTACCATAGACAAGTATAAAGAAAGATTATTATGTCAAAGGTTATGCACAAAAAAAAGGTATTGACTATGATGAGACTTTTGCTCCTACATCTAGAATGATAGTAGTCAAGATAGTATTTTCTTTAGATGCATTCTATGGTTGGAAAATATACCAATTAGATATCAAAATTGAATTTCTTAATGGTGATCTACATGAAGATGTTTATGTTTAGTAGCCATAACATTTTGAAGAGATAGGTAAAGAGCATTTAGTATGCAAGCTTATTAAAGCTTTGCATGGACTAAAGCAGGCACCAAGAGCTTGGTATGAGAAGATACATGATTATCTTCTATCTATTGGTTTTGAAAACTCTAAGAAAGATGTTTTGATTATTATTATTATTATATATGTTGATGATATGATCATGAAAAGTCCCAAGGATTCATACCTTCAGTACTTTAAATCACAACCTAAGCATACATTTGATGTAAATGAATTAGGTATTTTGCATTATTATCTTGGGATTGAATTCATATACAGAGGTGAGTGTATCGACATGACACAATAGAAATACATTAAGAAATTATTGGAAAGGTTTGAGATTACAAATTCCAAGCCTATGTAGACACCTATGGATGTTAATGTGTCATTACAGTCAAAAGCAGATTCAGAACCATTTGAGACTACATTATATAGTCGAGCACTTGGTTGCTTGATATATCTATGTAATACACATCCAAACATTCATTTTGTAGTTTCTCAAGTATCGAGGTTCATGCACGGTTACGTAAAGATTCAGTGGAAATTAGTTAAGAGATATATTTGCAAATATCAAAAGTTTTGTAGCTTATTGAACCTTGTACCATTATGACATTGAAGGGGGGATTGTTGGAAACAATGTCAAAATAAGTCCACAACTTTGAAACTACAACAATATTACTTTTATGCTTGGTAAGTCTCTACAAGAAAAGGCGTTGGAGACTTAGCTAAGACAAGCGATGCAAAACTCAAACTGGTCCACTCGCATTCAAACCCAGTTGCCAACATCATCCATCATGATACTTTTCTTCATGAAGGTTTTTCTTGAAAAGCAAGAAGGAGGAGTGAGCGTGTGCTGAACTTCTTGCTTTTGAAGAAGCTTTTCAAGAGCTTCAAATCTATATAAGAGGATCAAGGCTCATTGTATAATCATCTTCTCAAGGAGTTCATCAACTCAAGCTCTAGCAAGTTAAGGAGAAGATCAACGAGGAAGCATTATTACACACTTTGAGGAGGTGTACTCTGCATTGGGAGTATTTGGAAGAGTTCATGTGATTCAACCATCAACATCACTTGCTGAGTTACTATGAGTAACAAGTCTATTTCCATGCTCACTTGTTCATTCACTAGTTTTTGATTTAGGGATAAGCAAAATTTGGGTTTGCTGTAAAACACTTCTAAATTAATCATATTCTCCATATTCTCACACACACACTCTTCATACCTCTTAGGCACACAATCTCTTATATCTAGTTACTATTTCGACCTAGATTCACATATTGTCAGTTTGTATCATATTCACACATTTTAATTTGACATTGGAATATAAGATAGTGTAGGTGAGCATCCTAGCTTACCATTGCACTTTGAAAGATCTTGTCTATTCATGTTTTAGAAGATCCTGTAACCTCATATTAATCATTATTGAGGCCCATACCACTTCCAACAAAATTTAGCTATTATTTGGGCATCGTTCTTCTTATTTGCTTTTACCTCTACCCATTTAGTGAAATAATCGATTGTAGCAACAATATACTCTGCATGTGAAATCTTGGCTAGGGGATTAATAGGACATACAAAATCTATTCCCTGCTTAGAGAATGCACGTCCTCCCATCATGGGTCTCAATGGGATATCATCATTTCAAGTGAATATTGTGTCCTCTCACATATGTCACAGTGCCTCCCATGGTATGTGCATCCATATGAAGGGTTGTCCACCAAAGACATGAAAATAGAATTGCCTTAATCATTTGGTGAGGTCCAAAGTGTCCTCCTACAACACCTTATGTGTAGCTTCTAAGATCTTTAGATGGTCACTTTCATGCACATATATACTTTCACGTTGAACAAGTAAGCATGAGGAAGTTCATCTGATACTCCTTGTAGTGATTCTCCCAAACTAAGTTTAGAAAGGTGATCCCCCTTAAGGTGAGTCTTGCTTTTCCTTACGATCACTTCAAAATCATACTCCATTAGTAAAAGAAACCATCTAACTAATTGGCCTGTGTTGTAAGGTTTATTCACCAAATAAGATAGATCCAAATGATCCGTGAAGAATTTTAACTTATTTGCAAGAAAATAATGTGTAAATTTCTTGAGTGCAAAAACAATGCCTAATCCTTCTCTTTTTGTAGTTGTATAAGTTTTTTCTATTGCATTTCACTTCCTACTTGCATAAGTAATGGGGAGATCTATGTTCCCTTCATGAATGGGTTGTGCTAGCACACAATCCAATTGCATAATTGGAGGCATCCACATGAACATGGAATGGCTTATTTCAATTTGGTTTCATTAAGATTGGTGTTGAACAGAGTCATCTTTTTAGCTTTATAAACAGGTCTCCCATACTCCTCTCAAAGTTAGTCAAAAGTTTGTACAAAGGCTTTGAAATTATAGAATACATGTGGATAAAAGGTTTGTAGTATCTGTTGGTGCAAATGAGTCCAAGTGTACATACTTGGGCAATTAGTATTCACTTCATAAAGTCATTTGAAGTCACATATGACTACTCTCTTGTAAAAGGCATTTACATTTATCTTTCTAAAAAGTGCATAGCACTTACTCTCACATGGAGTTAAGAAGAATCAAATCATGAATCATTTGGTAGGAGATTGGTAAGGAAAAAAGTCCTAAAGTTTAGGATTCACTTTATGGCAAGAGTTTGAATTTGAATTCAAAAAGTGGCTCTAACTCTAACTATAAAAATGGATCAAAATCTCGCGTGAAATAAACCCAATTGTAAGATCAATTAAGAGGGATCTTTAGTGTTTAGTGAGCTCATTCCATAGATCCATCACTACCCTCACATTGTCCAATTATACATTGCCAATGTCGTAATTTTATGTGATTTAATACATATACATTGATCACATCTCTACTTCTCTTCTCTGTTATGTTCATCACAGAACAATGAACTTCTCAGACTTGGTTCTCAGTGCATACTTGAACAAAGTTTCATTCCTAGTGCTTTATTCAACTTCGAGATATCTTCAAAGTTCTACTCACTGGTTTGCATACTGTTGAAGCCCGAAATTATCGGGATGGTCAATTGATTTACTAAACACAATTCTCATAGTACACTTGATCCTTTCAAGTGAAATAACTTGTGATTGGTAGCTATCTAATTCAATTAGATACTCCCAAAAGGAATTTGATCATTTGCTAGTAGACTAAGAGCTCCATTCATTTTACTAGGCATGTGTAGAGACCAAAATAGCAAGTCTTAGCTCATAGTTGAATCTTCTACTCATTTGTTTTGATCCATTGATTAGAGGATCATGCTCCAAAACACTTAGGTGATTATTTGTGATTCTTTGGAAGCTCAAAGGGTCTACTTTACACTCGTCAACTTGTTCTTGGCTAGTGTAAAGCAGGGATTTGCAGCACCACTTCATCTCTAGAATCTATCCACCATCTCCTCCAAGACTGGTATTAGAACAACATCAAAGCAAAATGGGAGATGGATTTCCATCATTCATTGACAAATTGGATAGGGGCAATTATCTAGCATCATCCCTAAGGATGCAAGCTTATCTCCAAGGAAGAAGCCTATATGGATACATCTCTAAGGATGAAGAGATTCCATTATTGAGAAGCAAAGATCAACCTACAAGAGAAGAGCAAGAAGGCTAACTACATGGTGTGCAAAGCATGCTCTAGCTAGGTCTTATATACTTTACTAAATATTTGATTTCTTATTACCTCATATTAGGAATTGCAAGTCCTCCCAAGAGACTTGGGAAGTACTTTCTTCATACTTCTCATCAAATACAAGGGCTAGGAAGAACCAACTTTGGATGGAGATGACAACCTTGAACAAGCAATCAAAGAAAAGTGTAGCTCACTATGCTACCAAGATGAAGGATGTAGCTGACCAACTTGGGAGCATTGGAGAAGAAATAGAAGAGGAGCATATAGTAAGGCATATCATAAATGGCATCAAGGCTGATGATAAGTGGGAGTCCTTCACCACAGCAATGGATGTATATATGGACATGCACATACCAGACCTCAACACATTGATGGGGCAACTCTTCACACATGAGTTTAATGTCAAAAAGAATGGAGATAACTTTAGAGGTAATCAATCTTCCGCCCTTTACAGAGATAGAAATAAGAGTAAAGATAAAGACAAAGGTAAAAGGAATGACGAAGAGTCAAGTACCTCTCAAGTGAACTTCATAGGTAGAGGAAGAGGTACTAGAGGAAGGGGTAGAGGAGGAAAGCAAGGCAGGGGGAGATCATACAACTCTTCACCTTGCAATATCTATGGCTTAACCAATCATACCATAAATGAGTGCTTCAAGAACACAAAGAATCAGAGAGAAAGAGGATTCCGTAGAGAAGGCTATGGACAAGCCAGAGGTAGGTTCAATAATGGAGGGAGCAATTACCATCATAATTACAACCAAGGCTACAACAACAACTACCAAGGAAACTTCAGAGGTAGAAGGGACTACAACAACTATATAGAAGACCAAGAGGATTCTCTATTGATCATGAACATGACATCCAAGCAAGGTAAAGATGATGTGCATCTATTCTATATTGATTCTGGTTGTTTTGATCATGTGGTTGGAAATGTAGCATTGCTATCTCATCTTGAAGAACCTAAAAGGGAAGCATGAAGTCCAGACAGGTGATGACACTAGGCACTCTGTTAAGAAGATTGGAAATGTTAAAGCATCTGATGGTAATATGAACCTCTTAAGTAAGATATTATATGTGCCAACCATACCAAAAACCTAATCAATTTTGGGTAGATTGTTGAGAAGGGCTTATAGGTTAGATTCAAAAGGCATGAAGCATATGTGCAAGACCCTCAACAAGGCTTCAAGAGGATTGCAAAAGGTGAGAAATCTAGTAGACTCTTTACATTTGAAGTTGAAGATACCAAAAATATTGCTCTCTTCAATTACAAAGATCAAACCCTATCTGAATTCGAGATATGGCATAAGAGGCTAGGTCATATGGGTAAAAGGACGCTAAAACAAATATGCACGGATCAGAGTGTGCTTGGAATTCCAATGTGTCCAAGCAACACAAGATTTACAAATGTGGAGCATGCCAATTCGGCAAATCACATAGGCAACCATTCAACAAAAAAGGATACATGTATGAAGACTACTTGGAGCTTGTGCACACAGACGTGTGGGGTCCTAACAGAGAGCCATCAATCTCAAGATCAAGGTACTATGTTTCATTCATAGATGACTATAGTAGATGGAGAATACTTTACTTCATGAAGCATAAAGATGGTCTTCACTTCTTTCAAGAAGGATTTGGCATTGGTTGAGATCAAACAGGAAGAAGCTTGAAGAGGCTCATATCTGATGGAGGTGGGGATTATTTCTCACATGAATTTGACTCCTTACAAGACAGAGGCAGAAAGAGAGAGGTTACAACAAGTTACACTCCTGAATAGAATGGAGTGGTAGACAGAAGGAATAGACTAATAGTACAGCTGCAAGATCAATGTTGAATGAAAAGAAACTTCCAAATTACTTATGGGCAAATGCGATTTCCATAGGCACTTTTTAGCCACTTTTTATTCCTAAAATAGGCACGTTTAACCACAAGATATGAATGAAGCACTTTTATGCTAGAAATCGATGCCAGCCATCGACTTTATGCTGAAACTCGATGCTAGGCATCGAGTTGCTCCACAAACATCATCTTTTCAAGAAGATTTAGCAGGAGTTAGAACTCAGAGAATAAAACACAAACTTATCAGCACAAACTCGATGCCAGGCATCGAGTTGCTTGGAAAACTTCAACTTCTGAAATCATTTCACAGTAGACAAGCATGGAGATGATGGAGATAGTCTCATACACAGAACGTTAACTATTTCTTCTCATAGCTATGAAAAACTCAAAAGTTATATAGATGCTTTCTCACTCAGAGAAGCCTGACTATACTCAGTCATACAAAATGAACTCCTTCTCACATTCTATCACTCTCTTCCACTTCTTCTCCCTCATCGCGTCAGTTGATACAAACTAACTTATATAGATTTTTCTCATTCTCATGATTTTAAGAAAAAAAACTTCTAGAACTAAAGTGAACTAACTTTACAAATATAATACACTTGTGAATTTGTCCCTTCACATAGGCATGTGGTTTTCTTCTAAAGCTTTGACCTTCAAATATATGTCCAATTAGTGATTGTTTCTCCAACAGCTCCCCCTCAAACACTAATTGACATTCTCTGTTTCTTCATATCATCTTCTTTTCCTTTACTCCTGCCATGCTTTTGAATCTGCTAGTCTTCACACCATCCAAGCTCTTTGTCATTATGTCTGCTATCTGATCTTTAGTAGAAATGTACTCCACTTCAATCTCTTTCTCCATTACCTTTTCTCTGAGAAAATGATACTGTATCTCTATGTGCTTTGTCCTTGCATGAAAAACTGGATTTGCTGCAAGATAAAGTGAACTCATATTATCTCCATGTATTGTAGGTATACCTTGATCAATGCCCAAGCTTTTGAACAATGTATGCATACATATGACCTCCTTGGCTGCTTCCACAAGTCCTTTGTACTCAGCTTCAGTTGATGAACACCAACTTACAAGCTTATCACCAATGTATATCATGTAGCCATGAGTTGATCTTCTGTCATCCTGGTTACCTGCCCAGTCTGAGTCACTGTAGGCTCTCAACTTCAAATCTGATGTAAAAGGATAATATAATCCTTCCTTTATAGTTCCTTTGATATATCTGAGAACTCTTTGACTTGCAATCCAATGTGGGTCCTTTGGACAATGCATGAATTGTGACAAAACTCCCACTGCATAACTAAGATCAGGTCTTGTTAGTGTAGCATAAATCAAACTACCCACAAGAGATTGATACTTCCTCATATCTTTGTATTCTGCACCATCATATTTACTAAGCTTGTGATTAACTTCAAGTGGAGTTGAAGCTTCTCTGCAATTTTCCATATCAAACTTCTTCAATAGATTCAAAAGATACCTTTCTTGTGATACATATATGCCATGATCTGTAAAAGTGACTTCCATTCCAAGAAAGTATGATAACTTTCCTAGATCACTGATCTTGAATTCTTTTTCAAGTAATCTCTTTACCTCCTTTATTCCTTTATCTGAAGTACCTGTGATTATAATGTCATCTACATAAATACAAATGTAGATTGTACCTTCCTCTATTTTTTTGATAAGTAGACTTGGATCTGCTTTTGAACTTTGATATCCAAGATCATTGAGATACTTCACTAGTCTATAATTCCATGCTCTTGGAGCTTGCTTCAATCCATACAATGCTCTTCTCAACCTGCAAACAAAATTTGGACACCTGGAATCTATAAACCCTTGAGGTTGTTCCATGTATACCTCATCTGATATGTATCCATTCAAGAATGCATTCTTTATATCCAATTGACTTAGGGTCCATCCTTTTGAAGCTTCAATAGCAATAATTGTCCTTATAGTTGACATCTTAGCTACAGGACTGAATGTCTCATCATAATCTATGCCATAGGTTTGGGCATAACCTTTCACCACCAGTCTAGCTTTGTATCTGGCTATATTTCCATCTGCAAGCTTCTTCACTTTATAAATCCATTTATTTCCAATTATTTTCTTACCATTTGGTTTAGGAACAAGTTCCCATGTCTTGCTCTCCTCTAGTGCATTGAACTCTTCCTTCATTGCTTCTTCCCATTGCTTCTTATCTTTAGCTTCATCATAGTTCTGAGGTTCTTCATCATCTTTGACCATGTAAGCATAATTCTTCTGAGTTATGTAAGAAGTATCATAAGAATACCTTTTTGGTTGCCTTCTAGTCCTGTTTGACCTCCTTGGTTCACATTCTTCATAAGTGTCTGGATACACCTCTTCATCAAATATAGGAGCTTCTTCATTTCTTCTTGCTAATCCACTTCTAGATGTACTTGCTTGCATATATCCTTCATCTTCATTTACCTGCACAATTGATTTTCCTTTCTCACATCTTCTTACCTCTTCTTCAAATTCTTCAGTTGTATGACTTTGATCTGCATACGAACTTTTCTGTTCATCAAATGTAATATCTCTAGAAACAAGAAATTGTTTGGTTAAAGGATTCCACAACCTGTAACCCATCTGCTTTTCATCATTACCAATGAACACATATTTTTCTGCCTTTGGTTCAAGTTTATGTCTAAGTTGTGATGGCACATAAGCGTATGCAATTGATCCAAACACTCTACAATGATCTAGTGTTGGTTTCTTACCCCACCAAGCTTCATATGGAATCATTCCATTTAGAGCCGCACATGGTAATCTATTCACAAGATATGTGGCTGTATTTACAGCCTCAGCCCAAAGATAATTTGGATAATTCTTCTCCTTCAGCATAGATCTAGCAAACTCAACTAAAGTCCTGTTTCGTCTTTCTACTACACCATTTTTTTGTGGTGTATACTTGCAAGTTATTTCTCTCTTAATACCTGCATTCCAAAGATAATCATTGAAATCTTGGGAGAAGTATTCTCCCCCTCCATTAGACCTCAGTCTTTTAAGCTTTTGAACTGTGACTCTCTCTGCATATGCATGAAAATGTTTGAAAGCTCCAAACACTTCTGATCTTTCCTTCAAAACATATAGTGTTATCCATCTTGTAGCATCATCAATGAAAAGAACATAATACCTTGAGCCACTGATAGATCATTCTTTTGTTGGTCCCCATAGATCTGTATGAATGAGCTCTAGTAATCCATCATGTTTGAATCCTTTCTTTTGAAATGGTAACCTGTGTGCTTTTCCCATTTGACATGCTTCACATTTATAGACCATATGTTGACTTTGCACATTTGGTAATCCTAGTACATACTGATTTTCAACCATAGATTTAATTCCTCTTTCATTAAAATGACCTAATCTCTTATGCCAGAGATCAAGTTCTGTAATCACTCCTTCACCGTGTGTGAGCAAATCTTGACCAATGTTTCCCTGCACTCTTAAAGTAAAGAGTCTACCTTCTTTCTTACCACAGACAATCTGATTATATCCATTCTCTGGATCTTCAACAAATACTCCTTTATTTGTAAACCTGACTTGAAAACCTTTTTCAACTATCTGTCCCACACTAATCAAGTTTTTAGGTATTGTAGGAACATACAAAACATTGGTTAGCAAATCTGCTCCACTCTTGCATTTCACTTTTCCAATTGAATGTACACTATGTCTCAGATTATCACATGTTTGAACACTATGACTAGAAATGCCTTTTTCCAATTCTGACATCAATTCTATGTTTCCTGACAAATGATTAGAACATCCAGAGTCAATGTAAAATACCTTTAGATCTTCTTTATCTAATGTGTTGATTGAATTCATCATCAATGATGTATGACTTTCATTCTGTGTAGTTGTAGTAGGTGGTGTTGTAGGACTGATTCTGTCCCCAACTTCTTGCTCCACCTCTACCATAGCCTCCTCTTTGACTTTGTCTACCCCTTTGAAAATTACTTTGATATCTTCCACCTCGGCCTTTGCTATTGTTGTTTTGATTCTGGTTTGATCCTTGTTGATTATGCCAACAATCATGAGCCAAATGATTACTCAATCCACAGATCCAGCAAGCCTTCTTGTTGTTATTCTGATTACCTCTTCCTCTTCCTCTACCAGTGCCTTTACCTCTTGCACAATAAACTTGAGAAGTTGACTCTTCTTCATCCTTTGCTTTACCTTTATCTCCTCTCTTCTTGTTCTTCATGTACATTGCAGAACTTTGTCCTTTATCTCCATCTGCCTTCAAGTCTTGCTCAAATGTGAGCATCAAACCAAGCAACTGGTTCAAATCTGGAACATAATGATTTAATGAAAGTTCTGTTGATAAGACAAAAGATTTCCACCTTTCATCTCCTCTCAAACTTGTAAGTAATTGAGCAATCAAATTGTGATCTTCAACATCTTCTTCTATGGATCCAAGACTATCTACTAGATCCTTCATCTTAGTGACATAATCACTAATAATTTGACTTGGCTTCTTCTTGAATGTTGTAAACTCTGACCATAGACTTGCTTTCCTTGCTTTAGTAGTGCTTTGGAAATGATACTCCAATGCATTCCATATATCTTCAGATGATTCCAATCCTCTGATGTGTGGTAGCAAATGATTAGAGATTGCATCGTAAATGTATGCCTTTGCACTTGCATCCTTCTTCTGCCAATGCTTTAAAGCATCAAGTTCTTCTTTCTTTGGTCGGGTTTCATCTTCAAATACTGGCTTCTCTTCTTCACCTGTTACATATACCATGAGATCCTCACTCATAAGTAAGGCTTCCATTCTCATTACCCATGCGGGGTAATTATCTCTGTCCAGTTTGTCAATGGAGATATGATCTTCCATACTCCTTTCTTTTTGCTGCAACCTTTGAGCTTAAAGGATAAAGAATAATACCATTTGGAGTTCTTTGTGTATGAGGATACTTTTGAAGTAACCTTTTGATGCCTTGTGTCTTCAAATGCTTCACCTTTCAACCTTTAATGAAAAACTTTTCAAAACTTCTCGTACCTTTGTCGCGTTCTGCTCTTTAGGACCTTTCTGCTCTGATACCACTTGTTGATATGTGAAACATCACAAGAAATGAATTAATGTGACACTAGACAACCTCTATGGTCACCACTAACTCATTGCCACTCCAAACTTTGAGGAATGATAGCCAAAACCAAGAAACTTTACTTCTTCAGAACTTTCTAGTCAGTGAAATGACATACCTTCAGTATTTTGCTAATTTCTCTTAGCTCAAATATTATTTCTCCAAGATCTTTTGGTGGATGAAAGCAGAAGAGTAGAGTGTCTCTCATATGTTGTGTGAGAGACAATGTCTATCGAGGTGTTTAATATGTCACAATGGATAGAATGTTGTTTTTCTATTTATCGTGATGGATAGTTAGTCTGTCATGATGGATAGTGTGTCTATCACAATGGATATCATCTGTCATGAGGTCTATGTGTCATGTATTGCACAATAGACAATGTCTATCAGGATGGACAAAAAATACCCTTTTTTATGAATTATAGTGATTTACAGTGTGTGCATGGTGTAGTCTACCATTTTGTACTTGCATTTCCAAAATACCCAAAAATTTTGTTTGTCACAATAGATAGAGGTCAACATCTCAGGATGCATAAAGATTCTATCATGCTTTCTCACGCTACTGATGTTCATGTTGGAACCTTCCAAAAAGCTCAAAAAACATAAAAAGCACAACACACAAGATCTCTCTCTCTCTCACACAAATGAAATGAGGGGAATGAATTGGAGATGGGGATATGACCAAGGAGGTTTAAATTTAGTGATGACGGAGAAGGAGGTAGGGGGAGAGTGGGAAGAGTGGGCACGGTAGGGATGATGATGAAGAAAGTAAAAAGTGAAGAAAAGATAAAATAAATTGCTTATCTATGATTCCAACATAACATCTCTATGTCTTACCATAACATGCTCATCCTTGAAGCTCACTTGCCAGCAATGGTACCAAATTTGGTGCCACTCTAGCACAATAGTGAGAACCAACATGATGATATCAACCTTGTAGGTGTCGATTTGTGGAGACATGAGGATGATAGGATGACCAAGAGCAAGTGGAGTGCAGAATTACGTGAATGAGAAGCACACAAGAATGCACAAACACACACAAGGTAAGACAAAGAGTAGAACAATGAGATCTTGTATTACACTAACTCCAAGATACAATCATGCTCTAAAAAGCTCAAATCCCAAAAAATTCTCTTCATAGAATGAGCTCATTGGCTCTTTTTATAGTTTCTAGACTAGTTTTGGCCTAGTTTAGACCTCCTATTTGACCTAATTAAAAATTAGGTTCCTAGGCTACTTTGGAATGAGCTCTAAAAACTATGAAAATCGATACATGGATTCTCATAGCACTCATTCAACTTGAGGAATCCTTGGCATCAACAAAATCGAGTCTAACCTACCAAAAAATAATATTCGCAATGAGGGGTAGTGTTAAAAAATCATTGTTTGAATGCATGGATTGTGAAAAATTGAGATTAGGCCTAGTCTTTGCCTAATCAGTGTTGATTGCTCCACCTACTTGGTCCTTCTTATTCTTCTATCTAGCTCTCTTATCATTGGATTCCGTATCTCATACTTCCTTGGTGGTTGACTCCACCTTGGCGGAAAACACATATCATCAATATAATCAAGGCTAATGACAAGTGGAAAGCATTCACTATTGCCATGGACTTCCACTCGGATGTGTAGGTGCAAGAATTCAACATTCTCATGGAACAACTCTTTACTCATAAGTCCAAAATTATGAATAATATATGAATTCTTTACCCCTTACACAAAAAAAAGGAAAAGGTAAAGATAACAAATGAAAAGGAAAAAAAAATGATGATGAAGGAAGCACATCCCAACCTAACTTAGAGGTAGAAGCTCAAGAGGAAGATGCAGAGGAGGTAGAAAATTTAGGGGGAGATCTCAAAGGTCCACAGCTTGTGCCATATGTGGATTATCAAACCACATTACAGAGTAGTATTTCAAGAACCCAAGGAACCAAACAAGAGGAGGATACAATAAAGGTGGATATGGAGCTTCTTGAGGCAGAGACAACAATTCATACGGATACAACAACAATAACTACAATAAAAACTACCATGGAGGAGATAAAGGAAGTAGAGATTAAAAAAATTACACAAATGATCAATTCCCAGAGGATTCACTCTTGCTTATGAATATGACAATGAAGGAAGGTAAATCAGATGAGCAGGTGTTGTATATTGACTTTGGACACTCAAATGATGTAGTAGGGAATGTAGCAATGTTTTCAAAATTGGAAGATCCAAAGAATAAGCATAAGATCCAAAAATGTGATGACACAAGGCACCTTGTGATGTAGATAGGGGATGTAAATACTTCTAATGGTAATATGAATGTTTTGATCAGAGTTCTCTATGTGCCTAGTATTACTAAGAATTTGATAAGTATAGGCTAGATTGTGGAGAAAGGTTTGCAAGTGAGGTTCACAAAGCATGGGGCCTATATAGAGGATCCATAAAAAGTTTTCAAAAGGATAACCAAGGGAGAAAAAACAGGTAATTGTTCACCTTTAAAATCCAAGACACTAAGAACATAACATTGTTTCGTTATGGTACCCAAACCCTATCAGAGTTAGATGTTTGGCATCAAAGATTGGCTCACACTTGAGAAAGATCCATCAAACAAATCCATTGAGATCAAAAAGTGCTTGGAATACCTAATATTTCAAATCCACATATGATTTACAAGTGCAGTGCATGTCAATGTGGAAAATCTCATAGCCAAGCATTCACAAAGAAGGGATACATACATGGAGACATTCCGGCCCTTGTTCACATAGATTTTTGGGAACCAATAAAAAAGGACATCCATTTTAGGGTCAAGGTACTATGTGTCATTCAAAGATGATTGTAGCAAGTGGACTATTCTCTATTTCGTGAAGCATAAGGATGTAGTGTTCTCATGTTTTAAGAATTATCTAGGTACAGTGAAAAATCAAATAGGTAAAACCCTTAAAAGATTAACCACCATATACATACCTAAACATAATGGAGTAGAGAGGAGAAATAAGACCATTGTGGAAGTAGCAAGTTCCATGTTGAATGAGAAGAAGGGGTAGTGTCCACTTCCACATATCTTATAAAAAATTTAACCTCTAAATCATTGGATGGTATGACTCCTTATGAAGCTTAGAATGGAAGAAGATCAAGCTTGGATCATTGCAAGATCATAACCTTTTCATTAAGATCATAATGTTTGACTGTAACCCTTTTCATTAAGATCATAGCCTATAAAGGCACATTTCTCTGCTTTAGGATCAAGTTATAGTCAAATACTAAACTTTGACTAAATATGAACCCTTTTGATTAAGATCACTGCCTATAAAGACACACTTCTCTGCTTTAGGCTATGTCTTTATAGGTTAAGTCTGTATAACCCTAATAGCAAAGGCTTCATATTTAATCAAAAGTTAGTGGTTGATTAAAAAAAATCTTGGTTTGAAGATAATTGCAGGAAGATCAAGTTGCCATATGATTTGAAGGAAGACTTTCCAACACTCTCAAGCAAGGGTATGCATACACTTGGAGTCTCAAGTGACTCTAAAGATGATCAAAAGACTCCTAGGAGGGAGATGAACTAATGGAATTCCAAAGTTATTGCTAAGGTACAAGAGTTTAGATATATTGTAGAGTCCTCTAAACAAACCACTAGGAGATCTACATGGCAAAAGAAGAAGCCAGAAAGGTATGGTTATGACACATCATTAGTAACTAGACACTCTATCTATATAGATCAAGACCTAAACTTTGAAGAGCCCTCATCCTATGACAATGCCAAGAAGAAACAGAATGGATGCATGAAATGGAAGAAGAGATCGAATCCGTGCAGGAAAGCAATACTTGGGAGTTGGTACCAAAGACTCCTACCATGAAGGTCATTGGATCGAGATGGATCTACAAGGTAAATAAAAACTCTAATGGAACCATTAATATGTACAAATCTAGTGGGTATACAGAGAACAATATTTATCTCACTCAAAAGAAGTACATTAGGGATATGTTAGCCAAGTTCAAATTGAGAATGCTAAGTTTTTTGTTACACCCATGGAGGTAAGCTCCAAATTAAGTGCTCATGAAGGTGAGTTAATTGAATATGTTACAAGATAACAAAGCTTGGTGGGATGTCTTAACTATGCTACTTTAACTAGAGTAGATGTATGCTTTAGTGTAAGTGTTTTGATCCAATTTATGCATACACCTAGGAAGGCACACATTGAGGTACTCAAAAGGATTCTCAAATACTTGAAAGAGAAAATGAATGAAGGAATATTCTACTCATACACATTTGATGTAGATATCAATCTATTATCTTATGTAGATTGGGCAAGACCAAAGCATGATAGGAGTACTTTAGGATATCTTTTGTTTGTAGGTACAAAGCTCATACCTTGATCATCCAAGAAGAAAACCATTTTTGCTCTTTGATCTAGAGACGCTGATTATAGAGGCTTGGCAAAAATAATAGAAGCTATGGATTAAGACAACATACTTAGATTTGCGAGTAAACTCATCCACTTCTCACATTTTTGGAGATAACATGAGTTCTTTGCATCTTGCACGTAATACCATTAATAATGCTAGGACCAAACACATTGAGGCTTAGTATTTTTATGTTAGGGAGAAGATTGCAAACAAAGAAATTGAATTTTAATATTTATTTAGTCAACAACAACATGCATACATGATGCCTTAGATTGAGTGAAGCTAACCAAATTCAAATCCATGATTGGACTTCAAGAAAACTCAAAGGATTAGATACTCATGCATCTTAGGCTTCAAGGGGAGTTCTTCGTGCATAAAGGAAAGCCTACATTCTTGATATTATGTATTGTACTTCACTAACTTCTTGAGTAAAAACATTATGCATACACATGTCTTATTTGATAGATTTCCAATGATAAAGTAAGATATTACTTTTTTCAAAAGTAAAGGATGACTAAGAGAAAATCCCTTGGATGTATTGGGAGAGAAACACCACGACCTTGTTCGAATTTAAATTTCAAATATAAATCCTAAGAGCGCGAAAGAATATTAGGTAGATTCAACCAACAATTATTTGAAAGTGTAATATACATCGTCATTTTTATCACGGATAAAGATGAGACTCATTGGAGTGGAGAGTGTGCTTGAATTGAAGCTCACTTAGTCCTCCAACACCTCTATGTATCATATTTTACTTAGCAATACATTTACATTGAGTTTCATCGTCTACGTTGTTCATTATTCACTATTGTAGTACATTGCTATTATTTTGTCAACTTAGTTGAGTTATTATTACATGTACATTGTATCTCTATCTTGTTTATCAATAGGAATATGAAGATAGGAGTCTTTTAAGTATGCATACAAAGTTTTATGGTATGTGGAGTTGTCTGCATTGATTTATGAGAAGATCTATGTGGTTGTGTCTATTCATCTTCATACTCCTAAAAGTCAAGATCACCCCCTAAGTTAGTATATATAATGGTCTCATTATAGTCCTTGAAAATTCATGAAATAACTTTTACTTATTTATCGATCACTTCATTTGAATGTGTCCAAAAGGTCTTGGGTCAATTTCAACAAGGTTTTGGACTCTGAGTGAAAGTTTGAGTACTTTCTTCCATAAATAGAAAGTTTTCTCTACCTGAGAAGTACTAAGAAGTTATCTATTTTGTCATAGATGTTTGAGATTCATGTTTTGAAGTACCATAAGGGTACTATTTCATATATTGGAAAAAGGAGTCTAATAAATAGTTCAAGTGCTAATTAGGTTGGTCTCGAGCATGTTTTTGCCAAGACCCTCTCATCTCTACATATTGTCCATCACTCCTCACAATCGTTACTTGCCATTAGTAGAGTCTGCATATAACATTAGTGATCTCATAAGGTGAATGGGACGTCATAAGGTGAATGACATGAATCCCATTTCTCCCAACACCATAGGAATGCCAAAGGACTATCCTAGTTCTAAGGAGCTTTTAGAAAACCTCCAAGCAAACTTAGAAATAGTTAAATCCAAGATGCAACAAGTAGTTGATAGGGATAAATAATATGTTGAAAAGAAGATATGTTCTAGATTCTCTAAAATAGATACAATTCTTGTTCAAGTGCCAAAAAGTCCAACTTCATTATTCATAGGGAAGCTCATTAAGTTTTCCTCCAAGTTTTTGTGGAACTTGGAAGATATTTAAAAAGATTAGTGATGTTGTATACCAATTAGAGATTCCTCCATATTCTAGAGTTCATCTGATGTTTCATGAAAGTACACGTAGAAAGTATATTTCCAAAAAGGATAATCTAATAAAGGGTATTGCTTCTTTGCAAGAAATTCAAAATGTAGATCATGCTCCAAATAGGATACTAGACAGGAGATGGAAATAGTTGAGAAACTATGTAATCCCGGAGTATCTAGTAGCCTCAAGAGGATTACCACATAAAAATTTGACTTGGGAATTAGAAGCTCTATTTTGCAATTATTTTCCCTCACTGATTGTTGATTTCAATGATCTTTATAAGTAGGAGAGAGTATAGACATCTTTCTATAGATATCATCTCATTTGTGTGTGGGAAAAAGGTAACTTCATCCAAGCTCCCTAGTTTAGGGGATATCCAAAGATACCTAATGGGCAATGGCAATGAGTGTTGCATGACGGCCACATGTTTAAAAGATCTAGTCAGTGCATAGAGGCAACGTCTAAGCACAATGAATGCACAAATCTAATGCTCGTGTCTCTAACAAACATCTACCCTCCAAGCTCGTGTATCTAACAAACATCTACCCTCCAAGCTCATGCATCAATATTCTTTAAGTCCCACTTTCATGGCTACAAATATTAAAAATGGAATTAGTCCCTAACCATAAGAACATCCTAACAAATGATATGTCACTTCTTAAGGTGTGAAACCACAAAAAGTGCATGTGATTCAACAAATAGATAGATAGTAAAAAGAATTACATCTCTCCACATTATTATTTGTAGAGCTCACCACATTTGAGGAATAACATAAAAAAGAGTGCGATATGAAAGAAATAAAAGCACTGTGGAATGGATCAATAGATAGAGTTCAGCAGAGAAATTTAGATAAATGAAGGGGTAGACGAAGAGATAGAGAAATCAATCTTTTTCAAATTTTCAAGAGCAATGCAGCTACAAAGATGGTATTATCCACCCGTGCGCTCCCCGATATGAAGCTTAGATACTAATCTGGACATACTCTAGATAAAGGGCTTTTCGATTCCCAATTGGTGTCAAAAACTCTAGGAGGCCATAATCTCTCAAAGATCGTAATCTCTAGAACACCAAAATCTTTGGACCATTGAAACACTAAGATGCACGAACATCAGAACACCTAAACACCAAGTTACTAGAAAATTGGAATACCAAAAAACACCAAAAAAATATTTAGTCAAAATATACCAAAAGTGTCTCCTTGATCAGAAGTCCTATCATCTCAACCCTGCGGTCCTGGGGGGATAGGCCTCCTAGACACTGCAAAAGGCGGCAAGCCCCCTTCTACACTCCCCCATTAAGGTTCTATGAGGAAACCATGTAGTGCCACAAGGCCTTTATATTTTCATTGAATCACAAGCCAATGGCCCAAAAGTATATTTCCTACCTAATCTCATGGCTAGGCCCACAAAGATTATCTACTACCATGAACGATCATACATAGACCTCATCTAACTTGGAAGTTAGAATTCCACAAATGTCCGGGCTTCACAATGGCCTCTCCTCATAAAGTAGGCCTTACAACTCAAACCACCATGGATCATCTGTGGTCACTTGAAGGTGGAGCATTTAGGGTTAGAGGCATGTACACAAGCTAGGGGAAAAAAGTGCCCCGGAAGTCCTAAGTGTATTCACACACATCACTAATGAAATATATCAACACCAAATATTATTGCTTGCAGGTTTTGTGGTGCAAAGAGAAAGTGGATTACCCATGCTAGGATTATGCCTCTTGTTGATTATGAGTCTTTTGTGTCTTAGTTCCATTTTACTAGGAAAATGCTGCCCATTTTTTTATAGCCATATGGCATTATATGCCATGTAAAGACTAGTGAGATTGTCTATGAGAGAGGAAGTCTTATGCATGCCTTTGACGAAGTAGAAAAAGTAGATGCTTGTGAAGTAATTTTAGTACATACGAAGAAGCATGAGTGTATGCATACTTAGATTTTCTTTGATGAAGATATTTGCCTCTCATGATTAAGATGAGTATGATCACTGTAGGAACATGAACTAGTTTGTGAATGTTAAGTTAACATGAAGAATTTCATTGTACATAGACAAAGTCGAACAAAGGTAAGTAACGTTTGTCATTGATATTTATTTCTAAGAGTATGATGGAGGATGGAGTCCTCAAGAAAAACCAAAATTTTGTTCAAGTGACATGTAAAGAGTCACATAGATTAAAATAGTACTTGAAAACACGGGAATTCATATCAATGATGCTTTTATGTGTATCAAAGTTATAATAATTAGTAATTCATGAGTGCATGAATACCTTTTCATGGAAGGATATGTATGAATAGTTGATATACAATTCTATTCCTAGCTGGCATAAGTAAATTTTATGGTTATGACCACCCATACAAGTATTACATGCTTGCATGTGATTGTTTATAATAAGATTCAATGAATGTGCTAGATGCACAAGGATTTAAATAACATCCATCAATGGAAACTTTCATTGGAAAGTGCTTACTATGTAAAGAACCCATTTCCTTGAGGTTATTTGGATTACTAATTTGATTTGATTGATGTTAGATGATCGGTGGGTGCATGGGTCTGCTTCCATGTCATAATCCATCCAAGAGAATAAGTGATCATGGTTAATTAAAAGGATTAACATGTCTCACCATTTTTAAGCTTTAAATATAATTGTGGAAATAGTTAGAGAGATAGTAACGTCCAAAAAATTTGGACATTTCTCTTTGATAGAATGCATAAATTAATTTCCATTTTGAAAGCACATAGGTCAGACAATCTAGTTCAAGCCGTCCAATTTTCAAAAATACTTATCTTAATTTATAATTTCAAATTAGATGATTTTTGTTTCATATGCAACTATAGAGGATTTATTTTTTCCACATTATTTTTCATTAATTTTGAAGATCATTTGGTAGGTCAAATGATCCCTGCACATAAAAGTGCACCCTCTGGAATTTGTTCAATAACTAGACCTCATGTCACTTAGAGGTGATTTATTCTCTTAGTTCATTTATCCGGTTTGAGTGACTCTTCTTTATAACATTATATAGACATATCAAGATGGTGCTTATAGACTCTCAAGATAAGAGACACAATTAAAAGAGTAAAATTTAGCCTCTAGAATTGTTTAAAATGTTGTAGATTATAGAGGCTGAGTATTGTCGTCATTATGAAAGACTCAAATGTCCAAAATACTTTGAAACTTATATCATTCAAATTATGGTTAGTGATATATTTGTTACTCATATTTGTAAGAAAATAGATATCATTTAATAGGTCAAATGACCTCTACTTCACAAAACAATATCTAGCAAGGATTCACCAAAGATCGTTGCATGTATCGAGTGAACACATGGTTATTTCACATCGGAGGCTGTTGGTGCAAGAGAATCTGAGCCCACATACTTGGATGATTAGCATATATCTCATGGAGTCATATATGATTAATCCCTTGTAAAATCAAATACCTTTTACCTTTGTAAAAGCACCTTACTTCCATGGGGATTTACGAAGGATCAAATCTTGATTTATTTGGTAGATGTTTGATGAGAGAATATATCCTATAGTTTAGGATTCACTTTTAGGTGAACATTTGAATTTGAATTCAAGATTGGCTCCAAATTCAACTATAAAGTTGGATCAAAGGACTCGCGTGATGAGCCCAATTTTGGAGAGTAATATGGAGGGATTATATGTGATTTGAGAGCTCACTTCATAGCCAATAACTACTCTCACATTGTGCAATAGATTATTGCCAATGACATTGTATTTCTATGTGATCTAATACATACATTATCTCTACTTCACTTCTCTGCAATGACTACATCAGTACAGTGATCTTCTAAGAGCATGTTCTCAGTATATGATTGATCATTTGTCATATGGTGACAACTCTAGAGGTAACCAATCTTTTACCCTTGATGCAAATAAAAATAAAGGTAAGGATAAAGGTAAAAGCAAAAATAATGAAGAAGAGGCTAGTACCTCTCAAGTGAACTTCACAGGTAGAGGAAGAGGTACTAGAGGAAGGGGTAGAGGAGGAAATTGAGGCAAGGGGAGATCTTACAACACTCCACCTTGCAACATATGTGGCCTGTGAAGAGATGGATAGGTATGTGTTGAAGATGAAGAGGTGTTGCAAAATCTTTGCTCTACACCAGCCAAATGAACTCCAGGAGTAGATGGTGGGCCCTTTTAGCTTGCCAATGGATGTATTAGACACCCTATGTACCTTGGAAGATCACTCTCAAAAAGATAGATCAAAACAGATAAGTTGGAGTTAGCTCAGAGGTGAAAACTTGCTATTCTTGGTTGATACACCTGTCCAGTGTTTTACATAATTCTCTGAGCACAGCAGCAATTAGATTAATTCCTCTTGGGAAAGGCTAGGTAGCTTAAAGAGCTAACTTTAGAGAGTAATCTCATCAAGAATAACAAACCACACACTGAGAATGACTTTTAACAAGTGATGACATCATCCCGATTTTCACGGGCTGCTACAGAAATAGACCAGTGAGTAGAAAAATTAACATAACTCACGATGTAAGAATCCAATGATCATGAAAATTTGTATGCTTATACTAGACAGTAAGCTGAATCCAAAAAGCTTAAAATCACTGAATTTGGATGAGTAAACACTGAGAAATGACTCTGACAAGATGACTGAAAAAGTCGGGTACCTGACAGAGAAGTGAAGATGAACATACCCTGTTGACTTCAAATGAACATAACTGAAGATTCCAACATCCAAATGACATGAAAATTTGTGAGCATATAGTAGCCTTATAGAGCTAACTTTACCAAGTTAAATCACTGAAAATGATGAACCAAGTGCAGAGAAACAATCTCTGCAAGCTGACTGAGAAAAACTGAAGTAATGGCATTGAGTAGTACACATCACAAGAACATGGAAAGATGAACTCAAATAATCATGAAAATGAAATTATATTGCTTGTACAATACAATGACTTACTGATACATATGTGTGCCTTGTAATCACACCTTGATATGGCATAAAGCTCAGCTCTTGGAGGTCTTCACATAGGTCTCTCTAACCACGACTAAAACTGCCATCTATTTATAGTTGAGTTTGGGAGGCTAACTTCCCTCAATCACTCTCCAATCAATCAATGATTGATTTGATTCTCTACCTACCACAAATCACGAATTCGTGGCTCCTCTTTCCATTCTTGATCATGTGGACTCAACCACTTAAGATTCTCTTACTTTTACATTAAGTAAACTCTTCAAAAGTTACAAGAGGTAGTTCACAAGTGAACTTTACATAGTCTTCTTTTTAAAGCTTCTTCTAAGACTTTGTGAGACTCAAGCCAATACTTAGGCTTGTCATAGACTTGCTCCATTCTCTACTCATCATGAACATGAAATCCAAGCAAGGTAAAGATGATGGGAATTTTTTCTATATTGATTCTAGTTGTTCCAATCATGTAGCTAGAAATGTAGCATTACTATATGATCTTGAAGAACCCAAAGGGAAGCATGAAGTGCAAAAAAGTGATGAAATTAGACACTCTTTTAAGAAAATTGGAAATGTCAAGGCTTCTGATGGTAACATGAACCTCTCAATTAGGGTTTTTATGTGGCAACTATAACAAAAAACCTAATCAATGTTGGACAAACTATGGACAAAGGCTTACAGGTCAGATTCAGAAGAAATGGAGCATATGTGGAAGACCCTCAACAAGGCTTCAAGTAGATTTCGAAAGGTGAGAAATCTAGTAGACTCTTTACATTTGAGATTGAAGAAACTAGAAACATTGCACTCTTCAATTACAAAGACCAAACCATGTCTGCACTAGAGATATGGCATAAAAGGCTAGGTCATATAGGAGAAAGAACACTAAAGCAAATATGTAGGGATCAAAGTGTGCTTGGCATCCCAAATGTGTCCAAACAACACATGATATACAAATGTGGAGCATGCCAATTTGGCAAAGCCCACAGGCAACCATTCAACAAAAAGGGGTACATGTATGAAGACTACTTGGAGCTTGTACACACTGATGTGTGGGATCGTAGCAGAGAGCCATCAATCTCAGGTTCAAGGTACTATGTTTCATTTATAGATAATTACAGTAGATGTACCATTCTTTACTTCATGAAGCATAAGGATGAAGTATTGACATGTTTCAAAAAGTATTTGGCATTTGTTAAGAACCAAACAGGTAGAAGCTTGAAGAGGATCAGATCTGATGGAGGCGGTGAGTATTTTTCACATGAATTTGATTCATTCTTACAACAAAAAGGTATAAAGAGAGAGGTCACAACAAGATATCCTCCTGAACTAAATGGAGTAGTAGAGAGGAGGAACAGATTGATAGTAGAGGTTGAAAGATTAATGTTGAATGAGAAGAAACTACCCAATTACCTATGGGCAGAGGCTCTTTCCACAAACACATAGTTGGTTAACAGGCTCCCATCCAAATCCTTGGACGGAATGACAACCTATGAGGCATGGAATGGCAGGAGACCCTCATTTGACCATTGCAAAATCTTTGGGCGCATTGCTTATGCACACATACCCTCAAATATTAGAGGGAAGCTTGATTTTAAAGTTGAAAAGTGTATATTCATTGGCTATAACCAAAACCAGAAGGGTTATAGGCTATACCATCCCATCAAAAAAGAATTTATAGGTAGTAGGGATGTAGTATTTGATGAAAATAATTCATGGTTTGAAGATGATTGCAGGAAGATCAAGTTACCTTATGATTTGGAAAGTGACTTTCCAACCCTCACCCAAGAAGATCAACAAGTACCAGAAGATGTCAATTCAGAGGATGAAGAGCAGATTAACTTCAAGGTTGGAAGTCAAGGGGCAAGACCAAGTTCAAGCAATTGGAAAACATTCTAGAGTCCTCCAACCTAGCACTCAGAAGATCTCAAAAGGAGAGTAAAAAACCAATAAGGTATGGCTATGACACAACACTAGTGACCAAGCATTATGTGTACATCACTAAAGACTCTATGTCAGAAGAACCTACTTCATTTGGAGAAACCAATGCAAAGAAAGAATGGAGAGAATCCATGGAGGAAGAAGTTGAAGCACTTTAGGAAAACAATACTTGGGATTTGGTTCCCAAGAAGCCAAGCATGAAGGTAATAGGATCCAAGTGGATATATATACAAAACAAAAAATTAGATGGTTCTATAAACAGGTACAAGGAAAGGTTAGTGGCAAAGGGGTTTGCTCAAACCCATGGAGTGGACTATGAAGAAACTTTTTCACCTGTGGCTAAGATGCCAACCATTAGAGTTTTGGTAAGTGTTGTTGCTTCCAAAAATTGGAACTTATATCAGTTAGATGTTAAGAATGCATTCCTAAATGGATGGATCTCAGAAGAAGTGTATACGGCACAACCACTAGGGTATGAAGATAAGGATAAACCAGGTTTTGTATGCAAGCTAAGGAAGGCACTCTATGGCCTAAAGCAAGCTCCTAGAGCTTGGAACCATAGGCTTGTTACTTATTTGCAGTATCAAGGATTTGGTGCTAAAAAAGTAGATTCTTCTTTATTCATAAAGAAGACCAACTCAAAAGTTATCTACTTATGTGTCTATGTGGATGAAATTATCATTATAGGGAATGATGCTAATGGCATCAAGCAGGTTAAAGCTCAACTAATGGAAGAATTTAAAATCAGTGATCTTGGTTTGTTAACATACTTTCTTGGCTTATTACACCACATTATGCTATATTAAACCATATTACACCACAATAAACATGATTACATTGGATTACACCACATTAAGCATGTTTACACTAGATTATGCCACATTAAGCATGATTACACCACATTAAACCATATTACACTGAGATTACACCACCTTGAACTTGTGTATACAGATTTTGGTGTGTTCATTACTCAGGGAAAGTATATTCATGATATGTTGAGAAAATTCAATATGAAAAACACCAAAATTGCAGGTACACCCATGGAACTAGATCATAAGCTTAGTTCTCATGAAGGAGAACTTCTTGAGGATGTTATAGGTTACCAAAAACTTGTTGGGAGTCTCAACTATGCAACCCTAACAAGAGTAGACATTGCTTATGGAGTAAGTACATTAAGCCAATTTATGCATGCACCAAGAAAGCCTCACATGGAAGCTATCAAGAGGGTACTAAAGTATCTAAAGGGTACCATAAATGAAGTTTTGTTTTACCCATTCACTTCTGACTTGGACATAAAGATGTATTCTGATGTAGATTGGGCTGGCTCCACGGATGATAGGAGGAGCACCTCAGGATACTTGTCTTTTGCAGGTTCAAAGCTAATATCATGGTCATAAAAAAAGCAATCAACTAGGGCTTTGTCATCTACAGAGGCAGAATATAGAGGTTTAGCAAATGCAACACAAGAAGCTATGTGGCTCAAGAAAATCTACATAGATTTGGGGTTACATTCTTACACTCCAATGATTTTTGGAGACAACACTAGTTCAGTTCATTTGGTTGCTAATCCTATATATCATGCAAGGACTAATCACATTGAAGTGCACTATCATTATGTAAGGGAGAAATTTCCTAGCAAGGACAATCAATTGTTCAATGTATCAGCTCAATTGCAATGTGCATATATGCTCACAAAGTATTTACATGGAACTAAGATGAACATGTTCAAATTGATGATTGGTTTGTAGGAGATCAAAGAAGAATAAAAGAACAAGCATGTTAGGCTTGATGGGGAGCTGTTGGTGCAAAAGAATCCAAGCCCACATACTTGGATGATTAGCATATATCTCATGGAGTCATATATGATCAATCCCTTGTAAAATCAAATACCTTTTACCTTTCTAAAAGCACCTTACTTCCATGTAAAGTTAGGAAGCATCAAATCTTTATTTATTTGGTAGATAATCGATGACATAATATTCCTATAGTTTAGGATTCACTTTTAGGTGAACATTTGAATTTGAATTCAAGAGTGGATCCAAATTCAACTATAAAGGTGGATCAAAAGACGCACGTGATGATGAGCCCGATTTTGGAGAGTAATACAGAGGGATTGTATGTGATTTGGGAGATCACTTCATAGCTCTCACTACTCTCACATTGTGCAATAGATTATTGCCAATGATATTGTATTTCTATGTGATCTAATACATACATTTTGATTATATCTCTACTTCACTTCTCTACCATGAGTACATCAATACAATAATCTTCTTAGAGCTTGTTCTTAGTGTATGATTGATCATTTCTCATGCTTTATAGCATCATAGATTTAGTATATTGTCTAGTTTATAGCTACAAAATCTCATTATCATTCGTTCTCTTAATTATGAGATATTATCATATCTTTTCTCTCTAGTTTGTAATCTGATGCATCCTGAAAATGTCGGGGAAGTCCTTGATTTGCTAAACATCATACTCAGCATATAGTTCATCTTTTTTATTGAAATCACTCATGATTGGTAGCTATCTAACTTAATTAGAAACTATCAAAAGGAATAAGGCTAATTGCTACTAGGCTCAGAGCATTGTTCATTATACTAGACAAGTGTAGAGACAAAACTAGCAAGTCTATGACCTTGGATTAATTCCCTAATCATTTTTTTTGATCCATTGATTAGTGGATCATGTTCCAAAGAACATAGGTGATTATTTATGATCATTAGCAAGGTAAGTAGGCCCACTACACTCTCCATCACTTGTTTTTGGCTCATGTGAAGTAGCTTTTAGCAACACCACTTCATCTCTGAACACTATCCACTATCTCCTCCAACAGAAGCTCCAATTACAAACATTTTTCTTGGACATGATACTCAGGTATAGACCCTATGGCATACCTAAAATGCAAGGAACGTGTAATTTATCTTCATATTTAGAAGATATTCTAAAAGTGTAGGTGGATTATTTGCATGCTCTCCTAAGTGCAAGTGTAGCAGCAATAGAATGGTAATTTTCAATGAGTATTTGATTGAATTTCACGTTGAACATTTGTGAAATCAAAATAGAATAGGTAACCTAGATAGACACACAAAGATATTTAAATTTGAAATTTATTTCATTGGTCTAAAGGCTTCAAGAATATAAACCTATACATTTCCATACTTGGGCATCAAGTGTTCCATCCTTCCAAAGAATCGGCAATAGAATTTTGAAGAAATTTCTTGCAAACAAGAAGGTTCATGGCACCAAGGTTGAGAGCATGGGTTCAAAAAACCAAGGATGAGAACAAGAAGGTTCATGAGGTTGTGCAAGGATGAGGACATCAGTTCAAGGGGAGGTTAGGGTTTGATCCTTGAGCACAATGATCTCTAAAAGGGGAAGAGAGTGTTAGGCTCAAGAAATGAGAGGCAAGAGATGGTTGAACCACACCCTAAGAGGGAGGATTAGAAAGTATTCCTCAAACATGTTTTTTGGGGTAGGTAGTTAGCCCATTGTACTCCTTCCAAGTAGGTCATGAGTTCAATTCCCCTTGGACCCAACATCACCTTAATGTTAGATTACCCTAGTTGATCAACACGGACTTGGTAGCCATGGATACATTATCCCCTGAGTCAATTGTGGCCTTGATGGTGACATTATTATAACTCATCGGAATGTAGTTATTTCCCTCATAATCTTAACTATATTGATCAACCTTGTTTAAGGGCATTTGAGTAACGCAATTTTCCGGTCTTGTCGTTTTGGATCTAGACCTTCTTGTTTAGTGATATCTTCCTAGTAGTGAGGCCTCAATTTAATGAATTCATTGAGAGTGAGTGTTGAGTGGACTCTAGACCTTTTGAGGCACTTTATGTTCCTAATGATCCCTTTTCAGTTTTCTTCATGGATCTAAGAAATTTGGTCTTTTTACCCTTATAAGTGTCCTCAAAGAGCTCCTCGCTAATCAGTCCAATGCTCTGGATGTCCATATTGGTCATGGTCTATCTAGTCCTAGCTTGTAATTCAATGAATTTTGATGTCAAAATCTAGTTGTTCTTATCATGAATGCATATCTTTTAGCTTTGTTTGATGACTTGCATCAAACACTAGAAGAGTTGGTGCTATGGGTTTTGTGGACTTATGAGAGGGCATGATGGGATCTCTGCTTACCAACTCTCCTTCCTGACTCAATAAGGGCAATTCAAGAGAACAAACCTTAGGAGGAGGAATGGGTCCTTATGGCCCTAATTTTCAACTTTAGGATCTGTAGGTGCCACTATAGGAATAGGTTCATAATAGGCTAGTCCACTTTAGTAGATTGGATGTCCACGTGTGTGAGGGTAGTTTATAGGAAAGGCCATTTGTTCAAACATGGGATCTAGCATATAATTATTAGAGAGAGAGTTTTGTACCTCCTATAATAGTTATTGAGCTATCTTAATCATCTTATGACACATATCAAATCCCTCATATTCTAAATTGGCTCTATGATAGCATTTTCCATGATGTTCTATTGACAATCTTCTTGATATCCTAATCTGATAGGCTTTAAATAAGATTTTCATATCTTTGGGTAACCTTGATACCACTAAGGGTTTTGCTCCATGGTATAATATGCTTGTTCCTCATTGTAAGAATCATAAGATATGTCATATCCATGTCATTACTCCTTGGATCAATTGCAAGTGAAACTAGCACTATGGCCCTTTGAGGGTCTTCTTCCTCCATATACTTGCGTGGAATGACTTGGTCAAGATTAGGATATTATTGCCTTGGCACTGGATATCTTGGGTTCTACCCATATTGATTGTATCTTGGACCTTGAGCATACATTTTTTGCCTTTGTCCATAGGACATATCCCTATTATATTAGTGGATTAGCATTTTATATTGTTGATTTAGATGATATTTGTATTGATATTTGTTGGTGCAAATGTACAAGCCTACACATTTGGCTTAGCATGGAAGACATTGTGTGGAAGCACTTGATGATTCATGTGAACTAAAGCTTGTAACCACTTGATCATTTACCATTGTAAATCATTAAATCCTTGAAGAATCTTTTAAAATCTATCTCGTGGATTTAGGAGGAATATTAGCTACAAATTCAAGATGAGGGAATGTCTCCTAAATGAGAGGAGTTACTTTTTAATTGGAGCCAAGTTTGAATTCAAAATTCAAACTTAGAAGAAATATAGGAAGAATCAATTATGGATGGAGTTTACTACTCAAAAGAAGCAACCTAAGCAGAATGTTTCAGAGTTTGTGACTAAGGTGAAGGATGTGGCTAATCATTTGGCAAGCATAGGAGAGGAGATTGAAGAGGAGCAAATAGTGAGACAAATAGTCAATGGCATCAAGGTAGATGATAAATGGGAATCCCTCACAACTGTAATGGATCTTTATATGGATATGCAAATCCCTGATCTAACCACTCTCATGGGACAACTCTTCACCCATGAGGCCAAGCTCAAAAAAATGGTGAACCATCAAGACGTAACAATTCTTATGCCCTCTATATAGATAAAGGAAAGTCTGAGGATAAAGGAAAGAGTAAAAATTTTGAAGATGAAGGTGCTACTTCTCAAGCTAACTATGCAGGGAGAGGTAGGAATTCAAGCGGAAGGGGCAGAGGAGGTAAGCAAGGTAGGGGAAGACCTTACAACTCTTTCTCATGCAATATATATGGATTGTCTAATCACACAACAGATGAGTACTATAGGAACGTCAAGAACCAGAGAGGAAGAGGATTCCAAACAGGTGGCTAGTCATAATCAAGATGAAGATTCAACCATAGTCAAGGTTATAACCATGGATACAACAACAATTATAACAAGAACTATCAAGGAGGATACAAATCAAGAAAAGACTTCAACAACTATACAAAGGATTAAGAGGATTCTCTTCTCATTATGAACATGATCTCAAAACAAGGTATGAATGATGAGCACCTCTTCTATATTGACTCAGGTTGTTCAAACCATGTAGTAGGCAATATAGCTCTCCTTTCTTATCTTGAAGAGCCCAAGGGAAAGCACCAAGTGCAGACAGGTGATGATACCAAGCATTCAGCTGTCAAGGTAGGAAATGTCAAACCTTCTGATGGGAGTAAGAATCTGTTGACTAGAGTTCTTTATGTACCTACTATCACAAAAAAATTGATGAGTGTTGGACAGATAGTGGAAAAGGGTTTGCAGGTTACGTTCAATAAATTTAGAGCCTTTGTGGAGGACCCCCAACATGGATTCAAGAGAATTGCAAAGGGAGAGAAAACAGGTAGATTGTTTACATTTGAGCTTGAGGACACTAGAAACATTGCACTTTATAATTATAAGGATCAAACCTTGTCTAAGTTAGAGATATGGCACAAAAGATAAGGGCACATTGGTGAGAGAACATTGAAGCAGATATGTAGAGATCAATGTGTACTTGGGATACCTAATGTATCCAAGCAACATATGATCTATAAATGTGGTGCATGTTAGTTTGGTAAATCACACAGGTTACCCTTTACAAAGAAAGGCTATATGCATGAGGATTATTTGGAACTTGTCCACACACATGTGTGGGGACCAAGCAAGGTACTATGTGTCATTTATTGATGATTTCAGTAGGTGGACTATCTTACATTTTATGAAACATAAGGATAAAGTGTTAAGTTGTTTCAAAACGTATCTTGCACTCGTGGAAAATCAAACAGGAAAGAGTTCAAAGAGGATAAGGTCACATGGAGGAGATGAGTACTTTTCCAATGAGTTTGATGCATTTTTGCATGAGAGAGGTAGCAAGAGAGAGATCACAACTAGATATACTCTTGAGCAAAATGGAGTAGCAGAGAGGAGGAACATATTGATTGTGGAAGCACCTAGATCTATGATAAATGAAAAGAAGTTGCCTAATTATTTATGGGTAGAGGCTATGTCTACTGCCACTTATCTTATTAATAGGTTACCGTCAAAGTCTCTTGATGGGATGACCCCCTATGAGGCATGGAATGGTAGGAGACCATCACTTGAACATTCCAAAATGTTTGGATGTGTTGCTTATGTTCATATTCCATCTCAAATTAGAGGTAAGCTAGACCCTAAGGCAGAGAAATGCATTTTCATAGGGTATGATATAAATCAAAAGGGATAGAGGCTTTATAATCCATCCAACAAAGGATTTATGGTCAGTAGAGATGTTGTGTTTGATGAGAATGACTTTTGGTTTGAAAGTGAATGTAGGAAGGTCAAATTTGCATATGACTTGGAAGAAGACTTTCCAAGCCTCACCAAAGAGGAGCCAAACACAATTGAAGACATCAAATTAGAAGATGAGGACGCCATCAACTTGGAAGAATTTAGAGCATGGAAATCAAAAGGCAAAGTCAAGATGAAGAGGTTGGAGGACATACCTGAGTCATCCAACCATGCCTTAAGGAGATCACAAAGAGAGTAAGAAGCCAATCAGATATGGGTATGATACTTCATTAGTCACTAAGCATTCTATTTATCTTGCTAAGGATTTATCACTTGAAAAACTTCTTCATATGAAGAAGCAAGTACCAAAGCAGAATGAAAGGAGGCTATGGATGAAGAACTAGAAGCACTCCAAGAGAATGACACTTGGGAGCTAGTACCCAAGAAAGCATCAATGAAGGTAATTGGTTCTAGGTGGATTTAAAAAATCAAAAGGAACTCAGATGGATCCATAAATAGGTACAAAGCTAGGCTTGTGGCTAAGGGTTTTGCACAAACCCAAGGAGTAGGCTATGAAGAAACTTTTTCACCAGGAGCTAAGATGCCAACCATCAGAGTATTGGTAAGTATAGCTGCATCTAGAAACTGGAATATGTATCAAATAGATGTGAAAAATGCTTTTCTCAATGGATGGATTTCAGAGGAGGTTTACATGGCTTAACCTCTTGGCTATGAATATCCAAGCAAGGTAAATGATGTATGCAAATTAAAAGCTCTTTATGGTTTGAAGCAGTCACCTAGGGCATGGAACCATAGGTTAACAACCTATCTTCAAGACCAAGGATTCATGATGAGCAAGGTAGATTCTTCTCTGTTTATCAAGAGGAGTAATTGAGAAATGATATATTTATGTGTATATGTGGATGGCATCATTCTTACAGGTAGTGATGCCAATGGCATCAAACAAATCAAAGGCCAGATGATGCAGGAGTTTAAGATCACTAACCTAGGGTTTTTGAAATGTTTTCTTGGACTTGAGTTGGTATATTGGACATAAAGTTGTACTCATATGCAGATTGGTCAGGACATAAGGATGACAGAAGAAGTATTTCTGGCTATTTATCTTTTGCAGGTGATAAGCCCATCTCATGGTCTTCTAAGAAGCAACCAACTGTTGCTCTATCTTCAACACATGCCAAATACAGGGGATTAGCAAATGCTACACAAGAAGCTATTTGGATTAGATTGCTCTACGTAGATTTGGGACTTCAAACTCATTCACCAATGATCTTTGGTGATAATACTAGTTCTTTGCATCTTGCAGCCAACCCCATTTATCATGCAAGAACTAAGCATATAGAAGTGCACTATCACTATGTTAGAGAGAAACTCTTGAGCAAAGAGATTCAACTAGCATATGTATCAACAAATATGCAGTGTGCTGATTTGTTAACCAAAGCACTTGATGGTACTAAACATTGCAAGTTTAAAACCATGATTGAATTACAGGATATTCAAGAAGATTGATGAAGCAATGCAAGACAAGATGTTTGGCTTGAGGGGGAGCTATTGGTGCAAATGTACAAGCCTACACATTTGGCTTAGCATGGAAGACATTGTGTGGAAGCACTTGATGATTCATGTTAACTATAGCTTGTAATTACTTGATCATTTCCCATTGTAAATCATTAAATCCTTGGAGAATCTTGTAAAAGCTTATATCTCGTGGAGTTAGGAGGAATATTAACTACGAATTGAAGATGAGGGAATGTCTCCTAAATGAGAGGAGTTACTTTTTTTATTGAAGCCAATTTTGAATTCAAAATTCAAACTTAGAAGAAATACTTATAAAAAGTTCTTGTAAAACCGCGGGTGTGTGCCTCATTTCAGAGCTCTCTCCTTGATCATTTGTACAACTTGAGTAGCTCACAGCATATCTCACTCAGTTCATCATCATTGAGCATCATTATAATGCCAATGACTCTGTACAATCACGTGTCATAATACATATAGCTCATTGAACATCTTTTTCTACTTCTCTGTTATGAGTACTCACAACAGTCAACTTCTTCTGGTCATATCTCATTGAATAATCAACCACTTTCCATAATCTTTGGCTTGTTGAAACTATAATTAAGTCGACTTTGTGTATCAAAATTGCAAGGCATTTGGTTCAGGCATCTAGGAGAAATCGTCTTTGAAGTGCTCACTGGTCATCTACTAATTAGTTCCTAAAAAGTCGAGGGTAAGATCGGATTTGCTAAAATGATTTCTCAGAGCATAGTTGATCATTTTAAATGATTCCACTTGCAATCATAAGCTATCTAAGCTAATTTAATTCCCTGAAAAGTGTCAATCGTTACTATACTATGAGCTCTGAGTAAAAAAGTGAGCAGGTGTATGGACTAAAATAGCAAGGTTTTTTCAACACTAGCTATTCTTCAACTAGTCTGCTTTGGATTAATTGTTTCAAGCATCAACTCCAAAGTACATAGGTACTTTTTTGGTGTCATTTGCAAGCTAAAAGGGCCTAATTTATAACTCTGAAGTGCATCAGGGCTGGTACAAAGAAAATTTTAGCAGTACCACCTCACTTCCTTGAGGTATCCATCCATCGCTTCCAACAATATTGTGATTCTATATGTAGATATTGTGGTAGATTTCAGCATGTCAAGCCTTTGATTTTTTTGTTGCTGATGTCAACTTTTCTATTATAATAACAATCAACAATGATGTGATTCTTCATCTTTTATTCATTTCACACCACTAAAAGTTGTTACAATGCAGTTGAGGTCTATACCCTTGGTTTTCTATAGGACAAAAACAAGTAGATTTGTCATCGACAAAATTGTGAAAACATCTACTATGGTGCATACTATCTTAATTTTGATCAAATCTAGTAGAGAGATTGAATTTCTTTGCAAATTTCTCTACTAGTTCATCTAATGATGGATCAAATTGCATGATAATAGTGCTGCTACTTCTGGGGAACTCATTTGGTGATTCTAGGCTATCCTCCAAATCAATACATTTTTTAATGCTTTCTTCCACAATTGATGTTCTTCTAATGAATACTAGCATTCACATTTTGCTACTTTTTAGTCGATGAATGAAAAAATAAATCATCTTTTCCTTGGATGGAAACTCACAAGGTGGTCATCTAGATATGTCATGCTTGCACTAATTGCATTGTCTCCATACCACATTGTGTGAAGCGATGGATTAGGGAATATGTGTCATGTCTAACTCCTCTCTTGGTAAGAAGTACTTCAATTCTCCAAGATTTGAGATCTTGAAATCTTCTCTAAAATTATTCTTCATCTCTCTAATGCTTGCTTCATCATTTCCTATAAGAATAAGATCATCAACATAAATGAAAATGTAGACAAAAAGATCACCTTCCTTCTTAATGTATAATGATGAGTCTACATCACTTTGTTTGTAGCCACATTTGGATAAGTATTCGACTAGCCTTTGGTTTCAAGCTCTTGGGGCTTGCTTGAGACCATAAAGAGCCTTCTTTAACCTACACACATGATGGGGTACCTCTGATCTTTGGAGCCTTTGGGCTACTCCATGAAAACAATCTCCTCTAGTTCATCGGTCAAGAAAAATTCTTCACATCTAGTTGGTGGATCTTTCAACTCTTTGAGGCTGCAATTACAATGACAGTTCTTACTATATTCATCCTTTCTATTGAGCTGAAAGTCTCCCCAAAGTCAATGCCATAGGTTTGTGCAAAACCTTGGCAATCAGCCTCGTTTTAAATTGAGATATGTTGCCATCCAAATTCCTCTCTACCTTGTATACCCGTTTGTTTCCTATCACCTTCATGTCCTTGGTCTTAGGCACCAATGACCAAGTGTGGTTCCATTCTTCATGCTTGCTTGTATCCTCAAAACAATTAGGATCCTCACACGCAACTACTTGACTCATGTATGCATAATGTTTAGAAATGAAAGAGTCATAAATTAATCACTCGGCTATATAACTTTCTCTTTTTGAGCTACTTTTCTCTTGATTGGCTGGAACGAACTTTTTTTTCTTGATTTTGATGTCTTTATAGCTGAAGTTTATATCTTTTCAAACTCTTGTTCATTGCTGCTATCTATCTCTAGCAATGGATTACCTCAATCATGTTCTTCCTGCTTGCCTTTGCTTCTTGTGAAAATTTCTTCACTTGAAGTAGGAGGCATCGACATGCACCTAAAAGTCGATGCCTGGCATCAACTTGAACCTAAAAGTCGATGCCTGGCATCGACTTTGCACCCTAAAGTCGATGCCTGGCATCGACTTTCAGGCCAAATTCGATGCCAGGCAAGTCGATGCCAGGCATCGACTTTTAGGTGCAAGTCGATGCCAGGCATCGACTTTTAGGTGCAAGTCGATGCCAGGCATCAACTTGACGGTGAAAGTTGATGCCAGGCATCGACTTTTAGGTGCAAGTCGATGCGAGGCATCAACTGGAGGGTACAACTCGATGCCAGGCATCGACTTACACCCTCAAGTCGATGCCTGGCATTGACTTGCACCGAAAAGTCAATGCCTGGCATCGACTTGCACCCTCAAGTCGATGCCTGGCATCGACTTGCACCTAAAAGTCGATGCCTCGCATCAACTTGCACCTAAAAGTCGATGCCTGGCATCGACTTGAGGGTGCAAGTCGATGCCAGGCATCGATCTGTACCCTTATTGGATCTATATTTTAGGAGCTAAAAAAAATAAAAACCTAGAAAGCAAACTATTTACACAAACATACAAAAGGAATTTTTTTTTTTGGTATGATTTTGTCTACCTCTTGGTACTCTTTCCAACATTCTTCTTCTCCATCAGAGTTGCCTTGCTGGTATGCTGAGCTCTGTGCTCCATGGCTGTCTGTGCTCTGTTGCTCTCTCTTGCTCGTGGATTTTGAAAATGAGAATGATCTCCTCCTCTGCTATTTATAGGCAATTGGGTAACTTGAACCAGAGACTAACTGGATCTAACTGAATGAGTCCAGTTGCTAACTATATCTGTCAACTTATCTAACCAGGAAATACCACTCACACAAATAGGCTGTTTCACCTCCACTTTAATGAAATATTCATAGAACCTTGCAACTATTTATATACATTTGCATGGAAATTACACTTCAATGGCAAGAGTATGGTATGTACATGAGGATGTCTAATCTCATGTATAAAATGTTTCTTAGAATCTCTTGCTTGGGAAAAAATCAAGTCTAAGTTGTGTTGAATATGGGAGATTAATGACATGTTTATAGTGTTATCCTTCTCACTTCAGTTCATATTCACATTTATCTTGTAACACATTGTTGAAATGGATAATCAATGTATGAATAAACGTTCAAGTAAAGAGCTCTGGGGTAATTTCGACAAAATATGTTGGTAATTTCAACAAAATAGCTTGGTAATTTCAAACGTCACTCATTGTCTTTGCATCCAACGTTCAGAAAAATCGTAGATTCAAAATTCATTTGAAAATCTTTTGTAACAAGTACTTAATTCTTACATATAATTCTTACATATACTTTTCCATATACTTCTTACATATACATTTCCATGTACCTCTTTTACACATAATTCTTTTTTAATATACTTTCATCTACCTCTTTGAGATCTAGCCAAGACCACAATAAAACCTAATCCTTGAAATCTTAACCAAAGGTAAAATTTCTTCTTGTATAGTCTTCAATGGCACTACTCCAAACAATTTTAATATCTAATCCAGTTGGAACTCAACTTGGATATATTTTGATTCACTCACAATGCTAAGACTCAATGACTCATATCTAGTTAGAAATGAACTGTGTATCTCATCTTTCAAAAGTGAATCAAATCTTTGGTTCCCTTATTAGTGTATATTTGAGTAATTAAGTGATTTGATGTTTAATGTTATTTAATGTACTTTAATGAACTTTTGATTTCATATCTTCTTGATGTGACATTTGATGTGACATCTTCACTTGATCTCGGATTTCTACTTATTTAAAAAGGTCATTCATCTTTAGTCTGCTGTGAACTGAGTGAAGATGAGCTCAATCTTTTCAGTGGATGCTTGGGCATCAGCTTCCTCTGCTCATATTGATACACTTTCGGATTCATTGTTCTCAGTTGACCCTTTCCACAGAAGTGATGATCCCTATGGTTTAGAACGTGCTGACGATTCTATGTTTTTTGTTGAGTCATTTAAGTTATCCAATTCACAGTGCAATGCTCCTCAACCAAATGCACCTCTTGATCTCCCATCTGATCCAACCATTGATCTCCCTTCTGACTCAAGTGCATGTGGATTAACGGAAAAGCAAAGCAAGCTCAATCTACGATTTAAAAGAAGGCCTAGTGAAGTAAGTAAAAAAAGATTTAAATTTCTTACTTCAGATATCACATCCACTCTTAAAATGGATGATGTAGATATTCTTGTTTATGATTTTTCCTTGACAAAAACAGGTCACTTGAGGAAAGCAACCATCAACATGATAAAATAAAAGCTTCCAGATGTATGTGGTACAGGAAATAATAGGCAAACAAGAAGAGTTGTGCATGATCCTGCAGAATTTGGTATGTACGTGGATGAAGATAGAGCTCTTGTGGATATAGAAGAAGAAGAAGAGAGCTCTCAACAGTATGAGACTGAATCAAGTGCATCAGATGATGAGGGTGTAGACATAGATCGACATAGTTGTGAGTTGCATTGAAGCTCTCTAACATTTTTAGTGCTTATGTAAATGCCTCGAAGTAGTTTGGTTAATGAAACCATGTTTTGTAGCAATTTTGAATAACAATCAGATATCCACCCATTAAAAATATGTCTAAAATGTTATTTCTGTATAAGAATTATTCAGTTCTACATTCTTTATATAGATTTTAGACATGTCAATGTCTTATCATATAGATTTTGGACATGTCCATGCCTTATATAGTGAAATTTTGACTACATTTTGAGCTCTTTTTTTATGAGAAAATGACAAAAAATGTCAAAAAATCACATGGCTGATAGAATAAACATAAGATTGTAGCTACTCTAAAGTCTTAGACTAGTGGAAGTAAAATAATAATCTTATCACCCTAGGAAGCTTATGTTCCTAATTATACCTATGACATAATTCCTTCCTCGTAAATCATTACTCCTTGGAGTTCTTGAGAGAGATACAAGAGGAGAAATGGGCCAAAGAGAGCGAGAAGTCTCTGTGCAATTAGGCAAACAATTAAACTTTGGGTCCAATTGCTTGTAGGAATAACCTCACTTTATAGGCACATGGGACTTTAAGTCCATTCACACGAGAACTCCCACTATTATGGTAATAAATGGTTGATTGTTCTGCCAAGGAACATAGAAGTAGTAAAGAACACTAAAGTGTAGTGCCATCTCACTTTAGAGGAGGTACTTAAGATTGAACCTGTTGGGGGATTCTTGGACAAGAAGGGATTTGAGTGTTTGTAGGAGAAAAGAGAAATACAAGAAGAAAGATACACACAGGAAGCCTCTGTCGATTGATTATAATGAGACAAATACAATGGTGATGCACAATACAATCCAATGCTTCTGTGCAAAATCCCACAGAGTGCTCAATTAAAAAATACCAAATACCCAAGGTCTTGTTGCTGCTGGCCTCCTCTGCACCAGACCTCCACCTTCTCCAAGCCTGCACTTGTGCACACCTTGCATCAAGCTTCCAATAAGGGGGAGGGATTGGGTACCTTCTGTTGACACGCACACACTGCAATGTGACCTTGGGATCCTTGGGGGGAATAGCTTAACATTCTTAGTCACTCTTCATGCACACCTTGCACTTCACTTCTCTGCGTTGCACACTGTGTGTCTCTTGCACTTCTCTCTCTTGCCTCACTTAGACTATGCTCACCTTGCTTAGCCTTGCTTACACTTGCTTGGTCCAAGAATAGTCCTTGCCTTGATTTGAGTGTCGATTCCCATACGCTACTAACTGCAAGAGTATCTTGGTGCTCACTTTGATGTCCCAAGATTGTCTCCACAAGTGGGCAGCCAATGAATCCCTGTTTTGTCCTGTAGTGACTTTCGACTAAAACAAAAATTTTAATTGGGGGCCATACTTTCACTTCTGCGTATGCTGCTGCTTCACATACCTTCACATTTTCCTTTTAAGTCTTCACTTGTGCACATAAGGGAGGGTTCACCTGAACCTTCCAAAACACTTTAAAAAACACTTTGAACCTTAGGGAAATTAGAGAAATACCTCTGCAACCTACAACCACTTTCTCTAATTCACCCTTTGTGGACACTTAATTGTGCACTACCTGTGCACTTTGACACCTGAACTTCGAACACTTTGAATTTGCCCATGTTGACTTTGACCTTCACCATGTTGACTTTGATCAATTTGACTTTGACCTTTTGACTTTGAATGTGGTTGACTTTGACTACAGTTGACTTTGACCAATATGACTTTTATGGGCTCAATAGAATCCAACTTGTGGAAACACATAGGTAATCAAGTGTGAGAAGTAACTAAGTCCCAACCTCACACAAGATCATGTAAGACACTACTAGAGATACCCTTAAATAAGATAGGAGATATGAGTGAAGGAGAAGAAGGAAATACCTATCTTTCTATCATATACCAAGGCTATACAACAAAGGCTATTTTAGATTCACAAGGAGTTGCTATTGCCACCACTTCCCTATGGAAATGATGGGGTAAGCCAACTCTAAGACCCACTAGAATGAAATTGCAAATGGTAGATGGGTAAATATAGAAACCTTTAGGGTTTCTAGAAGGTATAACTCTCACTAATTGTGGTGTAGAATTTGAACACACATTTTCCATATGCGATTTTAGCAAGAATCATGTTTACGAGATGATTTTATAAAGGCCTTTTATGAGGCAATTGTAGATAGTGCAGGATTGGGGAACCAATTCTTTGTACTTACAACACTTAAGTTTGACCACTAAAGCCAATCTCAAAGACTATTCTCACAGAGATGTACCACCCCTGCAAAGGAGCCAAGTCCATAGAAATTTAGATGAAATGGAATCATTGCATTTCTTAGGATCAAAATCTTCTTGGATGCAGGAAGACACACACTGATGGATGTGTAAAGTTATAGTGGAAGAGGAGATGAGATTGAATGCTAGAAATGTAAGTACTAGTGAAAATCCAGGATCTATTCAAGAGCCAACCTATGCACCTATGATATTTAGTGATGAGGAATTTGAATCCCATGGTTGGGCTGCCATTTTAGCTACAATGGATATAGTTGTCAATGAAGAGCAATGGATACCCCATTGTGATGAAGATGGGTATGAAATCTTGGCCTTCATAGTAGAACCACTTATGTTTGATTCAGTTATAGAAGAGTGTGATCTTAGCACATCTGCAATCATGCAAGTCAGTGATGAGGATGAAGAATGTAGAATCATGGAACCCTTTTGTGAATCAAAAGAAGAATATCTTTATTTGATAGAAGATAGGACTCAAGAATATGAAAGAACTACACCTAAGGAGAAATGAACTAAGCCAAAAGATGATAAGTGTGAGAAGAAAGAAAAAAAGAATAAATTACCCACCCGAGAAGATGAAGAATCCTTGTTTGAAGTGCCAAATAGTTTTTCTAGATCTTCTACTATTAAGAGAGTTGTCTTAGTTTCTTTGATGCACCCTTTTCTTATGGTTGGCTCTCTCTTGTATTCTCACTTAGCTCCATACTCTCCCATGTAGTTAGGAAGAGTAAGTAGAGTCATTGAGTCTTCATCACGAACACTAAGATTTTAATCATCAACATAACAAGATCCTTTAAATACTCCTCATGTTGCCCATGACTATCTCAAGGATAGGCAGATTGGTTTGTTGATCTTTGTTCCATCTAGTTTGATGAACTCTTTGCAAAGGTTCTTGAGGCCAAGCATCTTCCGAACTCAGTATGGTCTATTAAAGTTCTACCTCCATTCTTTAGACTCATGGTATATGAGAAGTTTATTGATGTGATCTAACATGAGCTTGAGGTGCATCTTCATGTGCCACTCGCTATGTGAATTCTTGGAAGTGAGGTTTTGGAATCTTGTTAATATGTACTACCATGGGCACACATCCTAGCATGGCTTGAGCAATCTCTTCCATTTTCATACACAAGGTTAATCCTTCCCATTCTAGGTCTCCTCTAAGATAAACTTTTCATGGTCCGTAGAGTTGGGTCATGTAGCTAATCTTGCTTGATAATATTTTAGAAATAAATGTGGATTTTAGGGCATAGAATCTACTAGGAACAACCCCTCTTGTTGCTTTGTAAAGATTCTTCCTAGGGTCGTCTAGAATTGATCATGTGCACTGACAATTTCATGTGATTTTGGAGAGATTCATAAAGCACTTGATTCTTTTCTTGTTCTTTCTTCAAATACTCTTGTAAATCACCCATTCTTCTTCTCCATTTCTTTTTTAGTCTTTCTTTTCTAAGTTTCCAAGCTTGGCTTCTCTTTTTTAGTGGACTCTCACTCTTGTTAATGGTGTTCTCTACAATTCTAGGGTTTCATCCTTCTTCATTTTTATTAGAAAGGCTGAAAATTTTAAACTCTATTTCGACTTCTCTATGTTAGGCTTGAGCTCTAATCACAACTTGCAACGATATTAAAATTTCTTGGTCTGTATAGGGAGGTCCTACTATCTCTATGATGTTTATCTAAGTGGACTTACCTTTATTCAAGTTTTTAGGGAAATCATTGATAAGATTCTCTTTTCCATAGTAAATGTTAAAATCCACACTTAGTTCTAGTAATAGGCTGATAATTAGATCGATGAGAACAATCTCAAATGAGGTTTTCTATTTCAACAACACTCTATTTTTCCTCATAGGAGGTCTAACAAAGTAACTATAAGTTCCCTCTCATCCTTGATTCCAATTAGCATCGTGATCATAGTACAAAGCATGAGAAGAAGAAAAGTAGTCCATTTGTGGCTCTTCATAATAGAAATATTCTCTTCTAGGATACCCATAAAAAGGTTCTTGTGAAGAGAGATGGTGGATGCAATCCAAAGATGAGTAGGTGCTGCTACAACCAGCTTCACACCAGCCAACTGAGACTTCAGAGTTGATTAATAGACCCTTTGAGCTTCCTAAATCCACCAAAATATCAGCCAAGTACTTTGGAACATGTATCCCAAAAGTTTAAGTGAAGACAGACAAGTTGCAAGATGAGTAGCTCCCAAAACTTGCTATTTTTGGACATACACGTGCTGGAAAAAATGAACAGCGCTCTCAACATGGTAGGAATTAGATAAATTCCTTTTGGGCATAGCAAATAGACTTAGCAAGCTTCCCAATCCAAGTTAAAACACTTCAAATGATGGACTGAGCATTGAGAACAAGATTCATCAATTTTTAGAACATGCCCACCATTCTCGAGGCTCTGCACAGATAGACCAGTGAGCGATAAAATGCAGATATCTCCAAAACTATTAATCCACTGACCATGAAAATGGACACGCAGAAACTAGACAGTAAGAGCTATCCAATTCACATGACAACACTGAGAAATGTTGAGTAGAACTCGAGATATGACCTTCTGAAGTTACTGCTTTGAGTGAGTATAGCAGAGAACAAAACAGAGAAGTAGATGATGATAAATGTATAGATTCACATATGATTACAACCACATTGGCAATGAATCTTTGCACAATGGGAGTAGAATGATGGAGCTATGGAGTAAGCTCTTCAATCTCTACAAAATGACATGAAGTGGTCACGTACAAGGCTTGCTAATCGCCTCTTCCTTCTTGCTCTTTTTATAGCTATTCTTGGAGGGAGCTTTGAATTCGAATTCGAATGGCTCCACCTAAAAGTGATTCCCAAAGTAAGAAGATATTCCCTCAACCCAAAAATTCATGGTTTTAGGTAGTTAGAGCCACGACTTTGCTTTTACATCATGGATGAGGTAAGCCATCCTTTTCCTTTTTCTTTTTTCAATTACAAGAGATAAAAATGAACTCTTTTACAAGAGGTGTTCACATGACTACACATGTGACTTACAAGTGATCATAATATCAAGCATATCAAGCATATCAAGCATGTAGGCTTGGGTAAAATGCACCAACAGCTCCCCCTCAAGCCTAACATGCTTGGCCTTCAAATAAGTCTTCAATTGTCCTTGATTTCCTGCAAGCCAATCATCAACTTGAATCTGTTTAACTTTGTACCATCAAGAGCTTTAGTCAACATGTCTGCACATTGCATATCTGTAGAGACATAGGATAGTTCAATATCCTTGCTCATTAGCTTCTCCCTTACATAATGGTAAGTGACTTCAATATGCTTGGTTCTAGCATGGTATACCGGATTAGCTGCTAGATGTAGTGAGCTTGTGTTGTCACCAAAAATGTGAGGTGTTGAAGAATGAAGCCCAAGATCTATGTATAGAGACTTTAACCACATGATTTCTTGAGCTGCATTAGCCAAACCTCTATATTCGGCTTTGGTAGAAGATAATGCCACGGTTGGTTGCTTCTTCGATGACCAAGAAATGATTTTTGAACCTGCAAATGATATATATCCGGATGTGCTTCTTCTATCATCTCTAGACCCGGCCCAATCTGCATCTGAGTAGACCTTTAGCTCAATATATGAAGTAAATGAATAGAAAAAACCTTCATTCATGGTCCCCTTTAGGTACTTGAGGACTCTATTGGCCGCTTCCATATGTGGTCTTCTTGGCTTATGCATAAACTGACTCAATATGCTAACACTATAGCATATATCCACCCTTGCGAGTGTTGCATAATTCAAACTTCCAACCAAGCTTTGATAGTTTGTGATGTCTTCATCTGGCTCTCCTTCATAAGCACTAAGCTTATGATTTTGCTCCATAGGTGTACCTGCACACTTGGTATTTTCCATCTTGAACTTGACGAGCATGTCATGGACATACTTCCTTTGTGTGATGTATATACGTGAATCTGTGTAGATCAACTACAATCCAAGAAAATAAGTGAGTAGTCCGAGGTCACTTATTTTGAACTCCTCCTTCATTTGAGTCTTTACCTGTTTGATTCCTTCAAGATCATTGCCTGTGATAATAGTATCATCACCATACACACATAAATAGATCACTTCAGATCCATTCCTCTTTATGAACAAAGAGGTATCCGCCTTGCTAGCTTTGAATCCTTGGTCCTGCAAATAAGTCACCAATCTGAAATTCCAAGCTCTTGGAGCTTGCTTCAATCCATACAAAGCTTTCTTTAGTTTGCATACATAGTTAGGATGATGTGCATCCTCATATCCAGGAGGTTGTGCCATATACACTTCCTCAGAAATCCATCCATTCAAGAAAGCATTCTTTACATCAAGTTGATAGAGATTCCAATTTCTAGATGCAGCAAGACTAATGAGAACCCTAATTGTAGGCATTTTTGCAACAGGAGAGAAAGTCTCCTCATAATTAATACCATGGGTTTGAGAAAACCCTTTAGCAACTAACCTTGCTTTGTGTTTATTTATACTTCCATCTGGATTCCTCTTGATTTTGTATATCCATCGAGATCCAATTACCTTCATAGATGGCTTGTTAGGTACAAGCTCCCAAGTGTCATTCTCCTTCAAGGCTTCCATTTCATCATCCATTGCATCTCTCCAAGCTTTCTTGCTTTGTGCTTCTTTGAATGTGGTAGGTTCTTCATTGTTTGAATTATTTGCAATGTAGATTGAGTGCTTGGTGACCAAAGAAGTATCATAACCAAACCTCTCTGGTTTCTTCTTCTCCCTTGAAGACCTTCTAAGTGTTTGATGTGAGCTCTCGGGTCCATATGTAGCATCTTGCATCTTTGCTTTACCTTTGTTCTTCCATAGCTTTAGTCTTTCCAAGTCTTCTAGGTCAATCTCCGAATCACTTTCTTCAATCTGCTTTGGCTCCTTTGATTGAAGTGATGGAAAATCTTCATTCAAGTCATAAGGAAGCTTCACTTTCTTGTCATCATCAAACCATGATTTGTTTTCATCAAAAATTACATCTCTACTCACAGAAAATCCTTTATTGGTTGGATTGTACAATCTATATCCTTTTTGGTTTTGATCATAACCAATGAATACACACTTCTCTGCCTTGGGATCCAATTTCCCTCTTACTTGAGAAGAAATGTGAGCATAGGCTATGCATCCAAAGATTTTACAATGCTCTAGACTAGGTCTTCTTCCATTGCACACTTCATATGGAGTGGTTCCATCTAGTGACTTAGATGGAAGTCTATTTATGAGATATGTGGTTGTAGACACAGCCTCTACCCATAGGTAGTTTGGCAATCCCTTTTTGTTGAGCATGGACCTTGCAGCTTCGACAATAGCTCTGTTTCTCCTCTCTGCTACACCATTGAGTTCGGGTGTATACCTTGTAGTGACTTCCCTTTTAATGCCTCTTTCATGCAAGAAGGCATCAAATTCAGAAGAGAAGTATTCTCCTCCACCATCTGATCTGAGTCTTTTCAAAGTCCTACCTGTTTGGTTTTCAACAAGAGCAATATACTTCTTAAAGCAATTAAACACTTCATCCTTGTGCTTCATGAAAAACAGAATGGTCCACCTGCTACAATCATCTATGAAAGACACATAATATCTTGAGCCTGATATAGATGGCTGCTTACTTGGACCCCACACATCGGTGTGCACTAGATCCAAAGGATTTTGATACATATATCCTTTCTTATTGAAAGGTTGTCTATGAGCCTTGCCAAGTTGACAAGCTTCACACTTATAAATCATGTGTTGCCTTGTGCTATTAGGCAAACCAAGTACACTTTGGTCCCTGCAAATTTGTTTGAGTGTCCTCTCACCAATGTGAGCAAGCCTTTTGTGCCATATCTCCAACTCTGTTAGAGTTTGAGATCCATAGCTAAACAAAGCTATGTTCTTTGTATCTTCCACTTCAAAAGTGAAAAGCCTTCCTGTCTTTTCTCCTTTGGCAATCCTTTGAAAGCCTTGTCTTGGGTCTTCAACATATGCTCCACATCGGTTGAATCTAACCTGCAATCCTTTTTCAACAATCTGTCTAACACTTATTAAATTTTTGGTAATTGTAGGGACATACAAGACTTTGCTTAAGAGGTTCATATTCCCATATGATGTCTTCACATTACCTATCTTCTCCACTGAGTGCTTTGTGTCATCTCCTGTCTGCACTTCATGCTTGTTATGAGGATCTTCCAAATCAGAAAGTAAAGCCACATTTCCTACTACATGGTTTGAGCATCCCAAATCAATGTCAAATATGTGATCATCATTCTTACCCTTCTTCACTTATAGATTCATAATCAATAATGAATCTTCTTGACTTTGGTCCTCTGCATAGTTATTGTAGTCTATTCTTCCTCTATGGCCACTTTGATAGTTGTTGTTGTTGTAATTGTTGTTGTAGTAGTTCTTTGTTGTAGCCTCCATTGTACCTGCCTCTATTTGATCCATAGCCACCTCTATTGAATCCTCTTCCTCTTGAGTTCCTCGGGTTCCTGAAACATTCTTCAGTAGTATGATTAGATAAGCCACATATATTGCAAGGCTGAGATGATTGGAATCTCCCCCTGCCTTGCTTTCCACCTCTGCCTCTTCCTCTAGCTCTTCCTCTACCTACAAAGTTTGCTTGGAAAGAGCTACCTTCATCTTCATTCTTCCTATTCTTTGACTTGTCCTTGACCTTAGCTTTATCAGAATATAAGGCAGAAGTTTGATTACCTCTTGAGGACTCACCACCTTTGCTAATCTTTGCTTCATGAGTGAAGAGTTGGCCCATAAGTGTGTTGAGGTCGGGTACATGCATATCCATGTATAAATCCATGGCTATTGTGAATGACTCCCACTTGTCGTCTGCTTTGATTCCATTTATGATTTGTCTAATGATTTCTCCTCTTCAATTACCTCTCCAATGCTTCCAAGTTGGTCGGAAATCTCCTTCATCTTTGTGACATAATCAATCACATTTTGCTTCGGGCTTTTCTTCATTGTTGTGAACTCCATCCACAATTGGTTCTTCCTTGCTTGTGTGTTGGAAGAGAAGAAAGAAGCAAGTGCATTCCAGGTCTCTCTTGATGTCTTGCATCCCTTGACATGAAAATCAAAGATTGAGTTTAGAATATAGGACCTTGTAAGTGCATCCTTCGAACACCAATTTGAAAGTCCTTCCACTTTTTCATGTGATGGTTGCCCTTTGTTCCTCATGGTTGGCATTGCTTCATCTCCGGATATGAATCCATATAGATTCCTTCCCTTGAAGGTAAGCCTCCATCCTTAGAGACCATGCCGGGTAGTTGTTTCGATCCAATTTGTCAATTGTTGATGGAAATCCATCTCCCATGTTGCTTGACTATGCTCTGATACCACTCTGAAGAGAGATGGTGGATGCAATCCAAAGATGAGTAGGTGCTGCTACAACCAGCTTCACATCAGCCAACTGAGACTTCAGATTTGATTAGAAGACCCTTTGAGCTTCCTAAATCCACCAAAATATCAGGCAAGTACTTTGGAACATGTATCCCAAAAGTTTAAGTGAAGACAGACAAGTTACAAGATGACTAGCTCCCAAAACTTGCTATTTTTGGACATACACCTGCTGAAAAAAATGAACAGTGCTCTCAACCTGGTAGGAATTAGATAAATTCCTTTTGGGCATAGCAACTAGACTTAGCACGCTTCCCAATCCGAGTTAAAACAGTTCAAATGATGGACTGAGCACGGAGAACAAGATTCATCAATTTCTGGAACATGCCCACCATTCTTAGGGCTCTGCAGAGATAGACCAGTGAGCAGTAAAATGCAGATATCACCAAAAATATTAATCCACTGACCATGTAAATTGAGATACAGACATTAGACAGTAAGAGCTATCCAATGCACGTTAAAACACTGAAAAAGGTTGAGTAGAACTCGAGATATGACCTTCTGAAGTTACTGCTTTGAGTGAGTATAGCAGAGAACAAAACAAAGAAGTAGATGATGATAAATGTACAGATTCACATATGATTACAACCACATTGGCAATGAATCTTTGCACAATGGGAGTAGAATGATAGAGCTATGGAGTAAGCTCTTCAATATCTAAAAAATGACATGAAGTGGTCACGTACAAGGCTTGCTAATCGCCTCTTCCTTCTTCCTCTTTTTATAGCTATTCTTGGAGGGAGTTTTAAATTTGAATTCGAATGGCTCCACCTAAAAGTGATCCCGAAAGTTAGGAGATATTCAACTAGCTCAAAAATTCGTGGTTTTAGGTAGTTAGAGCCACGACTTTGCTTTTACATCATGGATGAGGTAAGCCATCCTTTTTCTTTTTTCAATTACAAGAGATACAAATGAACTCTTTTACAAGAGGTGTTCACATGACTACACATGTGACTTACAAGTGATCATAATATCAAGCATGTAGGCTTGGGTAAAATGCACCAACAGTTCCTTCACCTTTGTAGGTGGTGGAAATGATATGGGCACAATAGTTCTCCCCTTCTCTTCAGAGTTGTATTTCACAAGAACAAAAGTTTAGGGTGGAAGGGGTTATTGTTCAAGGACATGTTATGGTGGATTAGGATCTTGTTGACCTATTTGTGGTTTAAGTGCTTGATAATATTTCTAACGGTTGTAGTCTACTGGTGGATCATGAGCCGCATATGGATATGGTCGTGGTTGATATGCAAGAGGTTGTCTCATATATTTCCAATTGTAATGATCGTCATTTATGGTATAATTTATGATCTTTTGATAATATTGACAATAATGCAATTATATTCTATCCTTATGTGGTTGAACTTTCCCAAAAGTACAATTTTTTTTTGGATGGTCTCCTCCACATTGGTAATATCTTCTAAGTGGTTGCACACGTTGAGGTGTACTTTGGTATACTTAGTTGTTAGATGTCTATTGAGTTCCAAATTTTTTATCTATCATGTGTGCAAGTTCACCAACAAAGGGTAGGTGTGATCCCATCCTTAGAGACTGAAATGGACCTTATAGGCATGTGATTAGTGCAATAAAATGATATTCTTCTAGAATGAACTTGACACTCAACAAAGATACCCCCTATTTTTCAAGGTTGCACAATGATAGACAAAGAGACAATAAAATTGCAATTTGACCAGATCTACTGAACCAAATATTTTGGAAAGTTTATGAATAAACTAGACACGAATACCTTTTGAAAGAATTCTTATTCATCCCATTTGGAGCTCTCAAGAGAGAGCAACCACCTCTGCAAGTTCACCGTTGTTGAAGAAGATGGTGTAGAGAAATGAAGCAAGACAATGATGGCCAAAAGTGTATGTATATTACTTCCATTTACTATGCAAGCAATTTAATGTCTTTTTATAGACTCTTGAAGTGTTCCACGACTTTGCACGTGGATTTTGAATTCAAATGAAGGCTGGATAGGTTGTTGAAGAGAATCAATTCACTTTCCTGCAATGTAGGAAAAGTGAACATCTAATTTGATCTACTTTTAGGTGATTGATTGATTGATTGATTGTCAAGCTCAACCACATCAAATTCTTGGTGCAGCAGCTACACTTATCAATGTTTTGATTGTAGTCATCTTTGCAATTGGTGAGAATGTTTCCTCATAGTCTATACCGAGTTTGTGAGCATCCTTTGGCAAGTAATCTTGCCTTTTACCTACAAATCGATCCATCTATTTTTTTTTTTTAGTTTATATACCCATCCAAAACCAATTACCTTTTGATTGGGTGATATTGGAACCAAATCCCAAGTGTCCATCTCCCTCAATGCATCTATTGCTTCTTCCATGGCCTTTTCCCAATTAGGGTTTCCCTTTGCATCTTCATAGGTTAAGATTACTTCTAAAATTGAGTCCCTTGCCAAGTAGATTGAATGATTTGTAACAAACGTGGAATCATATACATACCTTTCTGGTTGTCTTTTCTCTCGTGTTGACCTTCTAGGTGCTTTCTTGGTGCATTCTCCACACTCTTGCATCTTTTCTTTGCCTCTTGACTTCCATAGCTTGTAATCCTTTTCCCTTTTATCTTGGTCATCATCTATATCACTTCTTGTATTCTAGACTTGTGTATCATGCTTGCTTCCTAATTGATGGAAATTAGAATCAATATCATAAGTAGAGTTACCTTTTGTTTGTCTTCATCATACCAAGACTTGTGTTTTTTAAACACAACATCCCTAATTGTAGTGCATTTTTAAACACAACATCCCTAATTGTAGTGCATTGCTTAGTTGAAGGATTATGGAACCTATAATTCGTCTGAGTTGAATCATATTCGATAAATGCTACCTTTCTTGCCCTTTGATCTAGCTTACTTGTGATTTGTGAAGGTACATGATCATAAGCTAAACAATCAAACACCTTGCAATGTCCAAGACTAGGTTTTCTTCCATACCATGCTTCATAAGGATTCATACCTTGGAGTGATTTAGATGATAGTCTGTTGACAAGGTATACAACAATTGAAATGGCCTCTGTCCATGGATAATGTAGCAAGCTCTTTTCTTCAAGCATTGTTTTGGATCATCCAACCAATTTCTTGTTTCTCTTCTTTTTGCAATTCCATTTAGCTGAGGAGAGTACCTGATAGTCACTTCCCTCTTGATGCCTTTATCCTGCAAGAACTCATCAAATTCCTTGGAGAAATATTCTCCCCCTCCATCAGATCTGAGGTTCTTGAGTGATCTACCTATATGTTCCTCCACATGCGCTAGATACTTTTTGAAGCAATCAAACACTTCATTATTACTTTCGATAAAGTATAGAATAGTCCATCTACTATGATCATCAATAGATGAGACATAATACCTTCATCCTCCCAATGAAGGTTCTTGACTTGGTCCCCACACATCAGTGTGTACTGAGTCCAAAAGGTTGTTGTGGATGTAGCCTTTGTGGTTGAATGGTTGTCTTTTGGTCTTCTCAATTTGACATGCATCACATCTGTTGATCATGTGTAAACTTTTGAAGGAGAGCTCTTGGTTTTTAAGCATTCATACCACCTTTGAACACAAAGAAACAAGGGAAGCCTATGCCTAGTCTAGGTGATTAAGGGAGAAGATTGTGGCCACCACCCTCTTCTCATTCGTCCATCACTAATCCTCTCTTAATCTAAAAGGCCCATGCAAGGTTCATTTTTTCCCCTAATGGACCCTACCAAGCCTTGGAACTAATCTGACTTTATGTGAACCTAATCTGTGCAGTTCATGGGGGGGATTGATGGGTATCTCACCTTGAAAATCAGTGAATTTGTGTGCCAGGAGTGGCTAAAAATATAATCGATCAACATGGTACTCAGTCTAGTTGTTGCCATTGAATTTACTTGGAAATACTAGTAACACTACTAAGACAAGGAAAATTGCATGTTAAAATGGTCGGAGACACTCGATCCCAATATGGCAAGATTGAAATCCCTTACCAATAGTAAAATGAATTCTCTTCTTAGCCCCTATAGGTGTGTAATTGAGTTGGGCTTAACATGCAATCTATTTCCTAGATGCATACGTAGGGAAGTGCATGATCTCAACATGGTGCATCAGGTCTATGGGAAGCTCATCTAGGGTCATTATACAATTTATTGAGGTAAGTTTGTACATCATTGTCTTTCTCATAAACTTAGGTGGAGTTTTGCAAAATTAATTAGTTTTTAAGAGAAATTGATGCTCATTATGTGGAAATTGTATTTGAGTCAAGGCATGTGATTGAGATGTTACAAACATTGTTACCATTAGTGTCCATGTAAAAGGCCAAATGGCCACTGGACACTTCTTTGTATATGTTCTTTAATAAAACATATAGTGGCCTGATCAGCCACTGAGTGTAAGTTTGACCGCATTTGTAATACCTAAGAAGTCTACATTCATGCTCTCTATGTACTGTGTTTTTCTGTGTATTCTGCAGCCTTTGTGCGGAGTAGCATGTGTGATGATTGAAGCTCAACTTTCTACTCCGAGGATATCTTCATGGAGCTCGCAAGAAGTAGAACGGACTATGGTGCATTGCCGTCAAAACACTTCACTAGTATTAGAGTTCTTTGATGCAAAAGCTTTGTTCCTTTTGTATGAGCGAAGTGCGCACCCACCCACCCACCCAAGGCTTTCTTCGAGGTGGCGTGTAAGGTGGCAACCAAGGCATAGACCTTGGCATACCTTGTCATCTGAGTCACTGAAGTCACCATTGGCACTGTTGACTATGCATGGGGGAGGACCTCAATGATCAAGGAAGACAAACGTTCTTGGTACTTCCGAGGAGGTTACCAATCCCAGTATTGTTCCCCCCAGAGCTCGCTTAATCGTAAAAATCTCTTGACACTAAGCTACATGCCTCTAGCATAGCCGTAGCTAGTTCTATGATTTTCATGCAAATTTTGGTCCGTTCAATCTCTAAATCTGCTCTAAGGTAACTATTGTCTAGGTTTGCAGTTGTTGGCCCTTCTTTAAATCGAGCCTAGTAGGCCTTGAACATTGTGCCCAAGCCTTCTAGGGTTGGATCTATGAGAATGAACCCTCCTTGTCGTCTATTCATAATGAGTGGTGGGGTGGGTTAAAGTGGAGTGGATGGATTTTTGAGATGCAATGTCTTCTATTTTTATTTTTGCATCTCTCATGCTTTCTTCTAGTTTGGATAACTTTCTAGCCCACTTATGATTGGGCCTCTTTGTGGCATCCTTCCAGGTTCTTGTTCTCCTCTTACTAAGCTCTTTTGATTCACTTGACTCTTATTGTTTAGTTTATTTAGCCTATTTTAAGTCTTATGCCCTAGTGACTACCTATATAGGAGCCACACTAATGCTACTTGAACTTGAATCCACAACTATGCCTACCACATTAATGGGTGTAACCTTGGGCTCACTAGAGAGGTTCTTAGGACAATCTCTCGAGAGATGTTCTTTGTTGCATTAAGGACAAAAGCCTTGTACTGTAATGCTTTGTCCTTGTCCTAGAGCCAGTGGGTGGGGACATTCATGAATGAAATGGATGCCTTGACATTTAAAACATGGTCCTCTAGAGGCTTGTGATCTCCTTTGTCTCAATTGGGGTCTAGGGTTAGGATTCATATACATGACATTGGAGTATTGTGGATCCCAATTTGGTTCCATAGCTAGTGCCTCATATTGATATAGATAAGTCTCATGATGCTTGGGTGACTCTCTGTAATAAGCTTGTGGACTATCTTCATGCATGTACTTAGAACTCTAAGCATGATGATCATTTTCTACGACCAAGGGGGTCATCTACATCAATGCTCTATTAGGGTTCTCCTCTACAATTGCATACTTAATTGGGATAACATTGGTAGGAGGTGGCGTTTGGTTTTCTAGGACCAGTTGTGGCCTATATAGTGCCTGGTGTTCATGTTGGTATTGAGGTTGATATTGTTGTTGTGGCCTATAATACGGTTGTTCGTATTAGTTCTGATACGTACCGTATTGGTAAAGTTATTGATAAGTTTGTGTGATGGCCTACCTATTGTACGGATAATCTTGGGTCATATGGTTTGTGTATTTCCTCTCAATAGTGCAATATGGAGCATTAAATTCTCTCATGTTCTACTTTTGCAATGGGCATACATTAGCCATGTGGTCCCCTCGACAAGTATAACATCGCTTCAAGAAGGTGACACTTGGTGTTTGTCGATTTTGAACTCCTAGCATATTGGCAACTTGCTCAGCTAGCTCATCTATTGTAGTGGAGGGTTTGGAAGTATGACCAGTAGAACTATCATAATCCTTATAGAGTATGGACAATTCTAACTCCTCATCGAAGTTGTCTTCTATTTAAATATGCATTCTCAAGCATTGATCTTGTGTGATTCACTCCTTGAGATATACATATGATCTAAGTTTCCTCCTTATAAGTCCATCTAAAAATAGCAAAACGTGTTTTGCTTGTGTAGGTAATTTAGGTGTGGGACATCTTTCCACATATTTTTTACATCTGCATCCGGCTAGCTGAACTATTTCTTGGGGTGTTTGCTTGAAGTTGTGGATCAAGGATTATGTGTTATCCCTGATGCCACTCTTGGAAAATTCTATATTGAATGCTTCTAGTAGTTGACCTATATTTTGGTAATTGTACCTGCTTAGTGGTTGAAACCAAGCTAAGGCAATACCCTTAAGGGTTAAATCAAATGCCTCAAACTGGATGAACAAGTTCTTGACCTATTCAGCTCTTAAAACTTGTTTGAACTCAACCACATGATCATAAGGATCTCCTAATCCATCTGTTGATATATTTAGGTAGTGATGTGTGTGAACACACTAGGACCGCCGGGGCACTTTTTTCCCTCTTTAGGAGGTTTTTTCCCCCCGGCTTGTATATACGCCTATTGCCCTAATGGGCTACTTATCTTTGTACATTCTCTAGTAATACATTCAGTATTGTGTGTTGTGCTCCAAGCTTCTTCTCCTTCCTTGTGTTGTTCGCGTGCTTCCTCAAACATCTATCTCCAACAATTGGTATCAGAGCAGGCCGTCGCTTCATCTAGGGCACCGTTGACACTCCTCCGGTTGTAGTCTCAAAATCTCACGAAGTTTGGTGAGCATACTCAGTGTGTTTTTGAGATCAAAGCAGCTTTGTTTTGTGGTGCCGAAATCACGATTTGAGCTCGTTTCAGCCTCCGAACGCACTATCGTAGTGCTTGTACAGGCTATTTCATCTTTTTGTGCCAAAGGTATATACCAGTTTCTGTTCGCTAGTATAAGCATCTCAAAGTCTGCCACAGGTTTAACAGAACTTGTTTGGGCAGTTCCGTTCAACTTTTTGAGATACAATAAATTTTCCTCATCAAGGTATTTTAGTCACCGGCCATAGCTGAAAGCAGTGATGTATTCTGTATGTTGGCTGTTGAGGATAAGTTGGATGGTACCAACTACCCATTATGGGATTATATGATGCGACATGTATTGGTTGCAAAAGGACTGTGGAACATTGTGAAGGGTGTTGAAAAACGTCCTATCACACCTACAACTGTTACAACTGCAGGTACTGAAACTGATGCAGAAGGTGTCAAAGATGATGATATTCTGCATATCCCTATTCGTGTTGCGGTCTCTATTGCACCTACTGCAGAGCAAATTTGTTGCGATGGCAGAGATGCCTAGGCACATGCATTGATAGCTTTGTCTGTCAAACATGCCATTATTCCTCACATTCGCTCTTGCACAACAACTAAGGATGCTTGGTATACACTTACCGCATTGTACCAAGCTAGGAATGATGCTCGTGTTGCTTACCTCTGAAAACAGTTGGAGAGTGAGCACATGAATGAAGGTGATTCTATGGACATTTTTCTAACAAAGCTCAAAGACTTGAAGGAACATTTGATTTTTGCTGATGAGGTTAGACCAGATAGCTCACTTGTGCAGACCGTTCTGAATAGTCTTCCTGATTCATATCAGAGTTTTGCTTCTACTCTTCAGTTGATGATGAAAGGCAATCCAAATGCCTTTTCATTTGAGGAGTTAGTCTTTGTTCTGTTGCATGAAGATAAGTCCAGGAAGAACAGGTCCATTGTGCGTGTTGCAGATCAAGCTCTCCTGTCTAGTCAGAAGGGCAAAGGAAAATGGAGCTCTTCTACTAGTAAGCAGAAATCTACAAATGCTGCACATTCGAAGAACCAAGATAAAGATGAGAAGAAATAAAAAAAGCACAAGTTGTTTTGCAAGTACTGTAAAGGGAATAATCATATCATAAAGAACTATCCAAAACTGGATGCTAAAGAGGCAAAGAAGAAAGAGGTTGGAATGGTTGTTGCAGAGGCCTCTACACCAAAAATAGAGTCTGCTAATCTTGTGCAGGAAGAAGAATGGACGTTTACTACTGTGTGCAGTTTTGACCCATCTTCTCATGAGCACTGCATGTCTATAGTAGACTCAAATGTTTGCTACTTTGACAGTGGGGCGACCAAACATATAACCTCGCAATGCAGTTTCTTCTCTTCACTCGAGCCTGCCCCTATAGGGGATATTGTTACATGCACTAGAAAATCCTCTTATCCTATTATGGGAGTTGGTAAGATCATTTTGACTATTGCTGATGGTAGTTCTTTCACTTTGTTAGATGCTTTATTTGTGCCAGGGATTAAGAAGAACTTGTTATTAGTTTTTGCATTAGCCAAGATCGGCTTGGTTGTGAAATTTGTTGATGATAGATGTACAATTCATGATCTATCAAATGGAGACGTGATTATTGCTTTTGGCATTTTATGTCGTGGGATCTATAAGCTCATAGACTATGAAAGATCTCTGAATGATTCGGTATGTGCAGTACATGATTCTCAGGCTATTACGGATGCAAAGCTTTGGTCATCTGAATTTTTCTAGTTTGCTACGCTTGCAAAAATTTGAAATGGTGTCCTCTTTGCCCAAACTTGAGGCACTTGGAAAACATGTTGAAGGCTATATTTTGGCCAAAATACAGCGTTCCTCATTTCCAAAAGATGGTTCAGTTCAGGCTACTCAGAAATTGGAGCTTGTACATAGTGATGTCTGTGGTCCTATGCAGACACCTTCTTTTGGAAATATCCATGCATGGGTATATCCATTGAAGGCAAAGTCCAAAGTGTTCGTGTGCTTCAAACAGTTTTTGGTTTTGGCTAAAAATCTATCAGCATGTAAAATGGGCACCCTTCATTCAGATCGAGGGGGGGAATATATGTCTTCTGATTTTAATGCATTTCTGGCTCAACGTGGGATAAAACACTAGTGTACAATGCCGTATACACCTCAACAGAATGGAGTTGCTGAACAAAAGAACAGGTCAGTCATGGAGATGGCGAGGTGTACGGTCAAGAGTCAGGCTTTACCACATAGTTTCTGGCTTGAGACTGTCATGTGTGCAGCATATGTACTGAACAGGTGTCCCACTAAAGCGCTATAGTCTATCACTCCATATGAGGCTTGGCATGATCGCAAGCCATCTGTTGCACATCTGCGTGTTTTTGGTTGTTTGGCATATGCATTAGTGCCTGAACAACATCCTAGAAAATTGGATGATAAAGTAGTAAAATGTATTTTTGTTGGTCAGAGTTCTGAAGGTAAAGACTATCGCCTGTATTATCCATAGACTAAACACATTATGGTTAGCCGTGATGTTGTTTTTGTGGAAGATGTTATTCAGCCATTGCTTTCATGTACTAAGGAGACATTGTTAGCTCCAAAGACATATATGATACTTTGCTGCCTCTATTTACGGCTGGACAATCTAGTGTTGGTCCTAATGAGGCAACTTTTCAGCCTTTGCAGGTTTCATGTGATGATGTAGATCATCCCATTTTTTATGCACATTTACATGATGTACTTGTTGATGAGAGAGCTGACAATAAGGAGGCAAAAGCTATGCCAAAATGGCTGGTGTAGACTTTGCATGACAACAAATTAGATGCACCTCTATCATATCATACTCGATCAAGCTCTCATAGTGCCTCCTTTGCATCAGATTGCTATGCTATGGCTACATCTAGTCACTGTGATGAGACTGATCCTGCTCGTTTGATGAAGCACAAAATTCAGAAAATTGGATGGCTGCTATGCAATCTGAATATGATGCTATAATGAAGAATGGTACTTGGTCTTTATGTGACTTGCCTCCTGGCAAGAAGGCCATTGGCACTAAGTGGGTATACACGCTGAAGTATAAACCTAATGGTACAGTTGACAGGTATAAGGCTAGGCTTGTTGCAAAGGGTTATGTGTAGGAAAGAGGCTCATCATGGTTGGAATGTACATCAATTGGACATTAAAACTACATTTCTAAATGGTGACTTGCATGAAGAAGTGTATGTTTTTTAGCCCCCTGGCTTTGTGCAGAAAGGGCATGAAAACCAGGTGTGCAGGTTAAAGAAGGCATTATATGGTTTAAAGCGAGCACCACGTGCTTGCTATGAGAAGATACATGCCTATCTGATTGCACATGGTTTTGAGAACAATCCAATTGAAATTACCTTATATGTTAAGCGTACTAATGATGTACTTTTGATCATTGTGGTTTAAATGTATGACATGCTACTCACTGGTCCTCATGAGAGGCATATTGCTGATTTCAAGGCTGATTTGCATGCCTCATTTGCGATGTCTGATTTGGTGCATTTGCATCACTATTTGGGTATTCAGTTTATGCATGTTGATGGTGGAATGGCTTTGTGTCAAACGAAATATATCGACACATTATTGTAGCATTTTGGCCTTGAAGATTGTAAACATATTGCCACTCCTACGGAAACAGATTTACGATTGAGTCTTCATGATGTTGGAGATGCATTTGATGTTGTTCTCTATCAGTAGGCGGTTGGATGCTTGATTTATTTATGCATTACTCGGCTAGATATTCATTTTGCTATCTCACAGATGACCAGGTTTATGCATTGCCCAGGAGTCAAGCATTGGCGGCAGTTAAGTGCATCATTTGCTACTTGAGTGGTACCTAGCTACTTGGTTTGTTTTATCCCAAGGGGGGATCACTACCGCCAGATTTGCATGCTTTTTCTTACTTTGATTGGGCTTGTTGCTATGACACTCCTGTGTCCACTAGTGGTCTTTGCTTCATGCTTGGTAGCTCATGTATATCTTGATTGAGAAAGAAGCAACCTACTATGGCCACTTCCAGTTGTGAGGCTGAGTATAGGGCAGCTTTCACAACTACTGTTGAGTGTGTGTGGCTCAGATGCCTTATGGCTGATTTGGGTGTTGGTCAGTCTTCTACCACCACCATCTTCACTAACAGTTAGAGCGCATTGGCAGTTGCAAGGAACCATGTGTTCCATGCTCGCACTAAGCACATTGAGGTGCATTATCATTATGTAAGGGAGAGGTTCTCTACTGGGGAGATCAGCTTGGCATATGTGCCCACGCAGGAGAACATTCGAGACCTTTTCATGAAGGCTCTGCCTAGGGAGAAGTTTGAAGCTTTCCACAAAGCTTTGGGCTTACTTCCTTTTGTGCATTGATTTCCACATAGCTTGGCACTTCCTTATACATGAGTGCCAGCTACTTGTTCACCGCATCACTCCCAGGGGGGATTTGTTGATATATTTAGGTAGTGATGTGTGTGAACACACTAGGACCACTAGGGCACTTTCTTCCCTCTTTAGGAGGTTTTTTCCCTCGGCTTGTATACATGCCTATTGCCCTAATGGGCTACATATCTTTGTACATTCTCTAGTAATACATTCAATATTGTGTGTTTTGCTCCAAGCTTCTTCTCCTTCCTTGTGTTGTTTGCGTGCTTTCGTAGACGTCTATCTCCAACACCATCAAAGTAGTTTTTTCATTGACTTGACCTCTTGAGGGGGTCTAAGGGTTCTTGGGTACTCTTCGGTCTACCACCTGTAACTTTTAATGCATATTTCTCTCAAACTGCAGGCCATTTATTCAAATGCTTTTAGCCATATGTAGCTTACCTTCCAACTTAAAGAATGAGTGCTTGCTTGCTCAAAACTTTACACTGTGGAAGGAGAATTGACTAAAACATTAACATCGAATTTTGCATTTGTTGCAACTTCACTTCTTCACATTTACACATGTAAATGTTCCCACTCTTAATTCTCTCATGCTGATCACAATTAGGATTTCAAAACTTGTAGAGAGGTCAATCAACTGTAGACTTAGACTTGTGCAAAAGCATTTCACAAAAGATTAAACACAGAAGGAGTACTCAACAAAAGATCAGGCGCATTTTTTCTTCTTATCTGAGAATTTTTACATGTGAATGATGAGAGAGATCTTCTACACTTCTAAAGTGTCTAATGACTCTTACAATTTCTAATTCTTCATATCTCATGCTCTCTCATACTTGCCCTGACTTTTTACTTGTATATATAGACATATATGTACAAGCTCATGACCATAACAAAGGTATAAGTGAGCTAACTACAAGTTTAATATACATATGTATACAAGTCTTCATTTCTTGAATGTGCTCTACCTTCAGGCTTCTTAGGCTAATCTTTTCTTCAATCTTTGACTTCAATTCTTCCTCCAAAACATCAATTGATGGTTTTCATGCACTACACTTTTTCAACAATTTGCCCTACACTTTCAAATTCTTTGGAATTGTAGGAACATACAAGACCTTACTCAGAAGAGTACTTCCATCCTTGGCCTTCACTGATCCAACTTCACATTGTGCTTTGTATTATCACCTGTTTGAACTACATGATTAGTTACCTTATTCTCCAAATCAGTCATCAAGGCTATATTACCACTCAGGTGATTGCTACACCCTGAGTCAATGTAGAAGACTCTTTGGTCTTCACTTTGTCTTTCACAAGTTGCATTCATGATTAAGGTGGAATCTCCTTTCTGATCTAAAGCATAATTGTAGTAGGTATTGTTGTAGGATTGACTTTGGAATCCTCTACCTGCATTTCTTCCAAGGTAACCTCTACTACCTCTGCCTTTGAAACTTCCTCTTTGGTTTCTACCACCTCTTCCTCTTGAATTAAAGTTCTGATTATATCCTCCATTATTCTGATTATTATGCCAACAATCATGAGCTAAATGATTCGTCTTACCACAAATCCAGCAAGCTTTGGCTCCATCTTTATTGCTTCTACCTCTTCCTCTACCTTTGCCACCTCCTCTTCCTCTTAGGAAGTTGGCTTGGCTAGTTATACCTTCTTCTTCAGTTAATTGTTGCTTACCTTTGCTATTCTTCTTCTTATCCTTTGAATACATTGCTTGACCTGCACCCTTATCACCATCACCTTTGATATCCTGCTCAAAAGTTAGCATGTGTCCTAGCAACTGACTTAAATCATGAGTGAAATGATCTAGTGACAATTCAGTAGACAAAATGAATGGCTTCCATTTCTCATCTCCTCTCAAACCTATGAGGATTTCCCTTACCAATTTATCCTCCTCAATATCGTCATCAACTGCTCCTAATGCATCTGCAATGTCCATTCTTGTTACATAATTAGAAATAGATTGAGAGGCCTTCTTCTTGAATGTGGTAAACTGTGCCCACAAAGATGCCTTCCTGGACTTTGTAGTATTTTGGAAATGCTCCTCCAAAGCATTCCATATGTCACTTGCACTTTCAAGTCCTCTAATATGAGGTAGCAAGTATTCATTGACCCCCATATAGATAATGCTCCTTGCTTGAGCATCCTTCTTCATCCAAGTCTTGAAATCTGAGAGTTCATCCCTAGTTGGAACACTAAGATCTCTCAATTGTGGTTTTTCTTCTTCACCTGTGACGTAACCTATCAGGTCTTTACTGATGAGATGAGCTTCCATCCTCATTGACCAAGCTGGATAGTTTTCTCTATCCAATTTCTCTATCTAAAGAGAATCTCCCATCCTTTCTTCACCTGTGTATTAAATTCTTCAAGCTTTATGAGGAATAAGTGTTTACTTTGAATGAAGTCCTTTTGATCTTCATGATAGCTTCAAGCCTCCTTCTTAAGATTTTCCTTTAAGCTTTCACCTTTTGAACCTTCAAATGTTGATTTCTATATGACTGCAGCAGTCGGGGTCCTCCTTTCCTCTATTTTGATGATTCCTGCTCTGATACCACTATTGGAGAGGGTTAATCTCCAAAAGAACAAGCTGTCCTTGATGTTAGAGTACCTCTATATCAAGAATAACTCAAAACCTTTACCAATTTGGAGGATCAATACTGGATTATCAAAATTTTAGCTAACTGTGAAGAAAGACATTACTCAGAAAAGTCTACTACACTTAACTCACTCACTGTCTAACCAAATGTGTAAAGTTTTCAATGAAACTTTGTACGAAGTGTTGCCTAATTTTTTTGAGCCTTCTTCAAGTTAAATCATCTCAAAAGACTTAATAGATCCTAAGAAACGATTCAAACAATCCACCTATGTCTAAAACTATACTTCTCTACAATCGATTTTTGACACCTATAACTTTTAATGCATAGTTCTCTCAAATTACAACCCATTTATTCAAATGCTTTTAGCCATAGGTAGATTACCATCCGACTTAAAGAATGAGTGCTTTTTTGCTCAAAACTTTACACTGTGGAAGGAGAGTTGACTAAAACATTAGCATCGAATTTTGCACCTGTTGCAACTTCACTTCTTCACATTTACACATGTAAATGTTCCTACTCTCAATTCTCTCAGCCTGATCACAATTAGGATTTGAAAACTTGTACAGAGGTCAATCAACTATAGACTTAGACTTATACAAAAGCATTTCACAAAAGATTAAACACAGAAGGAGTACTCAACAAAAGATCGGGTGCAATTTTTCTTCTTATCTGAGAATTTATACATCTGAATGATGAGAGAGATCTTCTACACTTCTAAAGTGTCGAATGACTCTTACAACTTCTAATTCTTCATATCTCATGCTCTCTCATACTTGCCTCAACTTTCTACTTGTATATATAGACATATATGTACAGGATCATGACCATAACAAAGGTATAAGTGAGCTAACTACAAGTTTAATATACATATGTATACAAGTGTTCATTTCTTAAATGTGCTCTACCTTCAGGCTTCTTAGGCTAATCTTTTCTTCAATTCTTCCTCCAAAACATCAATTGATGGCTTTCATGCACTAACATCAATGTCTCTTCCTTTTAGGTCTTTTGCTTTTAAGTCCTACTCTACCACTTTCCACAGTGTGTGCAAAGCTTACCTCAAGTCTCTCTTTGGTTCATTATCATTGTGCTTCTAGAACATGGGATGGTCCTGAACCTCCGTGATCATGATAGGTAGTGGATGTATGTAAGGGAAACAGAGGTTTACCCTTCAATGTTCTTTCCTTTACCTTTAGCATTCTTTAATGCATAGGAGTCTTTCTTCATGTGCCCATTCTTGTAAAGATAATGGCATTCGATATCCTTCTTCCTTGATTTACTTCTACTCTTATTTTGTTGACCATTCTTTTCCTTGTTCTTTCTCTTGCCACATTGTTGATTCTTTTCTTGGTAAGAATCATGAACATTATATGCATCTCCACTCTCAGTGCCAATCATAGATTTTCTACGAATCTCCTCACTCAAGAGTGCTCCACATATGTCATCATAGAACAATTTACCAGCAAGTGCACTATTGCTAATAGTTGTGCAAAACGTATCCCATGATGATGGCAAGGTGCATAACAACAAGACTGCTTTCATTTCGTTATCAATATCCATTTTTTCCTGTAACTAGGAGAATATAGCATCAAACTCATTTAGATAAGTAACAACATTATCTATGTCCTTCACGCCAAGGTCATATAACTTTCTCATCAAATACACTTTATTTGATGTCATTTCTTTTTCATATGTATTGCATAACTTCTTCCAAAGATCCTCTACACTTTCACATTCTAATACTGTAAAGTAAACATTATCTGTTAGGTGCAATTGAATGGTAGACCTGGCCATTTCATCCAAATCATCTCAATCATCATCATCCATATCAATAGGATTCTTTGATATTCCATTTACTGGCTTCCACTATCTCCATTGAATCAACACATATTTAATCTCATTCTTCCATAGAGAAAATTTTGTGCCATCAAATTTTTGAATCTCAAAACGTTCTTTGCCTTAAACATTATAGATCCTCTTGGGATCATTGACACTAGACCTAGATCCACCAGATGTGCTTGAGAATTTTGATGCCATGATGATAGAGGATTGACTAGAATGAAAATGGAGCTAGAATAGTCTAAGCATCACTAAGGCTCAAAAAAGGATGACCAAGTGTCAGATTTTGGGAAAAAAATCATTAGTCTCCCCAAAAAATGGATCAATGAACAAAAATGACCAAGGAAAAGGATTATGTGAGAATGTTTGTGCTCACGTCAATAAGTGTATCAAGGAGTAAATCGGCCACTATATAGTTGGAAAAACCAAAAAATTTGGAAAATTTTTGACATAGTTTCCTCTACAAAATGAGCATATGACCAATGTAAAAATCACATAAAAATTGCAAGTACTGACATGGAAACCTTCATAGTGAATCATTAACTCTACTACATATAATCAGTTACCTGAAAGAAGCCAACTAGGCTTATCGAGCACTATGAATAACTAGCATACATCTCCTATGGTGACATTGGGTAAGTCTTCCACCTGCATCACCAAAGAGACCCTTACATCTGGGTGTCTCCCAGTTAAGAAAACCTCACCACAACCCTCTTTATCGAATGTAAAGGCTTTATGCAAAAAAATGTAACCACTATATCAATGACCACATGGACATACATAAGCAGTATCGATAGAACCATACATAGTGCATATGTGATCAATATATGCAGTAAAATGGCATTGAGAAGCCGAATTCATAGCCCAAACACTGGCCAACAACACTTGCAAGTTTCTATCAACTTTGTTCTTTAGGCTCAAAAACCTACATAGACTAGCGGTGGTTGCTCCCACCACAACTAAAACCTTTCAAGTAGCCTGTAGATTTACTAGTGTGGCTGAAAATAGAGCCCCAAAATGTGAACATTCCTTTTCAAAGAAGTATAAAGAGAAATCTTCTTGATGTTCTTGAACCTATGTAAATAGAACTATGCATGCAAGTACTCCAAAATGTCTCCAAGAAGCACCCCAAAAATGCTTCAAAACATGCTTTGAAAGCAAAGAATAAAGCTTTGAGGGCCCAAAAAAAGCTCAAGGTAATGCTAACCTTAGTCTTTCCCCTTCTTCAAACACCACAAGAATGTAGCTCAGTGGCAAGAGATTATTGGTTAAGTGAGCTCCGAGGGGAACAATATTGGGATGGGTGACCTCCCAGCAAGTATCGGGAACCTCTGTCTTCCTTGATTGTTGAGATCCTCCCTTGCGTACATCCAATGATGCCAATAGTGACTTTGGTGACTCAGATGACAAGGTGGTCACCACCTTAGTCATAAGCCTTGCAGAAAGCCTTGGGTGGGCGGGTGGGTCCTCGCTTCGTTCCCACAAAAGGAACAAAGCTTTTGCCTCGAAATGCTCTGATACCAGTGAAGCATTTCTTTGGCATTGCATGATGGTAGACTACAAAGGGGTGCATAATACACAAGAAAAACACATAGTACACAGATCATGAACATAGATTTCTTGGTTCATAAAAATGTGATCAAACTTAGAGTCTCTAGCTGACTAGGCCACTATATGTTTTATTAAATAACATATATAAAAGTGTCCAACAACCATTTGGCCTTTCACATGGACACTAACGGTAACACCCACTTTCACTAAGAACCTAAGAAGTGTAGGCCAAATAGTTAAAAAAGGCTTGCAAGTTAGGTTCATGCAACATGAAGCACTTGTGGAAGATCCATGTCAAGGCTTCAAGAAGATAGCAAGAGATGAGAAGCATGATAGGCTCTTTACTTTTGAAGTAGGAGAAACCATGAACATAACTCTATTCAACTTTGTTTCCGAAACCCTAATTGAGCTTGAAGTGTGGCATAAGAGACTTGCTCATGTGAATGAGAAAATCTTGAAGGATATATGCAAGGATCAAAGTGTTCTAGGGTTGCCAAACATATCAAAGAAACACATGATCAATAGGTGCGATACTTGTCGAATTGGCAAGGCACACAGATAACCTTTCAACCACAAAAGCTACATCCACAAAAATATTTTGTACCTTGTACACATTGATGTGTGGGTACCAAGTCACAAAACGTCATTGGCAAGCTGAAGGTAATATGTATCTTTTTTTTATAATCATAGTATGTGGAGAATTATGTACTTTATAAAGAATAAAGTGAAGTGTCTGAATGCTTCAAAAAGTATATAGCACGTGTGGAAAAGCATATAGGTAAATCATTGAAGAAACTCAAATCTGATGGAGAGGGAGAATACTTCTCCAAAGATTTTGATGAGTATTTGTAGGATCAAGGCATCAAAAGGGAAGTGACCACTAGGTACTCTCCACAAGTGAATGTATTGCAGAGAGGAGGAACAAAACCCTAGTTGGATGAGCAATGAAAATGGTTGAAGAGAAGAAGCTACCATGTTATTTATGGGTAGAAGGAATCTCAATTGTTGTGTATTTGGTTAATAGACTTCCATCCAAATCTCTTCAAGTTATGACCCCTTATGAAGCTTGGAATGGTAGAAAACCATGTCTAGGTTATTGCAACCTATTTGGTTGTTTTGCCTCTATACATGTACCTTCACAAATCAGAGGTAAACTAGATGAAAGGGCAACCAAGGTAGTATTCATTGACTATGATTCAACTCAAATGGGCTACAAGTTCTATAATCCATCAACAAAGCAATTTACCACAAGCAAGGATGTTGTATTTGAAGAACATATGTCATGGTATCATGAGGACAATCAGAAGGTAAGCTTACCTTATGCTCTTGATTCTGATTTCCATCCATTAGGTAACAAGCATGATACACAGGTGCAACATTCAAAAAGTGAATTTGATGATGATCAAGATGAGAAAGAAAGAGGCTAAAAGCTCTAGAAGTCAAGAGGAAAGGCCAAAATGCAAGAATGTGGGGAATTTTCCAAACACGCTTCTAGAAGGTCAACAAGGGAGAGAAAGCAACCTGAAAGGTATGGATATGACTCTACATTTGTAACAAAGGATTCTATTTATTTGGCCAAAGACTCAGTTTCAGAGAAACCTTCAACATTTGAAGAAGCTAAGGGTAACCCTAATTGGAAGAAATCTATGAAAGAGAAGATAGAAGCCTTGAGGGAAATGGACACATGGGAATTAGTTCCAATGCAAACCAATCAAAATGTAATAGGTTGCAGATGGTTTTATAAAATGAAAAGAAATTAAAATGGATCCATTTGCAGGTACAAAGACAGATTGCTTGCCAAAAGATGTGCTTAAACGCAGGGCATAGACTATGAGGAGAATTTCTCACCAGTTGCAGAGATGAGTTATCAAGACATTGCTTAGTGTAACAACTGCAAGGAATTGGAAGCTACTTCATCTTGATGTGAAAAATAATTTTCTCAATAGATGGATCAGTGAAAAAGCATGAATTTCACAACCCCTAGGGTTTCAAATCCTTAATTATCCTACTTATTTATGTAGTTTCAAAAAAGCACTGTACAGATTAAAATCATCTCATCGAGAATATCAATGGCTACCTCAAGCACTACATTAGAACCACACCTACAATCTCTAGAGATGCCAACAACATATGAGTTACTAGAAACTCATTTGGTTCTAGAGATGCACAAGGCTACCAACACCAAAGAACAACAAGATCAAGAACAACTAGATAATATCAATGAAGAACAATCGGCATGGGCACCCCGAAGATCCACAACTGATAGCATATATGAGAAGAACTTGAAGGTAATTGAATATCTATGTCATGCTTTCAATGATGATGTCATTGACTCCATAGTAATGACAAAGATAATGAAGAACACTAGTTAGGACCTATTATCTTAATACGAACCATCATATGGTTATATCATGGTTAAGGCATCAAAATATATAGAAGAAAAAATCAAGATACAAGCATATGTGGCTTGTAATATCACATCTAAGCAAGAAAAAAATCTTTCATTATAGTACTTGAAAGAGGAAAATCCCATGTCATGAGGAAGACATATGATAGCACCTTTTTGCAGCAAGTGTACAGAAACATGCCCCCAAATATGTTAAATACAACCATGTCTATAAACTCATCACTTGTTAGTACACTTGGCCCACATACAAGGCTAGAAAATGGCATGATTCCAACATCAAGATGGACCAAATCCTTTAATATCAACACTAAATTATGAAGGAAGGTAGGAAATTTCGGAATTAGATAGACCACATCCTTTAATATTTCTTAAAAAATCAGCTTAACCACATTCACACTATGGACCTTGGTTCAATAAATCATTAAGGCCCTGATAAAGGGATCAAAGCTATGCCTATATCATTGGTGAACTTATCATTGTCCCAACCTATAAAACACTACTTCCTTGAGGTGCACACCTACTATCAATTTTTGGAGACGCTCTCCTTCATTTGTAAATTTTTTGATACGTATCTTGAATTTTGAAATCTTAGAGTTTGCATGACCAATTTTATATATGCTTACACTCAATCTTCATCATCTATTATGTTTTTATGCATCATCTCCCTTAGTATACTCTCTACGTTATTAAGGTTCACCCTTATCGATAGGTACCAAGCCTCTCTACATTTGCATGCTCTCCTTCAAATGAGCTTTTAAACCTAATTCTTAACTATGTAGGGAACTAGGTTCAAACCCACCAAGACTCATGTAAAAACTATAAAAGGAGCTAGAGAGATCATTGTTGAAGTTCCTTTTTTTTAATGGAGATTTTTTTTTTTGTAAGAGAAAGGTTGTATGAACTTGAGACAGAATCATCCATTTATCCACTCTACCTCCTCTACCTTGTGTGTTTGTGTGCTCTTGTGTGTGTGTCTCACCTTCACATCTATGCACATTAATTTCTCACGATCTTCATATCACCCTCATGTCTCCATGGATTGACATGCATGAGGTGGATTTCCAGAGATGCTGAAGTGTAGATAAGCATGTTTTTGCAAACGTTTTCTAATTTCATGATTATTTTCATCTTTTTTTTCACTTGCATCACCTTCATTCATCTCCTCTAATCCACCTATGCCCACTGAACTTTCACCTTTCTGATTATAAACCCACCTTCCCCTCAGTCACTCTCATTTTCTTATGTGCAACAGAGAGAGAGAGACCAAAACTGCATTCTTTTTTTTGTGTGTTTTTTACTCTTTTTGTGGAGATCTTAGCACATCATCAACTCTAGTAGCCTGCAAAGGTATGATAGACCCATGCGTAAGTCTTGAAGCAACACTCTAAATCTATCAAGACAAAGCAAAAAGTGTTCATTTTTGGAAATGCATCTACCTAGCACGATAGATATCCCTACAATTATCCCAACACACTAGACAAACTTGCAAAATTTTGGGTTTTTGGCTCTATCATGATATGCCAAAAATGTGATAAATCAACCCATGATAGACCCCTCTATTATGATAGACCTCCTTCTATCATGATAGAATTAATCCCATTAAAATCATTCCCTATAATTATAATATCATCTACATATACATAGAGATATATAACCTCTTATCCATTCTTCTTGATGAATAAGGATGTGTCTGCTTTGCTAGCTTTGAATCCTTGAACCTGCAAGTAGGTAACTAATCTGTGATTCCAAGCTCTTAGATCTTGCTTCAAAGCATACAAAGCCTTCTTCAATTTACACACATAATTTGGATGATGTGCGTCTTAATAAGCAGGTGGTTCTGCCATATAAACTTCCTCTGAAATCCAACCATTGAGAAATGAATTATTTACATCTAGTTAATACAGCTTCCAATTCCTAGATGCAACAATGCTAACAAGTGCTCTAATGGTAGACATTTTAGCAACAGGTGAGAAGGTCTCCTCATAGTCTATGCGATGGGTTTGGGCAAACTCCATGGCTACTAACCTTGCCTTGTATCTATTAATAGTACCATCTGAATTCCTTTTTACTTTATAGATCCACCTTGATCTAATTAACTTCATTGATGGCTTGCTAGGAACAAGTTCCCATCTGTCATTGTCCATGAGGGCTTCAATTTCTTCATCCATTGCTTCTCTCCATTCCTTCTTGCCTTGAGCTTCTTCATATGAATTGGGTCTTCATTGTTGGAGTCCCTAGCCATATAAATTGAAAGCTTTGTGACCAAAGACGTATCAAATCCATACCTCTATGGTTTCTTCTTCTCTCTCATTGATCTTTTGAGTGGTTGATGAGAGCTTTCTAGTCCTTGAGCTAGGTCGTGCACCTTATCCTTCCTGTTGTTCTTTCATAGCTTCAATTTCTCTAAATCTTTCAAGTCATCTTCAGAGTCACTATCTTCATGATGCTTTGGTTCCTTTGTTGGAGGAGATGGAAAGTTTTCTTCCACATCATAGGGTAGCTTCACTTTCCTCTCATCATCAAACCAAGACTAGATCCCTACTAATTGAAAAGCCTTTCTTAGAGGGATTATACACTCTATATCCTTTTTGGTTTTGATCATATCCAATAAAGATACACTTCTTTGCTTTGGGATCCAATTTCCCTCTTATTTGAGAGGGTTTGTGAGCATAAGATAGACATCCAAAGATTTGGCAATGCTCTAGACTTGGCCTTCTTCCATTCCATACCTCATAGGGAGTCATACCATCTAAACACTTTGATGGAAGTCTTTTTACAAGGTATGTTCCTATTGATATAGCCTCTACCAAAAGATAATTGGGTAAACCCTTTTCATTGAGCATGGATCTGGCTGCCTCAACTATTGTTCTTTTCCTTCTTTCAGCTCTCCCATTGAGCTCAAGTGTGTATCTGGTTCTCACCTCTCTTTTGATGCCTCTTTCTTGGAGGAAATCATCAAATTCAATTGAGAAGTACTCTCTACCACTATCTGATCTGAGCTTCTTGAGACATCTAACTGTTTGATTTTCTACAAGAGCAAGATACTTTTTGAAACAATTGAAGACTTCATCTTTATGCTTCATAAATTAAAGAATTGTCCATCTCCTACAATCATCAATAAAAGAAACATAATATCTTGAACCTGAAATAGAAGGTTCTTTACATGGACCCCATACATCTGTGTGGACAAGATCCAATAATTCCTAATGGAGATAGTCTGGCCTATTGAAGGATTATCTATGAGCTTTTCCAAATTGACAAGCTCCACACTTGTATATCATATGTTGTTTTGTGATGTTCAGAAATCCAAGTACACTTTGATCCTTGCAAATTGGTTTCAAAGTTCTCTCACCCATATGAGCAAGTCTTTTGTGCCATACATCCAATTCAGAGAGTGTTTGAGATCCATCGCTAAATAATGCTATGTTCTTGGTGTCCTCCACTTCAAAGGTGAAGATTCTTCCTGTCTTTCTTCCTTGGAAATTCTTCTAAATCCTTGCTTGGGGTCTTCCACATATGCTCCATGCCTTTTAAACCTAACCTACAATCCTTTCTCCCCAATTTGTCCAACACTTATCAAATTTTTGGTTATGGTAGGCACATACAAAACCTTGCTTAGAAGATTCATGTTGCCATCTGATGTCTTGACATTACCTAAGGCTGAAATGAAGGATGAATTCAAGATCAATGATCTTGGACCTCTCACTTATTTTCTTGGAATTGAACTTGTCTATACAGATTCTGGTATCTACATCACTCAAAGGAAGTATGTACATGACATGCTTTCTAAGTTTAAAAGGGAGAATACTAAGTGTGCAGGTACACCCATGGAGTTTAATCATAAGCTCAATGCTTATGAGGGAGAACCTATTGAAGATATCACAAGCTATCAAAGCTTGGTAGGAAGCTTGAACTATGAAACTCTCACAAGGGAGGACATACGCTATAATGTTAGCATACTCAATGAATTAATGCACAAGCCAAGGAGGCCACACATGGAAGCAACCAACAGAGTGCTCAAATACTTGAAGGGCACCATCAATTAAGGGCTTTTCTACCCCTTCACCTTTGAAATTGATATCAAGCTTTACTCAGATGTAGATTGGGCTGGTTCAAAGGATGACAAGAAGAGTACTTCAGGATATTTGTCATTTGTAGGATCAAAACTAATCTCTTGGTCTTCAAAGAAGCAAACAACTATTGCTCTATCATCTATTAAAGCTGAATACAGAGGATTGACAAATGCAACACAAGAAGCTATGTGGTTAAAATGCCTATACTCTGATTTAGGGTTACATACCTTAACTCCTCACATTTTTGGTGATAATACAAGTTCACTCCATTTAGCAGATAATCCACTTTACCATGCTAGAACCAAGCATATTGAAGCCCATTACCATTATGTAAGAGAGAAGCTGATGAGCAAGAATATTCAATTGTCCTATGTTTCCACTAATCTTCAATGTGCAGATATGTTGACTAAGTCATTGGATGGTATCAAGCTAAATAGGTTCAAAAGCATGATTGGATTGCTAGAGATCAAGGAGGATTCAAGACTCAAGCATACTAGGCTTGAGGGGGAGCTCTTGGTATATTCCATCCAAGTCTAGTGCTTGATCATTCATAAATGTAAACATTACTTATGCACACTCTTAATGCGAGGGTCATAGAAACATGCTCTTGTAATTCTTGAAGAGTTATTACCTTGAAAAGTAGAAGACATTGAAGACATGCATGGCCATGTTAGGCACGAATTACAAGACGAGTTAGGAGTGATTGTTAGCGAGGTGATTCCTCAACTTTAGGGGAACGTTTAGGTATAATCCCTCCAAAATTTAGAGAAATCGAGAGAAGCCCCAAAGATGAGTTTTGTGCACAATCTAGGATAGGGTAGATCAAAGCAAGGAATGAGTAGGCCAGAGAGAGATCAACGAAGAGGACAAAGAGCACATAGAGACAATGAAGAATTTCCCCTACCTAGGAAAAGATAACGCTCTAGCTCCTAGGTAGTGAAAATCATGAACAAATACCTTGACGACACAAGGGATCCATATGATCACATGACCAAATTCAGCTAAGTACTAAGAGCTAATTAGGAAGAAGACTTGTTCACTTAGTATGAGGCATTTGGGCTAACGTTGAAAGGTACAAACCTTGCATGGTTTTAGCCATTAAATCAAGGGAACTGTTGCGAGATCTCATAGTTGATGGATTTGTTCATCACATAGCTCTCAAAAAGTGGAATTGATAATGAATGAAGGAAAGAAAAAAAAAGTAATAAAACTCCACAATTGGACGAAGAGGAAGAATCATTGTTTGAGGTACTAGAGAACCTCAATCAATATAAAATCAAAGACAAAAAAATGTTGGTGAGGATGCCAAAAAGAGAAGCTCTCATGGGAGATACTTATGATAACAAAGAATTAGCCAAGAAAATCATAGTGAGAACTGAAGATCAAGAAGAATGATGCATGCACATAGGAGATGATCTCAGTACTGAAGAGGAAGATTTAACAAACTTCCTATGTAAGCATAGAGATGTATTTTCTTGGACCTAAAAATATTTGAAATCTTTTGATCTAGAAATATGCTCACATAAGATCTTTATGACACTTGAGGAAAAGCCCAGAAAATAGTGCCCTAGAAGATCAACAAAAGTCAAATTTCCCCACTAAATGGGGAATCTATGGTTTTTGAGTGATGCCATTTGGGCTTATCAACACCCTTGTTCCTTTTCAAATGCTTATATGTCATGGATTTAAGGAGTTTTGGCGAAAACATTTAGAGGTCTATGTGGATGATTTATACACGCATTCATGCATAAGACCAAATCACATACTAGAGTTGAGACAAAAATATGACAAATGTAGAGAATATTGAGTGTGCTTAAATCCCAAAAAATGTGGAATTGTATGACAAGGGAACATTTTGGGCCCTATAGTTTCAAAGAACAGTATATCAACTAACAAAGATAAAGTAAGAGCCATTGCATACTTGCCCTGACCAAAGACGATGAAGGATGTAGAAGCCTTTTATAGGACATTTTGGTTACTATAGATGTTTTATACACATGTATGCAATAATATCCAAATCATTTTATGACCTTCTAATCAATTCAAGTGGACTAAAGATGTGAAAAGTCAGTTTCTAAAAACTCAGATGAGGATTGTGCTCAATCCCTCTTCTAATGAGTCCATATTGGAACAAAACATTTCACATCCATGTAGATGCCCCCAATTTTTATATTGTATGTGTGTTGGCATAGCCCATAGACAAATGAATATAGACTTACCCATAGCCTACACTAACAGACAATTGAACTCAACAAAAAGAAATTACATGACAGCTCAATGCAAAGGATTAGGCATGGTTTACATTGTGAAGGAATTTTGATATTATCTCTTGGACAATAGGTTCAAGTTCTTTACAAATCATCAAACTTTATTATATTTGACCAAAAAACCTTGCAACACAACATAAATAGTAAGATGGTTTCTCTCACTAATGGCATATGATTTTGAGGTAATGATGAGGAAAGGGAAAGCCCACCTACACGTCAAGCATCTCTCATGACTCACTTCACGAGAACCACTGGAAGGAGTGTTGATCGGATCTTGCAGAGGCACATATGTTGAGATAGTACAGAAACAAAATCTCACAAAAGTACTCACAGAATACAGAGAGACAAGAGACTAAACACAAGATTGGGTACGATCTCCCCCCACATACTCTGATGGACGAGTCTATCAAAGTATTTGTATTTATAGGTCTTTCTCATCACATCTTGAATATAAGATACATGAGGGTGGTGCTTCAAAAAGCTGTATTTACAAAAATCTACTTTATTTACAAAATCCCCCCTTTCTAAGCAATCTACTATTTTTACAAAAACATCGCTTTCTAAGAAATCTACTAGTTCTACAAAAAAAATCTAAAATACTATCCTTTAACTATCTTCAAAAATATATGAATAAGTCCATGCGCGTTCACACTCTCATGATTCTTCACTTAGTAAATCAAAACACAAATCACATTAAAAACCTCAAGACATTAAAATCCATATAACATTCCATTATTCCATAAAGTATAACATTCCTCCCAGTTGACAAGCAACTAACCTTAGTTATGTGATACTAGTTATATGGATGAGGAAGAGCATCAAAAGTGGTTATTACAAGCACATGTATGTGCACTAGGGCATCCCTAATCTAAGCATAGAACACTACAAACAATGAAATTCTTAGGTTTATATTTGCCCACAATGGAGTGAGTTTTCCATAGCCTAATAAAGCATTGCCCAAGTTATATCAACATACCTCCATTGGCATACGCCATTCTTTACCATATTCCTATGTGAAACATTGTCACACTTGTGTTGTGTCATTGTAGACCCATGATGGGAGGACATGAATTTTCTAAGTGGGGAATACACCTTATAGGACCTATCAACTCCCTACAAAGAAATTCTCATGCAGACTATATTATTGTTGCTATGGATTATCTAATCAAATGGATAGAAGTGAAAGCCACGTGTAAGAATGATACGCTGACCACTACTAAATTGTTATTCAAGAGAGACAAATGACCCATCAGTCCCACCCCAAAATCACAAGCATCAAGGTGGTTGAAAAACAAAAGGATGACCAATTGTGATGTGCTACATCAGCCAACGACCCAATAGATTGGGTATCCAAGTAGCTTCTACAAGCACAACCCCATGCACCTTGTATATGCGTGCTAAGAGTTTGCCTACACACTTTATAAAAGCCTAATGATTCCTCCTTGCTAGAAAAAACCTAGGTAGAATTCCTATAGTTAGACATGATGTGAAGCGATATTGCCTAGCATACAAATGCCTTGTACTACTCCTCCTCACATGGTATGGAAATGGATGCCTAAATAGCTCTAGAACTAGTCCCTCACATCATTCCCTTCATCTAATCCATATGTACAAACATATTACTCAAATCCAATTGTTGTTTCCTATGTTCTTTTTAGTGGTGGTCAAATCATTGAGCATCCTTGTACAACCATAAGAAAACAACAACACATACATAACCCTTGTAACACTCACTCCAACAAAACATGAAATCAATCTAGATGAGCTTAGTAAAAAAAGGACTGAATAAGGGAATTCATGTCAATATTGGAAAGAGATCATGGTCTCCCCATATTGGGATATTGTGTCTTTGACCATGTTAACATGTATTCTCCTTGTGTTGGTAGATAGAGAGTTAGCATCAACTAGAGAGCACCATGGTGGTAGCACAACCTAGTTCCATACCTATTGAATATAGGACCATACCAATAGAAGAGTTCCCTCTACTTCCACCACCTATTTTTAATGAATTTCAAGGAGATATTTTAAGTGAAGATCCCTCTATGCACTACACAGAACATGTTCACTCAACGTCCCATGGGTTCTAAAGCTTAGTACATCTACTTGCAAATGTGAAGTATGTATGGAAATCAAAATTGTAGTTCGATCACTATTGGGATCAATTCCAATTCTTTGCACAAGAGTTCAAAGAATTATAAAGTTTTGATGACTTATGTCCTATTTGGGAGAAGGTTGGGCTTGAAAACTACTTTTGTGCTCAAGTACCAAAGCTATTATTTTCTAAATGAAAGGAAGGAACAAAAGATAAGAAAACATGATGACTGAATTAAAATTGAAATGACTTACATACAATGCTTTGTAAGCATGGAGAATCCATGAGGAGAGTATGGGCACTCTTGCAAAGGCTTGAGTGTATGAGCTTGTTGGAAGTGAAGTGAGGCCCTCCTTATATGGAGTAGAGTGAAAATATCCTTGTATGATGGATAAATGAACTTGCATGATAACAATTCTAGCTTTAGACAAAAGGGTGGAGCATGGAAATCTCAACAACCCCTCTCCATGTGATGACCCTCTTGCTTTTAATGTGGGGAACTAGTGACATATGGAATCACTTAGTTCATTGGGTTTTAGGATCTGACATATGGGATCCTTAAACATAACCTGGACATATTGGATCCAAGTTTGGGACATACGACATTGCTTGTTTTTTTGTTCCATGGACATATGGGATCCATGGTCTATGGGACATATTGCATCCGTGGGATCTTGGGACATATACTTGGACATTTGATGGGTTCCTTTGGTAGGATGCTCGTCTTGTTTTTCTAGACTTTTGTTGGTGCTTTTGTTGTAGGTATAGCCTTCATCTTGTGAGCTTCTTGGCCTTGGAGTGGGCCTTGAGTGTCATTTGCTTGAGAGTATATATAGCTCTTCATGCCTCTCGGAGATACATAATTTGAGTATGAGAGAGTGAACATAACCTTGGAATTTTTTCATGGCATTGGGAGGGTCCTACCTTGAGTACTACTCAAGGTGGTGTCTACACACTTACAAGAGAGCTTTGAAAAGTACAAACCCAATATGTAAAAAGTTAATGTCCAGACTTTTGAGAGAGCATCTACCCAAGGGAGCACATACCTAAGAATGCATAAGTTGAGATATAAAGTGGACTTAGAAGTTCCTTGAATTTCTATGTAGATGCTAACGCAACATTCCCTTGGTTTAATATTTATCAAAAGACGTTCAACTTAATATCCTCTTTCTTCTCTCGGCGACATCACCATATTGAGATGGATCCGCCAAATACATGCCACGAATAAAGAAGAAAAATGCAAGGTATGTGGTGCAAAGAAGTAAAAACTTTCTACAAAAGTGCTTGTTCATCTATCGGCGCTATTTGTCTTGAGACCACAACATGTTCTCTCTCTAAACATTTGTTTTATGCCATGGCAAATGTACGTTTACGTGCTGTCCACAACAATATGACATCATCGCTTGTGTCATGCCATTCTGAATTCCATGCATGCACACCATGTTCTATGAATCTTATCCACTTCTCTCTAATACTGAATGAAAAGACTGGTATGTAGATATACAAAAATGAAATGATAATGACCATGATCTAAAAAAGAAAATGAAAACAACGTATGCTTTGATATCATGTTAAAATGACGAAGAACAACTCCTTGGCTCACATACACACATCTAACAAGCTAAGGAGGAAGGAACAAAAAATAAGAAAACATGATGAATGAATTAATAGAAATGATTTATATACAATGCTCTATGTGCATGGAGACTCCATGAGCAGAGTGTGAGAACTCTTGCCAAGCGCTTGCATGTATGAGCTTTTGGGAATTGAAGTGAGGCCCTCTTTATATGGATTAGAGAGAAAATTTTCTTGCATATGGGATAAATTAACTTGCATCAGAATGATTCTAGCTTTGGACAAATGGGTGGAGTATGGAGCTCTCAACAATTATTATTTCATTCACACTACATGCAAGAGTAGAAAAGGATGTATATAGTACTTTTGTATTTCCATCCCTATTTCCAAATCAATCCCTAAAGAAGTTTGCCTCACTCATATACTGATTAGAGAGCCATTAAAGATGTTTGGCACTCACGTCATCTCTGATAAAGAGACGTTAGTACGAAAAGAGATGAGAAAGAGTGAAGTGTTAGACTTAGCACAAATTTCAGTGATCACATTGAATATGTCCACAATGTTACACATGTATATGCAACATTTTGCATTCTCGGGCTAAGACAAATTCACACAACCACATAAAAGAATTTGTTTTAGTCTCTATATTGTGTAGAATGTTTCATTGCAATTTGACCTTCCTCATTGGATCATGGATCAATTGTATGTAGCCAATACAAGATGGCCCAAAAACAAGTTTTTAATGGATGTTTCATAATCATACACATTGTCTACATGTGTCTAGTGTATGATGTACCTGTGGAAAGAGCACTGATTTCCACCCAACCTCAAACATTTAAAGAAGGTATAGGTTCTATGTCCCATCTAACCAAGAGAATGCATGGTATAATACAATGTTTGTAGCCGAGAGAGAGGTTACCAATCCCCTTACCTTCACCATCGGGGCCACCACCGATGGTTCCCTCATTCACCATCTCTCTCTCACAATTAGATCACCAAATGACAACCAACACTACAAGACAAAACATACAAGAAGAAATAGTCATAGAACTAGAAACAACTCTAGAGATATCTATTAGTGAAATGTCCTCACATGATGTCGGGTTATCATGCAAGACATATTCAACAAAAAGCACCCGTAAGTACCACCATTTAGATCCCAATATCATCCAACCTCTCTAGATGTTCAATTCTTAGAGAACACACCCCACCATGGATCCCACCCATAGGCTATCTGCTTTTTCCACTACCACTTCACCTTTGGTGTTGATAGAAGCATTATCGTAAGTTTTCTAGACATTTTTTGAAACCCTACCTTGAATCACCACTCCATTAACCATGATTACCTCTTCACCAATTCTTACTCAACAATCTTCCATTGTCTCATCACCTATAGTTATCGACGACAGCACCTTCATTCCTTGTTTTCCCCCTCAAGGATCCAAGAACCTCTTCTATGACTACTCTTATCATTTTTGCATTATTTCCGTCATTTGTAATTCAAAAAGTTTGGGAATATATATAATCCCTTTACCCCATTTTGTGGCTCTATAAGTCTAACATCAATCTTTAGCATTGCATTCACATAGCCATTACACTCACCTCATTGTTTCAACCCCACACACACTAGTCACTAAACCAATGGATATTTCACCACCCACCAAGACTCCCCCACCCTCTCTATCCAATACTCCACCCCCTATCCCCCATCACCCCTCCACCACCACCACCACTCACAAGCATAATCACTTCCCCAACCTCCTTCCCAATCCCTCCCCTACATTCCAAATTCCTAACCCTCCATCAGTTTGCACAAATCCTATTTTCCTTACAAGCAAATTAGAAATGTGTTTATACAAATATTCATCTACATGAATCGGATTCGAGAGGAATCTACCTCACTAGGCTAAATATAGAAGAGTCTTCATGCACAAGGAGCAACACTACAAACACACGAATATATACTGATGTCAAAAATGCCTTCTCTTAATGCTAGATACATGACACTAAACAATACACACAATAATTTAGAGAAACAATTGGAAGATCATAATCATGAGACTGTTCAAGAGTTGGAGAACCATCTATGCAGATATGGAAAGAAAAGCAAAACTCAGCAAGAATATGGATCTATTATGTAGTCATCTAGCTACAACAGGAGAGGAAAATATGCGGCTCCAACATTACAAATAGAAATTCTACAAGCAACTATGGACGGACATGACAATCACATCTCTGTCCATTCCGTTTAGATTTGAAGCTCTACCGCCAGAATCTATTAAGATCACTCTTGAACATCACACTATGTTACTAGAATAACATGGCAAAGTGATTGAGGAATAAACCACGTTAAAAGACTTAGAAGGATCCCAATCCACTACACTTCCCCCACTCGAAAAACCAACATATGTATCACACCAGAGGGCATAAGTGAGTTAGAAGAGCTTTCACAATAGGTTGAAGATATGTCCAATCAGATAGAGGAATATGAGGTAACTTTGAAGCTAGCATAAGAAATGCCTTCCTTCCCTCCAAGCCAACCCAAAACATAGTACACATGGAGTTTGTGTATAAGCAAGAGTATGATCCACAACTGGCACTTGGCAGCTGTGTTATACTGGAAGGAGAAGACGTATTTGAGCTAGAAATGTGAAACTTAGGTAAAACAAATTGAGGAAATCAACAAGACACATTCTATAAGAGGGGAATTCCAAGAAGTACCTTTGGGACTATTTGAGGTGACCATTCTAAAATAAGACTATTTCCAATAACTAGCATCAACGAGAGAAATTGTTACAGATTAATTAGAATACTATCCATATCTTTTCTTATTCAAAGCATACAACACAGAGGTACATAGGCTAGTAGGTAAATTCCCTAGATTTGTAACACAATCCAAGCCAAAAGACCCACCCACGGCTGCCAGACGAGGCACTATCTTTCAAGAAAATTCGCATGCCCAACTATTGAAGGACTATCCCAAAATGATGAAAACTTGGATTAAAGCTCCTTTCTAGATTATATACAACCATGCACCTAGTTCCTCATTGAAAGAATTAGAAATCTTTTGCAATAAAGGTATAAAAAAACCCTAATTCTTGCAATTTTCTAAACTATCCATACTTGGCATCACCACACGGACCATGAACAATCATATGCATGATTGCAATAAATATGCATTGGCTTCCACACCTCTCAAAGATGATGAAAATCACCACCTGCATGTGTGTGAAGATTTTTGATATGATGTTGAGAGCCTTTAAAGTATTCAAGAAAGTCAAAGTGCCAACATCAACACTCTAGGCTTCAAAAGGGCTAATCTAGATTTTGTATATGACATGAGCACCATGCCATCCATCAAGATATGCTACACATGGCACTATTGCATTAAATATCTCCTAGCATACGGTAAACAAACTTTCCAAGATATGTTCACAATAGGCTTTCAAGAATATCACTATGAGGTTTTTAAATCAAAGTCCATTAATTTATTGCATGTATTCATGTGCAAAACCATGCAATGCTCTGAAAAACTAGCATATTTAAAAACCAGATACTCCTAGAGCAATTGAGTTGAAAATACTAGAGGAAGACCTAGCCCATGGCTTACATGTTTCTGACCATTCTTGGGTCAAGGCCAAAATGGAAGAGCAACAAGTGGGGAAGAGGGCTCAACTTATCATAAGAGAAGAGGAAGTTCAAAAGGAAAGCCCCACACTTAAATCTTGGTATAAGCATACAATTTTTGATATAAATAGTGATCCTTACCACTAAACCATTTTACAGAACCATATATTTGTAAATATTTTCTCCATTTTGTGCAAAACAATGACTCCTCGGGATTGAGGAGCTCAGATAGAAGCTACATTTTAAGTTTCATAATTTTTTGAGTTCATTTGAGCCTTCAAATTAGCATTAGAACCTAATTTTTAACTATGTTGAACACTCGGTTTGAAACTCACCTAAAAACTATGAAAGGAGGATATTCTAAGGGAGAGCAAGGAAATACTTTACTCTCAATAGATTTTGAGTGTTTGTTATCTTAGATAGTGGAGCAAGAAAAGCCATCACTGTTGGAGCAAGTCTATGACAAGCCTAAGTATTGGCTTGAGTCTCACAAAGTCTTAGAAGAAGCTTTAAAAAGAAGACTATGTAAAGTTCACTTGTGAACTACCTCTTGTAACTTTTGAAGAGTTTACTTAATGTAAAAGTAAGAGAATCTTAAGTGGTTGAGTCCACTTGATCAAGAATGGAAAGAGGAGCCACGAATTCGTGATTTGTGGTAGGTAGAGAATCAAATTAATCATTGATTGATTGGAGAGTGATTGAGGGAAGTTAGCCTCCCAAACTCAACTATAAATAGATGGCAGTTTTAGTCGTGGTTAGAGAGACCTATGTGAAGACCTCCAAGAGCTGAGCTTTATGCCATATCAAGGTGTGATTACAAGGCACACATATGTATCAGTAAGTCATTGTATTGTACAAGCAATATACTTTCATTTTCATTATTATTTGGTTTCATCTTTCCATGTTCCTGTGAAGTGTCACTGCCATTACTCTCAGTTTTCTCAGTCAGCTTGCAGAGATGTTTTCTCTGAGCTTGGTGCATCATTTTCAGTGATTTAACTTGTTAAAGTTAGCTCTATAAGTCTACTATATGCTCACAAATTTTCATGTCATTTGGATGTTGCAATCTTCAGTTATGTTCATTTGAAGTCAACAGGTTCTGTTCATCTTCACTTCTCTGTCAGGTACCCGACTTTTCCACTCATCTTGTCAGAGCCATTTCTCAGTGGTTACTTATCCAAATTCCGCGATTTAAAGCTTCTTGGATTCAGCTTACTGTCTAGTATAACCATACAAATTTTCATAATCATTGGATTTCTAAATTTTGAGTTATGTTGATTTTTCTGCTCACTGGTCTATTTCTGTAGCAGCCCGTGAAAATCGGGATGATGTCATCACTTGTTAAAACTCATTCTCAGTGTGTGGTTCATTATTTTCAATGAGATTACTCTTGAAAGTGAGCTCTTTAAGTTGACTAGACTTCCCCAAGAGGAATTGAGCTAATTGCTTCTGTGCTTAGAGAATTATGTAAAACACTGGACAGGTGTATGAACCAAGAATAGCAAGTTTTCACCTCTGAGCTAACTCCAACTTATCTGTTTTGATCTATCTTTTTGAGAGTGATCTTCCAAGGTACATAGGGTGTCTAATACATCCATTGGCAAGCTAAAAGGGCCCACCATATACTCCTGGAGTTCATTTGGCTGGTGTAGATCAAGGATTTTGCAACACCTCTTCATCTTCAAGCACATACCTATCCATCTCTTCACAGTGGTATCAGAGCAAGGTTGGACAACATGGCAGATGGATTTCCTTCATCAATTGACAAATTGGATAGAGGTAATTACTCAGCTTGGTCATTAAGAATGGAAGCTTATCTCCAAGGTAGAAGTTTATATGGTTATGTGGCTGGAGATGAAGTTATGCCAAGTTTCAGGAACAAAAGTCAACCAACACAAGAAGAGCAAGAAAGATTGAGCACATGGTGCTCCAAGGATGCACTTCCAAGGTCTTATCTCCTCAACTCTATCTCAGATTTTTTGTTGCCTCACATTAGAAGTTGTAAGACATCTCAGGAAGTGTGGGATGCACTTGAAGCTTTCTTTTCTTCAAGTACCAAAGCTAGGAAGCATCAACTATGGCTGGATTTCACAACTCTCAAGAAGGCTCCCAAACAAAATGTGACTGATTTTGTCACAAAGCTCAAGGACATAGCGGATCAGTTGGGAAGCATTGGAGAGGTAATAGATGAAGAGCAAATTGTAAGGCAGATCATCAATGGCTTGAAGGCAGATGATAAGTGGGAAGCATTCACCACAACTATGGATTTGTACATGGACATGCATGTACCTGATTTCAACACACTCATTGGACAACTACTTACTCAAGAGGCAAAGCTTATAAAAAATGGAGAAAGCTCTAAAGGTAATCAATCTTCAGCTTTATACACGGATAAAAGCAAGTCTAAAGATAACAAAGGAAAGGCAAAGAAAGTGGATGATGAAGCAGGTACATATCAAGCTAACTATGCAGGTAGAGGAAGACATGGCGAAGGTAGAGGAAGAGGAGGTAGACAAGGCAGGGGGAGATCCCAAGACTCCAACTCATGTTCTATTTGTGGATTAACTAATCATACAACAGAAAATTACTTTAGGAATTCCAGGAATCAAAGAGGAAGAGGATACAATAGAGGAAGTTATGGCTACTCAAGAGGAAGGTTCAACAACTACCATGGCAACTACAACAACTACAATCATTCAAACTATCAAGGAGGCTACAAAGGAAGGAGAGACTACAATAACTACACAGAAGACTCAGACAAAGAGGATTCATTATTGATCATGAACATGGCTATGCCACAAGGTAAATCTGATGAGCATGTTTTCTACATAGATTCAGGTTGTTCAAATCATGTGGCAGGAAATGTGGCACTCCTATCAGATTTAGAAGATCCAAGGAATAAGCATGAGGTACAAACAGGAGATGATACAAAACATCCTGTGGAGAAAATAGGCAATGTCAAAGCACCTGATGGAAACATCAACCTACTCAATAAGGTACTCTATGTCCCTACCATTACAAAGAATTTGATAAGTGTTGGGCAGATAGTAGAGAAAGGGTTGCAAGTCAGGTTCACAAAAGCAGGAGCATTCGTTGAAGATCCAAGTAAAGGATTCAGAAGAATTGCAAAAGGTGAAAAGACAGGTAGATTGTTCACATTTGAATTACAGGACACTAGAAACATTGCTCTCTTTAATTATGGTAGTCAGACACTCACAGAATTGGAAGTATGGCACAAAAGGTTAGCACATATTGGTGAAAGGTCATTAAAGCAAATCTGCAGGGACCAAAGTGTACTTGGACTTCCTAATTTGTCAAAACAACATATGATTTATAAGTGTAGTGCATGTCAATTTGGAAAGTCTCACAGGTTACCATTCATGAAGAAAGGTTATATGCATGGAGATCTCTTGGAGTTGATTCATACAGATGTATGGGGACCTAGCAAGGAAGCTTCAATATCTGGATCAAGGTATTATGTTTCCTTTATTGATGATTGCAGCAGATGGACTATCCTATTCTTTATGAAACACAAAGATGAAGTTTTTTCATGTTTCAAAAGATATTTGGCTCTTGTGGAGAATCAAACAGGTAAATCACTAAAAAGGCTAAGGTTAGATGGAGGGGGAGAATACTTCTCCCATGATTTTGATTCTTTTCTTCAAGAAAGAGGAATCAAAAGAGAGGTAACTACAAGGTACACTCCTGAGCAAAATGGAGTGGCAGAAAGGAGGAATAGGACAATTGTTGAAGCTGCAAGGTCTATGTTAAATGAAAAGCATTTACCTAATTACTTATGGGCTGAGGCTGTATCTACAACCACTTACTTGATTAACAGGTTGCCTTCAAAATCCCTTGATGGGATGACTCCATATGAGGCTTGGAGTGGAAGAAGACCAAGCTTAGATCATTGTAAAATTTTTGGATGTATTGCTTTTGCTCATGTTCCTTCACAGGTTAGAGGCAAGATGGATCCAAAGGCAGAAAGGTGTGTATTTATTGGATATGACAACAATCAAAAGGGCTACAGGTTATACAACCCTACCAACAAAGGATTCTTGGTAAGCAGAGATGTAGTTTTTGATGAGAACAATTAATGGTATGAAGATTCATGCAGGAAGATCAATTCACCATATGATCTTGAAGAAGATTTTCCAAAGCTTGGTAGAGAACAATCAAAGATTGAAGAACAAGACACCTCAGAGGATGATGAAGAATCTCACATGGAAAAGATCAAAGCATGGAAGTCTAAAGGTAAAGCAAAATTGCAGGAACTTGGACATGAGGCAGAATCATCACATCATGGCCTAAGAAGATCTATGAGGGAAAAGAAAAAACCAGAAAGGTATGGGTTTGACACCTCATTAGTAACTAAACATTCTATCTACATAGCACAAGACATAAACCAAGAGGAGCCATCATCATTTGAAGAGGCCAAAGCAAAAACAGAATGGAAGCATGCAATGAAGAAAGAGATTGAAGCACTTGAGGAAAACAACACTTGGGATTTGGTGCCCAAGACTTCATCCATGAAGGTAATAGGCTCAAGATGGGTCTATAAACTCAAGAAGAATTCTGATGGTTCCATTAACAGGTATAAGGCAAGGCTTGTAGCAAAAGGCTTTGCACAAACTCAGGGAATTGATTATGAGGAGACCTTCTCTCCTGTGGCAAAGATGCCTACTATTAGGGTTTTGCTTAGTATTGCCTCTTCCAAGAATTGGAAGATACTTCAACTAGATGTAAAGAATGCATTTTTGAATGGTTGGATAACAGAAGAGGTATATATGGCACAACCACCTGGTTTTGAGAATCAAGTTTATCCTGATTATGTGTGTAAACTTAACAAAGCATTGTATGGTCTCAAGCAAGCTCCAAGAGCTTGGAATTTCAGGCCTGTTTCATTCTTCCAGGACAAAGGCTTTCAACCAAGCAAGGCAGATCCTTCACTCTTTATTAAAAAGAGTAATTCCGAGGTCATCTACCTATGTGTATATGTAGATGATATTATATTGACAGGAAATGATGCAGATGGTATGAAGAAGATCAAAGATCAGATGAGAGAAGAGTTCAAGATAAGTGATTTGGGTTCACTTACCTACTTCCTAGGTTTGGAAGTTGTCTACAAAGATCATGGTTTGTTTCTCACTCAAAGAAGGTACATTAAGGACATGTTGGCAAAACTCAAGATGCAAGATTGTAAGATTGCAGGTACTCCAATGGAGGTCAATCACAAATTGAGCTCACATGAAGGTGAACTCATAGAGGACATCACATCATATCAAAGTCTAGTGGGTAGTCTCAACTATGCCACATTGACAAGAGTAGATATATGTTACAGTGTGAGTGTGCTAAGCCAATTTATGCACACACCAAGGAAACCACATATGGATGCTGCCAAAAGGATTCTCAAGTATCTCAAAGGAACCATAAATGAAGGACTTTATTATCCTTATGTATCTGATTTAGGTTTGAAGCTATTTTCTGATGCAGATTGGGCTGGCTCCAAGGAAGATAGAAGGAGCACTTCAGGTTATCTTACCTTTTCAGGTTCAAAGCTTATTTCATGGTCATCCAAGAAGCAACCCACAGTTGCTCTCTCTTCTACTGAAGCTGAATATAGAGGTCTTGCCATAGCTACACAAGAAGCTATATGGATGAAGACATTGATCAAAGATCTTGGATTGGAGTTTGGAACTCCAACTATTTTTTGTGACAATATGAGTTCTATTCACTTGGCTGCTAATCCTATTTTTCATGCAAGGACTAAACATATTGAAGTTCATTATCACTATGTATGAGAGAAGGTTCTAAGCAAAGAGATTCAAATATCATATGTGTCCACTTATCAACAATATGCAGATATTCTAACCAAAGCATTGGATGGTACAAAGCTTTGCAAATTCAAGGCTATGATTGGTTTGCAGGTAATCTTGGAAGATTGAAGACCTCAAGCATACTTGGCTTGAGGGGGAGCTGTTGGAGCAAGTCTATGACAAGCCTAAGTATTGGCTTGAGTCTCACAAAGTCTTAGAAGAAGCTTTAAAAAGAAGACTATGTAAATTTCACTTGTGAACTACCTCTTGTAACTTTTGAAGAGTTTACTTAATGTAAAAGTAAGAGAATCTTAAGTGGTTGAGTCCACTTGATCAAGAATGGAAAGAGGAGCCACGAATTCATGATTTGTGGTAGGTAGAGAATCAAATCAATCATTGATTGATTGGAGAGTGATTGAGGGCAGTTAGCCTCCCAAACTCAACTATAAATAGATGGCAGTTTTAGTCGTGGTTAGAGAGACCTATGTGAAGACCTCCAAGAGCTGAGCTTTATGCCATATCAAGGTGTGATTACAAGGCACACATATGTATCAGTAAGTCATTGTATTGTACAAGCAATATACTTTCATTTCATGATTATTTGGTTTCATCTTTCCATGTTCTTGTGAAGTGTACTACTCACTGCCATTACTCTCAGTTTTCTCAGTCAGCTTGCAGAGATGTTTTCTCTGAGCTTGGTGCATCATTTTTAGTGATTTAACTTGGTAAAGTTATCTCTATAAGTCTACTATATGCTCACAAATTTTCATGTCATTTAAATGTTGCAATCTTCAGTTATGTTCATTTGAAGTCAATAGGGTCTGTTCATCTTCACTTCTCTCTCAGGTACCAGACTTTTTCACGCATCTTGTCAGAGCCATTTCTCAGTGGTTACTTATTCAAATTCAGTGATTTAAAGCTTGTTGGTACTGTCTAGTATAACCATACAAATTTTCATAATCATTGGATTTCTAAATTTTGAGTTATGTTGATTTTTCTGCTCACTGGTCTATTTCTGTAGCAGCCCGTGAAAATCGGGATGATGTCATCACTTGTTAAAACTCATTCTCAGTGTGTGGTTCATTATTTTTGATGAGATTACTCTTGAAAGTTAGCTCTTTAAGTTGCCTAGACTTCCCCAAGAGGAATTGAGCTAGTTGCTGCTGTGCGCAGAGAATTATGTAAAACACTGGACAGGTGTATGAACCAAGAATAGCAAGTTTTCACCTCTGAGCTAACTCCAACTTATCTGTTTTGATCTATCTTTTTGAGAGTAATCTTCCAAGGTACATAGGGTGTCTAATACATCCATTGGCAAGCTAAAAGGGCCCACCATATACTCCTGGAGTTCATTTGGCTGGTGTAGATCAAGGATTTTGCAACACCTCTTCATCTTCAAGCACATACCTATCCATCTCTTCACAATCACGACCAAGGAAACATGGAAAGAATGGGGTGCACCTAGAGTCACACCTATTAGGATGAGGTTACGATTGTTAGATAGTCATATTGAGAAACCCTTAGACTTTGGGATAGATTATTCATAAAAACGTATGGCATTGAAATGGAACACACATATTCGATAATTTAATTTCCATATTTAACATTACAAGAGATTATACTAGGAAGACCATTTACGAGGCAATTGAATGTAGTTCAAGACTTGGGAGAAAGTTGCCTATATCTATAGCACAAAGGATATGTAACTAGAGTGAATTTAAAAACAATTGTAGCATAGGGACTTACTATGACATTTGGAAAAAGTTGAAGGGAAAATTGTGGATGATGAGGTATGTGTACCTAAGATCACAATCCCTTAGGGATTTGCACCCAAAGAAACTAAATTTGAATCATTAATCAAATGCATATAGTGTTGGCATTGAGACACACATTAAGTTATCAATCCTAGAGTCTAACATGTTGCATAAAAATAAGCTCCAACATTGATTTTAGGCTTGTGGATCTTAGCTTTTACTAAATCTAGCATGTGGAACTTTGTGGATCTTGTTAGTTACTAAAATAACATGTGGAGGCACTCACATATTTAAATTTAGAACAAAAGTAGATAAAAGTAGGAAGGAAAGGAGGGGTGTCTATTTTTAGAAAAACAAGGCGCTCCTATTGATGACCTCTCAATAAAAAGAGTAGTTCTCTTCGTGTAGGTGGAAAACTTGAGTGATTCTTGTTGCATTGCAAAGCTTACATCATGATATGTGCATGGGTTATCTACAGAAAAAGATCAGAAAACACCATGCAAGTGTTGAAGTTAGAGGTGTATAAAAACACACAACAACACAAGGAAGAAGAAGAATCTTGGGGCACAACACACAATACTGAATGTATTACCACTAGAATGTAAAAAGATAAGTAACAATTTAGGGCTATAGGCGTATATACAAGCCATGGGAGAAAACCTCCTAAAAAGGGAAAAAAGTGCCCTAGCGGTCCTAGCGTGTTCACACACATCACTACCTAAATATATCAACAAATCCCCCCTAGGAGTGACGCGGTGAGCAAGGATCTAGCACTCATGTATAAGGAAGTGCCAAGCTATGTGGAATCAATCCACAAAAGGATGTAAGCCCAAATCTTTGTGGAAAACTTCAAGCTTCTTCCTAGGCAGAGCCTTCATGAAAAGATTTGCAATGTTCTCCTGTGTGGGCACATATGCCAAGCTAATCTCTCCAGTAGAGAACCTCTGTGTGACATAATGATAATGCACCTCAATGTGCTTAGTGCGAGCATGGAACGCAAGGTTCCTTACAACTGCGAATGCACTCTGCCTGTCAGTAAAGATGGTGGTGGCGAAAGACTGACCAACACCCAAATCAGCCATAAGGCATCTGAGCAACACACACTCAATAGTCACTGTGAAAGCTCCATTATACTCAGCCTCACAATTGGAAGTGGCTATACAAGATATACATGAGCTACCAAGCATGAAGCAAAAGCCACTAGTGGATACACAAGTGTCATAGTAGCCAGCCTAGTCAAAGTTAGAAAAAGCATGTAAATCTGGTAGCAGTGATCCCCTCTTGGGATAAAACAATCCAAGTGGTCGGGTACTACTCAAGTGGTCGGGTACAAAAGATTTGCTTAACCTCCTGCCAATGCTTGACCCCTAGGCAATGCATAAACCTGCTCAACTTTGAGACAACAAACTGAATATTTGGCTGATTAATACATAAGTAAATCAAGCATCCAACAACCTACTGATAGAGAACAACATCAAATGCATCTCTAGCATCATGAAGACTCAATCGTAAACCTGTCTCCATAGGAGTGGCAATAGCTTTGTAGTCTTCAAGGCTAAAATGCTGCAATAATGTGTCAATACATTTTGTTTGACACAAAGCTATTCTGCCACCAACTTGCATAAATTGAATGCCCAAATAATGATGCAAATGCCCCAAATTAGGCATCTCAAATGAGGCGTGCAAATCAGCCTTAAAATCACTAATATGCTTCTCATGAGGACCAGTGAGTAGCATGTCATCAACATACACAAAAATGATCAGAAGCACATCATTTTCATGCTTAACATATAAGATGCTCTCAGTTGAACTATTCTCAAAATCATGTGCAAGTAGATAAGCATGTAACTTTTCATACCAAGCACGTGGTGCTTGCTTTAAACCATATAATGCCTTCTTCAACCTGGAGACTTTGTTTTCATGCCCTTTCTACACAAAGCCACGAGGCCGAAAAACATACACTTCTTCATGCAAGTCACCATTCAAAAGTGTATTTTTAATGTCCAACTAATGTACATTCCAAACATGATGGGCTGCAAGAGCACAGATGCTATGAATAGTAGTCATTTAGCATGTAGGAGCAAAGGTGTCATCAAAATCAATGCCTCTTTCCTAAGCATAACCCTTTGCAATAAGCCTAGCCTTATACCTCTCAATTGTTCCATTAGGCTTACACTTGATCTTGTATACCCACTTAGTGCCAATGACCTTCGTGCGAGGAGACAAGTCACATAAAGACCACGTACCATTTTTCATGATAGCATCATATTCTGATTGCATAACTGCCATCCAATTTTTAGATTTTTGTGCTTCATCAAACAAAACAGGCTCACTGTCATCAACGAAATTAGAGGTAGCCATAGCATAGCAATCTGATGCAAAAGAGGAGCTATGAGAGCTTGAACGAGTACAATATGATAGAGCTGCATGTAATTTGTTGTCAAGCAAAGTCTGCACCAACCAGTTTGGCATAGTTTTTGCCTCCTCAATATCAGCTCTCTCATCAACAAGTGCATCATGTAAATCTACATAAAAAATGGAATGATTTGCATCATTACATGAAACCTATAAAAGCTAAGAAGTTGCCTCATTAGGACCAACACTAGGTTTTCCACCTGTAAAAAGAGGACACAAAGTATCATACATGTCTTTGGAGCTAACAGATGTCTCCTTATTACATGAAAGTAATGGCTGAATATCATCTTCCACAAAAACAACATCATGGCTAACCAAAATGCATTTATTCTATGATGATACCAAGGATAGCCTTTTCTTTTAGAACTGTACCCAACAAAAAATATTTCATTTCTTTATCATCCAATTTTTTGCATTGTTATTCATGCACTAATGCATATTCCAAACAACCAAAAACACATAGATGAGCGATAGATGGCTTGCGACAATTTCAAGCCTCAATGGAGTGATAGACTGTAGTGGTTTAGTGGGAAGCTTGTTAAGTACATATGTTGCACACATAACAGCCTCAAGCCAAAAACTATGTGGTAAAGCCTGACTCTTGACCATAAATCTCGCCATCTCCATGAGTGAATTGTTCTTCTATTCAAAAACTCCATTCTCTTGAGGTGTATATGGCACTATACACTGATGTTTTATCCCACATTTAGCCAAAAAAGCATTAAATTTAGAAGACATATATTCCCCCTCTCAATCAAAATGGAGGGTGTCCATTTAACATGCTGACAGATTCTTAGCCAAAACCAAAAATTGTTTGAAGCAGATAATAGTTCGGACTTTTCTTTCAGTGGATATACCCATACATGCATGGAAAAATCATCAATGAAAGTCACGAAGTAAAGATAGTTCCCAAAAGAAGGTGTTTGCATAGGATGAAAAACATCACTATGAACAAGCTGCAATTTCTCAGTAGCTCGAATTGAACCATTCTTTGGAAGGAGGAACGCTCCATTTTGCCCAAATATATAGCCTTCACAGACATGTTTTTTGGGTGCCTCAAGTTCCGGCAAAGAGGACACCATTTCAGAATTTTGCAAGCATAGCAAACTAGCAAAAATCAGATGACCAAGGCGTGCATGCCAAAGCTTTGCGTCTGACATAGCCTGAGAATCATGTACTACACATGCTGAATCATTCACAGATTTTTCATAGTCTATGAGCTTATACAACCCATGACATAAAATGCCAAAAGCAATAATCATGTTGCCATTTGACAGAAAATGAACTATACATCTATCATCAACAAATTTCGCTACCAAGCCAATCTTGACTAAAGCTAAAACTGATAACAGATTCTTCTTAATCCCTAGCACAAATAAAGCATCTGACAATGTAAAAGAACTACCATCAGTAGTAGTCAAAATGATCTTACCAACTCCCATGACAGAATAAGAGGAGTTGTTGGTGCATGTGATGGTATTCCTTGTAGGGGCATGCTCAAGTAAAGTGAAGAAATTACGTTGCAAGGTAATATGTTTGGTTGCCTCACTATCAAAATACCAAACACCTGAGTCTACTGCAAACATACATTGCCCAGGAGAAGATGGGTCAAAACTACAAACACTAGTAAACATCCATTTCTTCATTTTGCACTAGATAAGCAAATTCTATTTTCAGTGTAGAGGCCTCTGCAACAACCATTCCAGCCTCTTTTTTCTTTGCCTCTTTTGTAGCCAATTTTGGACAATTCTTTATGACATGATCATTTGCTTTATAGTACTAAAAAACAAGTTTTGCTTTTTTTTTTTCTTATTTTCTTTGTCGTCCTTCTTTCATTGTGCAAAATTTGTAGATTTTTGCTTACTAGTAGAAGAGCTCCATTTACCTTTGCCCTTCTGACTAGCCAAGAAATCTTGATCTGCAACATGCAAAATGGACTTGTTCTTCCTAGAATAATCTTCTTGCAAAAAAACAAAGACTAACTCCTCAATTGTAAGGCATTTGGATTGCCTTTCATCATTCAACAAAGAGTAGAGGCAAAACTCTAATATTAAGTGACTTGGTAGCATTTACCAATCACATCTCTTGGAGATTTGATTCTCTACGAATGAGTAGTCGCCTCCCCTCATGCTCAAACTTGATCATTTTACTTGGTCACTATTTATGATGCACTATAAATAGAAGCATCAAACTTGCTTCTCAATTTGTCCTCCAATTGGAACTAAATTTCTTACTTGTAGACCTTGCATTGTTGTATAATCACTCCCTACTAGAGACAACCTTGCCTTGTCTAATAAATGCAAACCATGCCTTGCTATATGACCTTGTCTCACTCCCTGCTAGGAACTTAGACTACATCTTTGCCTTGTTTACTCTTTGCAAACCTTGCCTTTCTGTATATCTTGGCCACTCTTGAGCATTTGACCTGCAGACTTGCCTTGTTTGTTGTCTGCAAAACTTACCTTTCTGTGTATCTTGACGATGCTAGAGTTCTTGGCCTACAGACTTGCCTTACTTGCTTCATCAAAATGAGTCCACCTAGGATCTCTATTATTTATTCTTAGGTCGATAGATAAATGAAACTATCCCCTTTGCCCATGTAAAACTATTATGGAATCACAATATGATGCCTTATAAGACTAGTAACTCTAAAGTCTATGTCTCAACCTCCAGATCTAGGAAGTTCTTACAGGACTTTTCTTTTACTATTTCTAACTATGGCATTCTAATGAAACTTGATTTTCCCTTTTTATTCCACAAATATGAAGTCTATACTTCTTGTGAAATAAACTTCTTTGTTCTATACACATAGAAATTGGCACTAGAACACATAACTATGTAATTATAGTAACGACTTATGAACTAGATACTTAATGAATAAGCACCCTAAACTTGTAGGTGTTCTTACAGTTCTCTTCTAAGGTTTTAATTTACCTTGAGACCTCTTACCTCTAAGTTTCTAACTCATGAGACCTTGGCAAAACTAGCCCTTGTCTCAATTTGTCCTTTATGCAAAAGAGTAATTCCTTTTTACTTGAAAATTCTCATCTCTTTCTAAATGCATTACTTTACATGTTTCAAATCTTGAATTTATTCTTTTTGATCAAAATTCCATTTGCATTCTTCTAGATCATGGAATCTTTGAGGATGAACTATCCTCTATTCTAGATTCTAACTAGAAATCCTAGAATTCTTAGCTGTGAAACTATTAAGTTCCTCATTCTAATGACCTTGGCAACATTTGCCCTAGTCTTAAGAGCTTCCTTAAACTTATTCTTGCAATAATTTTTCCCAAATAATGATATCTACTAGATATCCACAAGCTTATATGATTCTCTGATCACAATGCTATTAATTATTCATATTTATCATTATATAGTTTGCATATTCTATGTATACTCAAAACAAGTAAGTGGCAGTAGAAAAGAAACAAATTACAAGCCTTTTCTCAATGGAACATGCACACCCTAACAAATTTAGCAATGCGGATAGGCACAACATAACTACAAGTAGACTGAAAGGGGATTACAAACCCTGAAAATTTTATATTTTTCTCCTCGCGACAAGAAAATACGTACTTGTCCGTGCAAAGAAGAATACATGCACCATACAATATGAATCCATGTCTTCACTATGTGTATAGTCTAGGTGCTATGAAAATTTGCATGTTCTATATGCAATATAATGCAAAAAGAGAGCAATGATACATATAAATTGACAAGACTTATCTGGAGGCAAAAAATAATTTCTAGGTGTGTGTAGGTGTTGAAGATGGTCCACCCTTCATCGAAATAGAATGCTAATACTCCTCCAAGAGTCGATGCTTCAAAACGATGATCGAAAGAGGTTTGTTGAAAAGGTATGGCAAACGTCAAAATTCTGAAATGAACTGAGACTGAAACCAAAAGGGACCCCTCTTTGGAAAAAGGTCTAAGAGGGATTTCTAGAGTAAGAAAGATATCCAAATTTGAAGATGGGATGCTCAAGATATGGGCAATTAGGTGGAGAGAGTTGGTTAGATTGACTATGGCTAAGGAAATAAGCCAAAACAAATTCAAATCCTTCCTTGTATCATTTTGCTTTCAGCCAATGAAGGCATGTTGCAGAGATTAGTCCCACATGGCAAGAAAAAAAACTAAATTGGAGATCCCCCTCTGACTTCCCTTCAATGATGGATGTGTGTGTGCCTGCTCTTAATCCCACATGTCTTGTGAAATAGCCAAAGACTATGTATATGTATGCAAATTGCAGTTCTATTTGTAATTCAAATAGAAAACACTTGCACAATGTTCTTTGTACAAGGCCTTCGACGGCTAGAAAACAACTCGTGTATAATCAAGTGGCAGCCAAAATCTCACATCAGGCAGAGCCTTGTCCTCCCAACAAGCACATGAATTGCATAGAGAATTTCCAAAGTTCTGAGGGGCGCTTTGTAAAGTCGGTTAGACGCAAGGACCGTCCTCATGCATGTGATGACCCATGGGGTTATGCGATCTAGGTGGCTATTTGTGGGCAACTAAGCACCTATGTATGCTCAGAGGGGCCTCGAGTAGTGGGCATGAGGTTGTTCTCTGAAGGGGGGGTTCTTGCGGCTCCAATCCAACTTCTTTTGCTCCAAAACACTACAAAACGACGACAATGACGGAGAAGAAAACCAAATGGATGATGATGATTGGGACCAAAAAAGCTCATGTAGAGAAAAACAATAAGAAATCCTTGATGGCTCTGGTACCAATTGTGAGAAAAGGATTGAATGACGTGTGTGTGACTCACCTCCCATCCATATATACCCTCTTGTACTCTAAAAATAGCAATGGTATACTCTAAAAATAGCAATGATCTCGAGTAGTGTAGTGTGAACATGTGGCCATCATGCAACACTTATTCCTATTACTACCCAAGTAATTCCCATTACTACCAAAGTACCTTAGGGTATGCCCCGAGCTTGGGACCTTGGCTAGTTGGCCCTTGTCCCTCACACACATGGATTCATCCATGTGGACCATATGGACTGGTCCCTGTGGATCAATGATCCCTATTGATCAATGTCTAACAAGTTCATCTCCTAATGGTTCTTGTCCTTGGGTCCCTACTTTCACCTCAGGAATGTTTACCTCAAATTCATTAATGTTTACCTCAAATTCAATTTCCAAAAAATCTCACAGTTACATAGCTACTTCCCATGGAACTTATCGCTTTGAGAGAGAGGTAATGTCATAAACACAAAGGAAACCATTGTAAAACCATAAATTCTATGAAAATGTTTATATCTCATGAATGGTTTAGATTTTGGAGAAATCCATGCTACCATCACGTCCGAAACATGCAAAAATCCTAAGATTGACTATTTATTTGTCTAATTCTGACATCCAGAGCCTTGGTAACCTCAAAAAGCACCAAAAAAGGGGCAGCCACAGAACTGCGAGATAGGCCTCTGCAAAAGTTTTGCAGAGGCCTATCCCGCAGTTCTGTGGCTGCCCCTTTTTTGGTGCTTTTTGAGGTTACCAAGGCTCTGGATGTCAGAATTAGACAAATAAATAGTCAATCTTAGGATTTTTGCATGTTTCGGACGTGATGGTAGCATCGATTTCTCCAAAATCTAAACCATTCATGAGATATAAACCCTTTTTTGGTGCTTTGAGGTCATGCAAGGTCATCAAATGGTGGAAATAAGTATTATTTCTTGCAAATTCTAGGGAAATTATGCAACCCAAGAACTAGACAGGAGCATATGTGACTATGTGATCATTCTTCTTGAAGAGATGTTTTGTAACGTGAATTATCTCATTGGTATTTATACTTTTTCATAACCTTTCTTATACATGCTCAACTCCACATTGATCTATATCATATGTTCACAATCATATGCACTCAAGTCAACATGCTATGTGTCCAGAGCAAATCATTTATGGTTATAAACTCATTTTTCCATTGGTAAATTGAGTTGAGCACATAATGAGTTTCATGGACCTTCAATTTGTAATAATGAAGTTTCATATCCACAAGAAATAAACTTTCATAGCCTCAAAAGCAGAAAAAAAATTCATCCATAGAAACACACAATAGGCATCTATAAAATTTTTGCGAAGACATATCCCATGTTTCTATGGCTCCTGTTTTTTTATACTTTTGAGGCCATGTAAGGTTATTTTTAGTGGATATGAAACTTTATTATTTAGATTTTTAGAGCCGTGGAACTTATTTCTAACAAGTCACTTACTCTACAGTGATCCATGCATATACAACTTCTACAATGGGAGCCAGTATAAACAAACATAGTCACATGAGATAAAATAGTTTGCAAAATATAATTTAGGATAATATCCTCATGTCTAGCATTCTTATTGTGCCTCTATACCCCACATAAGGCAAAAATCCCCCTTTGAACTCCTCCCATTAAGGTTCTATGGGGAAATTCCATGGCACCAGAGGGCCTTTATTTTCAGCTTGAATGGCATTCAAATTGGCAAAACTTTTATGCCCCACTTACCTCATGGTATCAATCACAAAGACCATTTATTACCATAAATTTTCACATATAAAACTTATCTAGCTTAGAAGTTAAGGTTCCATGGATGTTTGTACTCTCAAAGTGGTTTCTCCTCATAATGGGGGCCTTATAACTTAGAGCACCATGGATCATTTGTGGTAGTTGAGGAGTAAGTATTGAGTATATCTAACATGAATGGCCTTTTTTAGTTATATCCTTTGTAATTGCAAACTTCATAAATGATCATCTATTGAGAAAATTAACCAATAAAATGTCAATTATTGTGAACTTGAACATACTCTATATAAAAGCAAAAATTGAATAATCAGCAAGAGAAATTATAAATGCACAGTTGTAGACTAGAAAAATGTGAGAGTAGACATGTTTTCATTACAAATATCAAATCTTACAAAATTTACAAATTATTGGTATCAATGATTGTACAACTTGACGTGCTTGCAAATGCAAGAACGCATCACAAAATTTGCGATGCTCATCCATGATGTAAAGTATTTCTAGAACAATTCTAGATCAAGAGGATTTTTAGATATCTTAGTAGGAGAGAAGGATCATAGAAGAAGGTATATACAATATCTAACATGAATCAATTGTCCTACTTTTTACAAGGTCCTTGAAAGTGCAAAAACCATGAGATACAATGACTAGGGCCCAAGAAGTGACATTATCGGGTTGCAAAAGAACTATGACAATGAGAGTTCTATTCCATCTTTGCTCCAATCTACAGGGACTTTCATTTTGTATTCCATTCTTCTGCCCACCTGTGATCAATTTGAAAGAAATTGAATTCATTAAAGTAAAATAAACAATAATGAAAAGATTACTTTAACAAAAGCATGAAACATTTCTCACCTTATGTCCTTGAATTTTGAATTTGGATTGAGTTAGTCCTTCAAACCCCATAATCATCAAGTTTTCTCTCAGATTAGCCAAGGTCCAATGATTATTCACTAAAATAGTTTCTGTTTCATTATTGGGCAATCTAAGCTTTATTTCAAATGAATGTAAAGATCCCTCTAAACTTTTAAATGATATCCATTTGCCAACTTTGCACATCCAACAATCATATTAGAATCTGATGTATAATGAAGTACGTTATTTCAAAATATCAAAATCCTATATCTGCTCCACCTATTTTACAAAGATATTTATCACCTTTTGCAATTCCTTCTATCAAACCCCAATCTTCACCAAGAAGACTTTCGATTTGCTCATATGTGATATCTTTACACATGAACATGGTGGAAGTCCCTTGGAATGAGAACCTTGGAATAAATATACAAAACAATGAATGGAAAAAGACTAGTGCAAACCTACAGACCTAGACACTTTTGTGAATTTCAAAGAGTTGTGTATATCCATTACCATCTTTTGCTTCAAAGATGATACAGACCATATATTAGGTTTTGGCCACTCCAAGCTAAGAAGAGAATGTACTTCAATTCTCTCTAACCTTCCAAAACCATTCATTGTAGAGGGTACAACATATCTATGTGTGTAAAAGAAAACTCTGTCATGGTAAAGTTGAGCAGGAGATATTTTTGGAAAGTCTAGTGCACCAACATCTGCATGCAATGCCTGGAAAGTACCTGTAAGACTATGAAGTGGTTGCTCTTCCACCAAAGTAGAAGGAAATATATCTGAAACAAACAAAAACATATCTAAATACTTCAGAAATCCGACACAAGAAAACATAAAATATTGTAGAGTAATACTTACAATTCATAGGATATCTCATTCTACTAGAGTTTTCAAGTTTCATAGTTGCCATTGTAAAAACATGTTGTACAATAGCAACCATCCCTTTGTCTCTGTGCTTCTTGAAGCCAAGTAACTTTCCCTTCCAATGAAGATCTAAGTTTCCATGATCTCTAACTCAATGAGGCCCAATTCTAGAGGGTTGCATGTACACCCATGCACCTTTGGAGTACTCATGTGATAGCCATTGTCCATCTGTGGCTTTGATATTCTGACATCTTAATGTGAGGATTTCATCTTTCGGTCACCTAGAAGCTTTAGCTGTTGCCATTGATGCTAAAGGTCTTCAAGCTACAACAGTAATTCGAGATAGGAGATGCAGGTAGGTTGGAGTGTAGAAACAGGAGCTTCAATGGTGTGCTACAGAGTGAAAGTAGTGGGAAAAGATGACTTTTTGGGACATGTGTATGAAAATGTGAGGTTTAGGAGGCAAATAACTCTTTTTTGAGTATTTTTGAAAAAACCCATTTTTTTGAGCTCAAAACATGCACGGATTTTGAATTTGGAGTCAAGAAGAGTACTTTTGACCCTAAAAAGTAATGGGGGGTGCATTTTCAGGTGTTATGATGAGTTTTTTAACTTTTAAAAAATTTTGAATTTTTGGGCCCAACTGAGTTATGAGATTCCTTCTCTCTCTAGAGGCAGCTCATTAAATAAGGGAGAAATATGTCCCCTCTTCCCCCTTCAGCCTAGTATTTTATAGGACATAGACTGTGGCCACCACCCTCTTCTGATTGGTCCATCACTAATCACTCCTTAATCTAAAAGGCCCATTCAGGGTTCATTTTTTCCCCTAATGTTGGTGGGATTCACCTCGTATTGAAAATGAGTAGAGGGGAATGAATTATATAATCCTTGCAAAAATCATTCAAAACACCAAATAGCTTTGCACTTGAAAAACTATATTAAACACAAAGTAGGTAGTGAATATTAAGGGTGAATTCAAAAATTATCCATGGCCCCTAGAGTGGGATATCAAGGCTTTGTGAACTCTTGTCTAATTTGAATTTGGTTTGGACTACAAATTTAGGCTGATCCGAACATCTTACTTAGATGTTTGTACTATGATCCCTCTACAACCAACATTTACTTGAGTTTCCACCCTACTAGAGGACTACTTTGTCCAATCGGTTTTGACAATCCTATGTAAATTGTAGGAGAAAGTGTTCCTTACATTATTGTTCAATCTTTACTTGAAGTAGACCAAAGTAAATTGTAAGTGAAATTTGTCCGAATTAGGACACGTTTTGCAAAGACTTCCACTTTAATTTCTTATGAATTTTCAATATCATGAGAAATTCCTAACTCTTTATCTCTTCAGAAGCATTCTAAAAGCTTTTAGAGAAGCACAAAACCTTTCTACATTCATTGGAGTTGAGTCAAATGGATGAGTCTAACTTTTTTTTTTCAAGATTGTTCTTAACTCTATAAAATTCATTGAAGGTGTGCTATGAATCTTGAAACAAACTCAAATGGGTAGGTCATCTTAGACTTACCACCTTGTTCTTCATAGAATATCTATATGGGGTGTTCAATATAGATACTTCAATTATACTTTCTCGTTTAGTCAAAATTTTTACATATCAACTAGAACTAAGTTTCATATATTCAATCTCTTTAATGCGTACTCTCTTAGAATGCAATTTTTATGCATTACCTTGAGTCAAGAGATTGACATCACTGAGTTACACGAGGAACTTGATGATTTCCAATCACGTTAGTCTATCTTTGAATCGGTGAAACTTTGTAGGCATCATGTTTAATCTAAATTGTGAGAGTAAAACTCTCTGTCATTTCTTCATCCCTTCTTCTAGTGGTTTAAGTATGGAGTGTTTAGAACCTTCGACCTCTTTATTTCTTGATTTTGGAAAAGGGGAATTCCAAGTTTCAATCCTACTTAGGAGGTAACTCTCATGATTCATTCATGAGCTCGATTGTTTGTACTTGGGAAACTCTCTAGCTGTAGTTCCAATGGCAATTTCTTGGAAAAACTTTTCCAAGCCTGATCAATTCCTATTGACCAAGTGATAATGATAAAAAATTACTCTTTATCTTAAGGTCTCTTTGATTGTTCATAAAGCTCATTGACGTACCCTATGGATTTTTATATTTCCCTCAACCCAAGTCTAAGCATCTGCTAATGCCACAAATTTCCAAAGCTAAGAATCTCTTCAAGGCTGATGCACCTTCGGTCATATCAATTCTTAATTTGAATTCAGTACCACTATCGATGGTTTGGGGTTTCTCAGGAACTACCTGTTTTGTAGGTAACTTGAAGAATTTTTGTTTTCCCATTGCTACAAAAAATTCTATTCTTCAAGTAATCCTTGGTAGAAATCCTAGAATTATGGATAATCCTATTGATTTGTGTTCACTTTCTTAATATGAAATTAAATGAGATATATCCCTTAGGATATGTGCCCATATCCTCATGAAAGTGTGCCACGAACTTTTGTTTATATTTGATACTTATTCCTTAAATTTTTTGTTGAGTTTGGGACAAGATTTATTATCCATGGTCAAACTATGTTTGCTTCATGTATACTTCAAACATTTTGTACAATCCCACTTTAGATGTATAAGTCTAAAGTACAAGAGTCTTTCTTCTCTTATTGATTGAACCAATGTACAATAGTCATGATATAAATAGATATCATTCTTCTTTATCACTTAAGATCCTTCTTGATTCTTTACTAGAAGGGATCATTTTCTATACTTTGAAAATTTTCAAAGATTAAGCTTTACAAATAGTTTGTCCAAAAGATATATTTCTTCTTCTTTAGAAATGGAAATCAAGATATAAATTATACTTTCATCCTTTTGAAGCTCAATTATACTTAAGATTCATCTTTGTCTCAAAGACATATGAATCATTGTATAATCACTAAGAAGATTGACATTATTTTTGCATTTCACCATTCAACAAAACATCTCTTGATTTCTTACGGATCAAACTAGCTCAAAGTGATACTTTGAATTAGCTTCCTTTAGCATGATGAGAAGTTTTTTTTCTAACTAGGTGCACCTTTTTTCAAAGCATTTCATGTTTTCCACCTTTTATCCTATCCGAAGATCTATTACTTTGGATTTTCAACATACCTTTGAATACATTTATCTTGTAAGATATATTCTTGGATGTTAAAATAAAATGATATTTTATTCTAGAATGCTTATTGGATTCTAATTCCTTATATCATTATGTTTTAAGGTCTTGAATTAGAACTACAAAGATTTCATCTATTTGAGAGACTTGATGAACATGTTGTCACAAGTATTTCACATCTTAACTTTGGTAGTCTTATCTTTGAGGTTATAATTTCCCAAAGTGCTAGCATTCTTTGGAGATTTTTTCTTTCAAAGAACTTCCTTTAGTTAACCTGAGACCAATTATATGGTTTTTTCATGATTCTCGAATGTTCTTCTTTAAGTATTTTTAATACTAAAAACAAACCTTGGAACTTCTTGTGTATTATTCCATACTTAGATATCTGATACCAATGTAATGAACTAGACTATTATGACAATCATGTACTTGAGAGATGACTCTCCTTACAAACTTATGCCTCTATATTTATCTCTCTCTTAGCGACTATCCTCCATGGTAGGTAGATACTAACCACTTAAGTGTTAGCCATGTAACCACATGTGGCCCAAGTATCATAGTTAAGTTGAAGTAACACAACTGGATGCATCTAGAAGGCTCTAGATATCTTGATGCAAAACTCTCTCTCATGACCCTTATATGACTTGAACCCAAGACCTCCTCCTTCCTATCCATATGAAGAACAACTAGACAAGGCTACTTGATTGTTTAGAAACCACATGCACCTATACTTAACTCTACCATTCACAGTTTGGCCCTGCATGAGAATGATCAAACAATGTTCGATTTCAAATATCTATGGACCGGGTGAACATCCAAATCATATGCTTACTTTATAACATCTTTGTCGGGAAAGTTTCTCAAAGTTTCATGCACCTTGTATCCACTTTTTTTGAACCTAATTTGTAGGCTCTTATACCAGTTTTATGAATGTACATAAGGGATTTGAACTCATGAGCTGCTAGCTAGGAGTGTGCTAGGTAACCACTTGCCCCAAAATCCATCCTTTAGGATTACTTGCTAATCCTCCTTCTTAAGGTTTCGTTCAACCATCTCATGCATGTCACTTTAGGATAGCTTCTATTAGTAAAAGTGTGTTTCAAGCATTCACACAACAACAAAGGTGGCCTTCCATGTGGATGATGTGCAGCCCATGTGCGGTCCATCACCAAATTGTTGTTCTATGCAATCACCCTCCTCTTTGGAAGTTACTTGATGTGAAAGATCACGAATCCTCCACTTATGGATATGTTGATCAAAGTAAACTTTTTGACACAATAGAAAAAGATCCTTTCATGTTCCCTAAACTTCAAAGAAAATTTAGGGTCACTAATCAAGAGCAAATAGTCCCACTACCACAATATTGTCCCACCACAACACTCTGTAAACTGTATACAGTGTATTAAGTTTGCTCCCGAACACAAGGAGAGCATCTTCACATTGCTAAAGGATTGTAAACTCTCCAAATGGAGAAGTACTATCTCCTCGATTTACTCAGCCTAGAGGCTTGACATGGCTCATTTCTTGTAACTTATTGTGTTTGTGGCTCTTGCCCCTTGCACATATTGTATTCCTTCCATTAATCTAATTTTCCTTCTTTTTATAAAAAAAAAACTTGTCCCACCACCGCGATCAAAGAAAATCTAGGGTCACTAATCAAGAGTAAATAGCCCACTACCGCAATATTGTCCTTTTGTGCCATTTTTTCTTAAATAATTGATACTTATGTCTAATGGTTATTTTAAGTTTTTCTCAAAGAAGTGCAACTTTGTAGTTAGCACACTCGAGTCTCTCGCAAGGGATTTAGATTTTGAGGCCTTCTTTCGAGACATTAGGATGCATGAAAAGGTTGAGGGTTTCCAATTGTTAAAGATTATTATATTTAAAAGGAAACAATTATTTTAATATTTGAAGAGTTAAAGGAATAAGACGTAGTTTCACTATCTTATGAGATTGCCTATAGGTGGCTTATCTAAAACTTCATTCGTTTTGGCCAAAGTTTTTTGGTCACGGAATCAATACTTAGGAAATATCTAGAAAGCATTCTTATCATCATAACTAGAAGGCATTTTTATTGAGAAAGCATTTTTGGGAAATATTTGATGAGTATCCCCGTCTACATGGGCTAAGGTTTGTCTTGTTGTGTGATGCTCAACAACATTCTTTTGTAAGACGCAATACGACACTTATGAGATCAAATCTTATCGTTTTTTTTAACGGAGGTTCCACTGCAAGCACCTACTCCCCCAAGCTTTAACTTTGAAAGTACAACTATACAAGTGAATGACCAAAGTACATGTGGAAGCCCCTATATCCCACAAAACAGAGGTTAAACAAGATAATTTGGATAATAGTTGGTTTAAACTAGCCAAAGCCCGGAGATTAAACTCTAGGCTTCCATCTCAAAAGACCAAAGCCAAACCACTTGAAGCATGGGACGTGGACATATCTTGTAAGCTAAAGCCAAGAAAATCGATTCCTTAATGGCATCTACCTACAATAATACGTGTAAGACATTAATGGAGTTGTTTCTATGTGCACATATACGAAAGCCATTCATTTGGCTTGTACTCATATCTTGATTCTTGTGCATGTAGGCGGACATATGGGGCAACCTTTCTTCTCTTTAGGTGGGCATATGAGGCAACCTTTCTTCTCTTTCAGTAATGAAGGTGAAGAAGGATTCAAGGAAGCCATGTTCTCCTTGCATGCTGAAGGATGAAGAAGAAAGAAGCTCTATGGTTTTCTAACGGAGGTGGGCATATGAGGCAACCTTTCTTCTCTTTCAGTAATGAAGGTGAAGGTGAAGAATAAGGATTCAAGGAAGCCATGTTCTCCTTGCATGCTGAAGGATGAAGAAGAAAGAAGCTCTATGGTTTTCTAACGGAGCGCACAGTTATTCATGCTTCCGTCATAACCGTCCAAAAATAATAAGATTTAAAACTCTCTCTTTCTCGCGCTTTTTCCTTCCAGAATCCATTCTGCTTTTTCTTTTTTTTGTTTTCATGGGTGCTTTTTCCTCCCTCTCCCCTTTTTTTTTCTGTTTTTTGCTTTTTCGCGCGATCCTTTCTTCCACGGAACGTAAGTTCATCTTCGACAATGTCTGCAGCCTTTTGAGCGGAACCTTCTTGTTTTTCGTACCTTCTTAACCACAAGACACTTCACACACGAAGATACATAAATCATTACGACTGTCTAATCATGTGATCCCGAAGCGGACCTACAGAAATTTATATGAGTATTCATGCTCGCCATGACTCGGGAGTCGCGAATGTGGGGATTAGGCTCCATATAGGCTAACAGTTATGGCGATGATGTGTCTCTCCTTCTCCATTTGGTATCTAAATCATGATGATAGCGGCGTACGCTCTGCTTCTCGCACCACAATTCCTATCCGAAAGTAGGACGCCAAGTTTGGAGGTCCGGAATCCGGATCTTCTCTGTTCATCTCGGATCCGAGTCATCTACCCTCGGCTTGTCACCAGCCGCCATATCGGCCATAAATCACCGTTGTTTCTGTGCGATGGTGCATTGCGCGCAGCGCATTCCTCAAGGGTGTGCTGGAGGGACCGCCAGAGCCGCCATAGATTCTTTGTTACACACAGCATGCGCATGGAACGGTGAACGGGCAGACTGTTCATCCTGTTTGTAGCACTGAGTGATCCGCGACTCGCGAGTCCCCCTCAATGAATGGGCGAGAGAACGGGGCGGCAACCTTAAAAGCCACAGCATATTATATGGCTTGAAGGCTTCCATCCATGATTACAGACCTTTTCTTTCATCTGCATCCCCGTCGTTGTTGATCACCAGTGGGCTCCGGTTGTGATGAATTGCACGCCACTCGAAGCTTACACTCTTCTGTCTCTTCGACATCTTTAATCTGTGAGTTCCTAATACCGAGTTCCAACTTCCAAGTTCTCTCTCTCTCTCTCTCCGAGTCCCCGCACGACTAAAGGTTAACCTGAGTAATTATGGTTCGTCACCTTGAAGGGCCTACACCGTACAACTACGCAAGTGGAAACAAACAGGATTTTGTACAAGTGGTTACCACATTGGCCTTAGCCTTTAAGCTTCCTTAAAGTGAATCTCTGTCTCTCACGCAGAATCAATACATGCGACTCACGAGGCTGGTACAATGGCGATGAACAGATGGTCGCTGATCCGTGCTTATGGGCTAAAGTTCGTCTCTGTCAGGGCAGGTCTACAGAAACGTGAAGTAGCCACATCGTCTCTCCACCATAGCTAGAGATGGAGCAAAAAATATTTAAATCTTTCATTTTTCTTTCCTTTTCTTCAATACAACAAGAAATTGGAAACACAGGCACACAGCCATCAGCATAGATTTATGTTAAGATTCCTTCAGCTCCGAATTTCGGTTATCTTGCTGCTGTGCCTACGAATTCAATGGCACGAGGCAGCGTCGATGTATGAATTTTCCATGCCTAAAGCTCTCCGGACTTCTAACTTACCCACCCTCAGTGAACTATGGTGGTCCTTGCCAAGACTGGAGAAACTCCGCTAAAGTTCCAGCATCTGCGCTTCTTCAGCATGCATGATGCACGACCTATCAGAAGTCCCCTCATCCTAAGGTGTGACATTATCATTTTCCATACTCCTTCCTCGCGTGACATAGTGAAGAAAGATACTTGAGCAAAGATTATATTTTGTATTTCTGTGTTTCTTCGTTCACAGATAAGCACCCAATAAATCATAGGAAGTTGCGATTCATGAGCATATAAGTAATTTGTATGCATGCTTTGGATTGCTCTTACCTGATCATCAAACTTCATTCTTCCCCATGCCCCTTAGTAACACTATAAAGCCATAACTCTGAATCTCTTGAGAGCAATTTCTCATTAAAAGGATCAACATGCTCTTGTGGATTCTGGCATAAAATTCTCTATCTTAGAGCACGTCTTTGCTCTAACAATTTGTAGTGAGACAGCTCTCTTAATTATGCTCTTGATTGCGTTTTTGTTGTTCTATATTTTTCATGTAATGATAGTCTAAATCTATTGGAAAATATTAAACATGCCCTAATTCTAATTCCTATCATAGAATGGCTGTTCTGTTGCACCTCTTCTCCAAATCACCACTTTTGATCTCCTAATCATACTTCATCATTACTTCATGTTCTTGCTAAAAATGAGTCATCTTTTTATTTCTATTTTGAACAATGATTATTAAGTAACCACAAATGATATATGGTGCTTTAAGTTGTAAGACCTCCATTATGATGAGAAACCATTGTGAGAGCATGGACATTTATGGAACCCTCACTTCCAAGTTAAATGAGGTCTATGTGTGGCCGTTGATGGTAATAGATGATCTTTGTGAGCCGAGCCATTAGGTTAGGTAGGGCATAAACTTATGGGCCATTGAATTCCATTCAAGATGAATTTAAAGATCTCATGGCTCTACATGGTTTCCCCAGAAAACCTTAATGGGGGGAGTGTAGAGCAAGGCTTTCCCCCTTCTGTGTGGTCTAGGGGGCCTATCCTCCAACTCATAGGGCTGAGACTTTTGGAGTTTGAGGTCTGTAGCATATGAACAACACAAGGAAGAAGAAGAATCTTGGAGAACAACACACAATACAGAATGTATTACCACTAGAATGTACAAAGATGATTCAAGCATTACGGCTATAGGAATATATATAGCCGAGGGAAAAAAACCTCCTAAAGAGTAAAAAAAAGTACCTCGAAGGTCCTTATGTGTTCACACACATCACTACCTAAATATATCAACAAATACCCCTTGGGAATGATGTGATGAACAAGGAGTTGGCACTCATGTATAAGGAAGTGCAAAGCTATGTGGAATCAATCCACAAAAGGAATTAAGCCCAAAGCTTTGCAAAAAGCTTCAAACCTCTTCCTACGTAGAGCCTTTGTGAAAAGGTTTGTAATGTTCTCCTGTTTGGGCACATATGCCAAACTGTTATGTCCAACAGAGAACCTCTCCTTGACATAATGATAGTGTAACTCAGTGTGCTTAATGTGAGCATGGAACATAGGGTTCCTTGCAACTACCAATGCACTCTGACTGTTAGTGAAGGTGATCGTGGTAGAAGACTGGTCTGAGCAACACACACTCAACAATCCTTGTGAAAGTTGTTCTATACTTAGCCTCACAAGTAGAGGTGGCCACAGTAGGCTGCTCCTTGCTCAACCGAGATATGCATGAGCTACGAAACAAAAACCAGTGGTGGACACACAAGTATCATAGCAACTAGCCCTGTGAGAGTAAAAAAAAGCATGCAAATTTGGAAGTAGTGATCCCCTCTTGGGAAAAAACAATCCAAGTAGTCGGGTACCACTCAAGTAGCAAAAGATCCACTTAACCACGTGCCAATGCTTGATACCTTGGCAATGCATAAACCTGCTCATGTGTGAGATAGCAAACTGAATATCTGGTGGACTAATGCACAATTAAATCAAGCATCCAACAACCTATTGATAGAGAGAAGCATCAAATGCATCTCAAGCATCATGAAGAATCAATCGTAAACTTATCTCCACAGGAGTAGCAATAGGTTTGCAATCTTCAAGGCTAAAATGCTACAATAATATGTCAATATATTTGGTTTGATACAAAGCTATTTCACCATCAACTTGCATAAAGTAAATGCCTGGATAATGATGCAAATGCCCCAAATCCAACATATCAAATGAGGCATGAAAATCAGACTTAAAATCAGCAATATGCTTCTCATGAGGACTAGTAATTAGCATGTCATCAATGTAGATAACAATGATTACACTACAAGGAATACATGCGTATAGCGACGGTTAAGGCGACAGAATTTCGTCGCTATAAAATTACAACATGCGTCGTAATTAGCGTCGCACGTGGATCATCAATTAAACGACGAAGTGAACGATGTTTTTTGCGACTTGTGGCGCGACGGGGCTACGACACTCCCATACAGCATCGGTAACATGACGCTTTTAAATAGCATCGCATAAGCGACGCTTTTTTACGTCGCATAGGTGACGATTATTGGTGTTGCATAAGTGACGCTAAAAACATGTTGCTTATGTGACGACGGGTAGCATCACTTACAGGACGGTCTGTTGACGGACAAAAATTAAAACATTGGAGGCTCTTTGATTGGCAATTTCACGCATCCGATCGAAGAGCTCTCCAACGTTTGCAATTGCACTGCGCTTATGATCAGCTGAAGCAAGTATATGCAGAATTGTTGTTTTGCCTAAGCTCTCTCTTATTGTCTCCCTCTGTCTCTGTTTCTCTCTTTCTACATCTTTCTCTCTTTGAATTATCTCTCTCTCTCTCTCTCTTTATTGCAGGTTATTCAACACATACACATGCATGTTTCATACATATACACATGCATATACATACATTATACACATATATACACATATATATGCACATATGTACACACACATATACACATGCACACACACATGCACATACATATACACACATATACACATGCACATGCACATACTCATACACACATATACACTTACACATGCACATGCACATACTCATACACACATATACACTTACACATGCACATGCACATACATACATATACACACACATACACATGCACATACATACATATACACTTAGGTACACACATATGAATGAATTATATAATTAAAGTATTAAAACACATATACACATGTACACACACATGCACATACCTACATATACACATATACATGCACATACACACATATACATGCACATACACACATATACACATAGAGTTATACATATACATGCATATACATATACACACACTTACACATGCACATGCACATAGTCATACACACATATACACTTATACATGCACATGCACATACATACATATACACACACATACACATTCACATAAATACATATACACACACATACATATACACTTAGGTACACACATATGAATGAATTATATAATTAAAGTATTAAAACACATATACACATGCACACACACATACACATACCTACATATACACATATACATGCACATACACACATATACACATAGAGTTACACATATACATGCACATACATATACACACATATACACATGCACATGCACATGCACATACTCATACACACATATACACTTACACATGCACATGCACATACTCATACACACATATACACTTACACATGCACATGCACATACATACATATACACACACATACACATGCACATACATACATATACACTACATACATATACACTTAGGTACACACATATGAATGAATTATATAATTAAAGTATTAAAGCACATGCTTAATGTAAACAATAATTACAATCAATAGAACAAAACTCTTCATTATTTAATACCATACACATAATTCAAAACATAACTGAAATGATATATATATATATATATATATATATATATATATATATATATATATATATATATATATATATATATATATATATATATATATATATATATATATATATATATATATATATATATATATATATATATATATCAATGTAAATACATATAATCCAATGTCATAATAAACTAAAATCCTAATCATCATCATCATGATCATCATCATCAGCAATATCATGATCATCCTGATCTTCCTCATCCTCATCGTCATGATCACCTCATCCATATTTGTCTCTCCACCTCATCCATATTTGTATCTCCATAATACTCTTCTATTACATATAACAAACATAAATAAATAAAACAATTAAACCATTCATAAAAATAAAATAACTATATAAAAATTAAAAATACTCACAAAGGCATCAGGATGATCTTGCATATACTCGCTCAAATGTCGATATCTAAAATATGTAGCATACTCGATCTCATCTTTCGTAGGATATCGGCCATAATCCTTCCGCTGCAATGAAACAAATAAAAAACATTAGTTACTTGCATTTTAACTAAAAAAAAATATATACTCACAATAACACATATACTTACAAATGTAGCTACAAAACCATTATGGCCCATTTGGCCTAGGTGCGATGTGTGGCCCGACTCCACTCTCTTCTTTGCAGCAGCCTGTTTATTCAAGAAAAAAATACATAAATTAAATGTAAAAAATTACTAAAATATGTAAAAAATTACTAAAATATATAAAAATTATAAATATAAACTATTAATTTGTGTACCTTCTGCTGAGGAAATGACTCCTGAAGACGTAGCTGTCTACGAAAAAACTACCACGACTCAGGTGGTATGTTAGCTCGCCTCTTATTTTTTTCAACCATACAATATCTCTTGTTAATTTAATCTCAAACAGAAAAAAAATCAGAATACATACACATATATATATACACACACATACACATACACATACCCACATACACATATACATGCAAACATATACGCATACATATATGTATACATATACACATATACATACATATAACATAAACACACATATACATATCCACATATATACGTACACACACATGCATGCATATACACTCATTCATACAAAATACATGCATTTATCCCACAATGTGTAGTTGTGTATATGTGAATATATATGTATGTGTAAATGTGTATATGTGAATATGTGTGTATGTGTAAATATATATATGTGAATTTTTTGTGTATGTAGATAATGTTGGGTGTGTGTAGAAGTGCGAGAGACACACAAGAAGCACACACAAGGAGCACAAACGCAACAAGACACACGGAGAAGACGATGGCTGAATAGCTCTCTCTATTGATCGATGAATGAACTGAAGTAAGAGTTGAATAATATCCCTAAGTACAAAGTACCACCGCATATGAGAGTATCAAGTATGTGGTAACATGGGGAAAAAACCTCTAGGCAGCACTAGAGTAAAAAGTGCCCATGTATAGGGAAAAAGGTTCACATCAAAGCTACTCGAGGAACACATAAATGTAACAAACCCCCCTAGAGCGAATGATGTGAACACATACAGGGAGTGACAGATCAGCCCCCACAGGTAATAAGCCTAAATCTTTGCGAAAAGCTTCAAACTTTTCCCGTGGAAGAGCTTTGGTGAATATGTCTGCCACATTATCTTGTGTAGGCACATATACCAAATCAATATCTCCTGCATGAAGGCGCTCTCTCACATAGTGATAATGCACCTCAATATGTTTGGTCCGTGCATGAAACACTGGGTTTCGTGCAACAGCCAAAGCACTCTGACTATCTGCGAGAATATGTGTAGCAACATCAATCTCCATGCAAAGATCCATCAATAGGCGTCTCAGCCATATACACTCCACTGTAGCTGTGAAAACTGCCCTGTACTCAGCTTCACAACTCGATGTCGCCACTGTAGGTTGCTTCTTACTCAACCAAGGTATGCATAAGTCTCCAAGGAAAAAGCAATTACCACTAGTGGACACGTGAGTATCATAACAACCAGCCCAATCACTATCTGTAAAAGCATGCAAGCATGGCTGGACATCACTGCCATAAAAGAGACCTAAGCTCAAAGTGCCTCGAAGATATCTAAACACACGTTTCACCGCTTGCCAATGCTTAGTGCCAGGGCTATGCATGAATCGACTCAACTGGGAAACTGCATACTGTATATCCGGCCTTGTGTTGCATACATATATAAGACATCCCACAGCCTGCTGATAAAGAGAAGTGTCAAATGCATCACTGGAATCCTCAACCGAGAACCTAAATCCTGTCTCAACTGGCGTGGAAACTGGCTTACAATCCTCAAAGTCAAAACGCTGAAGTAGTTTCTCAACATACTTTGCTTGATGCACAACCATTCCCCCCTCAACGGATACAAACTGGATGCCAAGATAGTAGCTCAAAAGACCAAGATAAGTGACATCAAAAAAGATGCTGCAAATCAGCCATAAGAATGTCAAGTTTGCATCAGATGACCCAGTCAAGAGTATGTCATCAACATAAAGAACAAGCACTATAAGATCAGCCCCATTTTTGCGTACATAGAGTGTGATTTCAATCGGACTACATGTGAAGCCAAGAGCAATCAAGTGCTTATGTATTTTGTCATACCATGCACATGGAGCTTGCTTGAGACCATACAAGGCTTTATGCAAGCGACAAACCATATGCTCTTTCCCTTTCATAGCAAATCCAGGAGGTTGCTTCACATAAACCTCTTCTTGCAAATCTCCATTCAAGAAGGCTGTTTTTATGTCCAACTGATGCACTTTCCAACCTCGATGGGCAGCCAATGCAACCACGGTACGAATGGTAGTCATGCGTGAAGTAGGTGCAAAAGTTTCCTCATAGTCAATGCCATATTGTCGCGCATATCCTTTGGCAAACCAATCTAGCTTTGTAGCGATCAGTGCTACCATCAGATTTTCTCTTAATCTTATAAACCCACTTTGTACCAATGGCATTCTTTCCTTTTGGCAATTCACATAACTCCCAAGTACCATTCCTATGTATGGAATCCATTTCTGATTTGCACAAAATTACTTGATGCATGGTGAGAGCTTGATCTTGTTCTACCAAGTAAAGGTGCACTCAATTTGTTGTCCTGCAAAGTTTGTTTCAGCCACTTTGGCATAGCTTGTGCACTCTTGATAGACATGCGTTCATTATGTAAAACATCTTCAATATGTACATCATGCGTGGGCTGAATTTCGTGCTCAGTTTCAGCCATATTTGGACGCAAATGTTCAGCCATATGTGGCTGAAAATTTCCAACAGTTTTTGGCAATTTTTGGCTGAATTTTTTTTCAGCCATGTTTGGCTGGAAATTCTCTGCATTTTCAGCCCTATTGGCTGGAATTTTTCAGCCCTTTGAACCTCAGTTGGCTGGTCTACATGGCCCTAGTCAAGCGCACCATTTTGGAACAAAGGCATGAGTGTATCGAACACATCTTGTGAGCTAACTGTTGGTAGTTTGTTGCATTCAAGTAGAGAGAAAACTGAATTTTCAGCAAATACCACATCTCGACTCACAATAATTGTGTTCGTCAATGGATCATACAACCGATATCCCTACTTTCAGCACTATAACCAACAAATATACATTTCTTTGCCTTGTCATCAAGTTTTGTGATGTTGTGTGATGGCACAAGAGCATATGCCAAACAACCAAACACACGCATATGACTAACCATAGGCTTATGACCATTCCAAGCCTCATAAGGAGTGATGACTCTCAATGCTTTTGTAGGGCAGCGATTCAACACATAATTTGCACACATGACCGCTTCCATCCAAAATTTATGAGGAAGATGCTTTCCTTTAACCATACATCGTTGCCATTTCAAGTAGAGTTCTATTTTTACGCTCGGTAACACCATTTTGTTGAGGTGTATATGGCACCGTACATTGGTGTGAAATACCTCTTTCACGAAGAAAAAGCACTAAACTCATGTGACATGTATTCACCACCACGATCCGTGCATAGAGTCAAAAGCTTTTGTGAAGAAAAATTTTCAGCCATAGCTAAAAATGCTTTGAAGCAAGAAAATACCTCATTCTTTGCTTTCATAGGATACACCATGTATGGCGAGTAGCATCATCAATGAAGGTAACAAAATATACATGCTTCCCAAAAGATGGAGTCTTGACGGGACCACATACATCACTATGAACAAGTTGCAATTTTCTTGTAGTGTGTGTGTGACTATCTTTTGGAAAAGAAGCACGATGCATTTTTCCAAGAATGCAACCTTCACATGCATGCTTTTCAATGGACTCAAGTGTAGGCAAGCCAATAACCATGTCCTTCTTTTGCAAGTAGAGAAAACTATTGAAGTTTAAATGACCAAAACGAGCATGCCAAAGCTCCATTTCAGCCATGGAAGAAGTATGAGCAACTAAGGCATTCGAGGCAGCCCTCTTGTATGTATCCATGCGATACAAACCATTACATAATGTACCGGACATCACGATAACATTGCCATTGCTGAAATCATGAACCATACACTTATCATCAACAAAGTGTACATGAAGTCCAACTTTGGCAATCAACGGAACTGAAATTAAGTTCTTCTTGATACCGGGCACATACAATGCATTTTTCAAGAGAATCACACCTCCATTTGCAGCCGTAAGCTCAATTTCTCCTACTCCAATGATAGGATAAGAGGCATGTTTGCACACACCACATGTCCTCCTTTAGGTGCATCTTTCAAAGAGGCAAAAAATCTTTGCATGATGTTATGTGCTTTGAAGCACCACTATCAAAGAACCAATCCGAATCAGCCTCACTCACAACCATAACATTTAGAATGTAAAGAAGCATCATAATGACATGTAACAACACATGCCCAAAAATCTTGAGCCATGTTAGCTTCATCATTCTTTGCATTTGCTGAATTTTCAGCAATAGACATGCCCGACTACCTTCTTCTTTTTCATTGCGTTTAGCAAGCTTTCTACACTCATCAATAGTATGACCAGCCTTCCGGCAATATTTGCATCTCTTCTTCTTTTGCAAATCACTATCATTAGAGCAATGAGTGGAAGAGGAAGCTTGAGGCTTTGGTTTTGATGAACCAAGAGCTGAACCATACTTGCTTTTCCCCCTTTTGTGAGATAGCAAGTGCTTGCGTTCCTTTAATCAAAACCACTCCTATTCACTCTAGATTGCTCTTCTTGCAAAAGAAGAGACACAACCTCATCAAATGCATACATATTAGGATTTCCTTTTGCAACCAAACGAAAGTGTAGTAGCAAAGCTTTGAAAAGATTTTGGTAATCCTTTCAACAATGTAGAAATGAGTGATGCATCCGGAATGATCTCATCTATGTTTGCCAATTGCTCTTTCAAGTCCTTGATGCGTGTCACATACACATCCACTGACTCATTTTCAGCCATACATACATCCTCAGTTGCTTCCTCAAGTATGCAACACGTGCTTCATTACGCACGGCATACAAAGAAGCAAGAGTGTCCCATGCTTGTCGTGATGTAGAACATGACTGAATGTGTGGAACTATATGACGCTTCACTGAAAGCGCAATCCAAAGCATGAGCTTGAGCATCTTTTCCATCCCATCTAAGCTGCTCCTGTGTAGGTGGAGAAGGAGAAACCATAGTACTCGAAGAAGAAGCTCCATCTGTGACAGTAGACTGTGAAGTAGAAGCACCTGCCGGTCTTCGATCTACATCTGCCACTATGTTCCAAAGTTGTTTTGCAACAAGAACCTGCTTCATCATGTAAGACCACATCAGATAGTTGGTCCCATCAAGCTTATCTTCAGCTTGAAGCATGCCAAACAAGTCATTGCTGCCCGCCATTTCACTAAGGAACAAGAATGTGACAAAATCTTCACTTCGACGAAAATTGAAATGAGTGCTGAAACTTCAGCTCACAAACGTCACTCTGATGGCGATTCTAACTGCACGAATGTCTTCGAAATGGGGGTAAAACCCCAGCGCACCTGGTGGAAATGCTCTTCCGGGCTGCTGAAATTCACACTTCTATGCTCCGAAGTCGATTTGCACTATTAAAGTGCACGCACGCCGCGACGCGAAAAAACCGAAACTTGAGAAGAAGCTGAACCTGCTCTGATACCACTGTTGGGTGTGTGTAGAAGTGCGAGAGACACACAAGAAGCACACACAAGGAGCACAAACGCAGCAAGACACACGGAGAAGACAATGGCTGGAATAGCTCTCTCTATTGATTGATGAACTGAACTGAAGTAAGAGTTGAATAATATCCCTAAGTACAAAGTACCACCACATATGAGAGTATCAAGTATGTGGTAACATGAGGAGAAAACCTCTAGCCAGCACTAGAGTAAAAAGTGCCCATGTATAGGGAAAAGGTTCACATCAAAGCTACTCGAGGAACACATAAATGTAACAGATAATCAGATTATTAATATCAAATACCACTATTTGTAGATTCTGATCAATCAGATGGAACTCCACCACTTTCTCCTCATCGTGCAATGACTTTATACTGTAAGTATATCAAACATCTAATTTTAAATATATTTGATGGATACATAACTTTCTTTTTTTTGTTTCTTGTTATGTGCAGATTCGATCAATCAGAGGGTACTCGACCACCTCCTACCATGCAACGACTTCACATGTGTCCTCCGATAGGAATTATGATGAATTTTACTATGAAGAGCATATTATATGTTGGTGTAACTCTTGTTATGGCATGTATCGAAGACCACTATTGGGATGTATTGAACATGAGGCAGAGTATGGTACTTTTGAGTGTGCACCATCACCTAGTCAACGTGATAATGCTTGGGTATGTATTTACTATATATATTAATGTCATTATTTTATTTAAAACCATATATAAAATCAAATTATTGTTGATATACAGGAATACTTGCTCAATGATGATGATGATGATGATATTTTTCTCATAATGTTAATATAGCTCGTACACATCATGGACTTGTTGTTCATCAATTACAAGCACAGGTTTCTAGAAATCCTCTACCTCCTGGTTTAGAGAATGAAATGGCTGGAGATTATCCATTGCCAGCTCATGATCGTTCTTTAGTAAAAACATATGATAGAAGAAGATATGGAGGGTGGAATAGAGGACCAATTCCTTTAGATGGAGAGGTTTTCCACTTTTGGGGTAATCTCTATATGATTGCTCCATCCACAATTACTAATGCTGGTCGTGGTCTCTTTATTGTAGAGGATTTTTATGTGCCTTCGAACTCTGAAGCCACTCTTATGTCATTTTGTGGTCCTATATATGGATGGGGAGATTGGCATCCACTTTCACGTTATGTTCAAAGCATGAGTACTTATGGAATATGCTTGAATGCAGCATCCCTTACTAATAGAAGGATTTTACATGTAGAAAATGAAAGATTATATATTGATGGAAGACCTTACACACATGGTTTAATAAATAGTAGTCTAGGGTTACATAATAGTTCAAGGACTAATTTTACATTTGAGGAGCGTGAAAATAGTCATGAATCACCATACATGAGTAGAGATGTATCAAGATACATAGTTGTCAATGTTATTACTACATTACATGCTGGTGATGAACTATTAATGAATTATGGATGGTGTAGACCTCCAAGAGCACCTTTTAGCTAGAGAGAAATAAAAATTTTCTATCCATATTTAATAAGTTATATACTTAATTTTATATTTAAAGTTTACTTTTTATATATACTTAATTTTATATTTAAAGTTTACTTTTTATTCATTTATGGAATACTAATGAATTTTATTTATATGTGTAGATTCCAACGTATGATATTGATGATATTCCTCCACAACATTCACAATTACCAGTAAGACCTCATTTATCAAAAGCTTCCATGAGGAGGCTACACAAACCTAATCCTGTGCAATATGCAAAGTTGAAAGATGTATATTCAAAAGACGATAAAGTACAAGATTTGTGTGACAATGATGAAGATGATGGCATGGTAGATTTAATTGAGGATTTTGACAGTGAGAGCATTGATATTTCTAAAAATGAGAAATATCTTTGAGAGGAATGTCTAAAGCATGTATATGAAGGAAGTCATTTGACACGACTAAGTGTGAGCTTACTTATTCTCAACCTTCAAAATCGTTTTGGATGGAGTAATGTATCTGTTTCGACACTATTAAGGTATAATTTTCAATTTTCTATCTATATATATATATATATATATATATATATATATATATGCATATATATATATATATATATATATATATATATATATATATATATATATATATATATATATATATATATATATATATATATATATATATATACATGCAGGTTTTTATTCTTACTTTAGATAAGGTAAGAACAAGAACTTGAATTGAATGGACACTTTTTGTCCGCGCATCTTTTAAAACTATTAATGAATCTTTCAAAATATTCACGAAAAATTTGATTGTATGGATGGCAGGATACGATTGTTTGTTTTGGAGGATATGAAGTATGTACCTTCATTGAATGATTTGTTGATTCTATCATATGTTCAGTTTGAAAGTGTGAGAAGTGGATTTATAATTGCTATTCAAAGAATTTGGCACTGTTTATAGGCCATACAATGGTGACCTGGATGAATCGCATGCATAGAGGTTACTCAAGATAGAGCAATCTGATTATAATGGACTAGTGCCAGCAGGATTCCCTAAAGTTCAGATGCTCATCACTGACATGCAAGAGGTTTACTGCATACCCCAGGAATCCTGCTGGTACTCATCCCTTATAATCAGGTTCCTCTATCTTGAGTAATCTCTGTGCATGCGATTCATCCAAGTCACCATCGTATGGCCTATAACAGTGCCAAATTCTTTGAATAGCAATTATAAACCTGCTTCTCACACTTTTAAACTGAACATATGATAGAATCAACAAATCATTCAATGAAGGTACATAGTTTCATATCCTCCAAAACAAACAATTGTATCCTGCCATCCAAAACAATCAAATTTTGCGCGAATATTTTGAAAGATGCACATAAGCATACACATATATAAAATTATATGCATATATATATGTATATTTATTTATTTACTTTTTTTAATATATCTTTTTTTGATAAACTTACAGATTATTATCTGAAAAGTTTTTACCAAGTCAGAATATTCTTCCTATCTCACATGATGGAATGAAGAAGATAATCAACAATCTTGGTATAGATTATCAATGTATACATGCATGTCCTAACGATTGTATTTTATATAGAGGTGAATATGCAGACTCTTTGACATGTCCCCAAATGTCATTCTCCTCGATATAAGGGGCGAAGAAGGTAAAATCCCAAAAAAGGTATTGAGACATTTTCCATTGGCTCCACGGATTAGACATAGTTCTCAAAGCCCCGAATTATCAAAGGTTTTGACTTGGGGACATGATCACAAAAGTACTGATGGAAACAATCAGAATCCTCATGATAGTGTTGCTTTTCAGCATATTGATTCTACATGGCCTGAATTTACACAAAATCCACAGAATCTAAAGTTAGGAGTTGCATTAGATGGGGTTAATCCATTCTCCATGAAATCCAGTAAATGGTCAACATTGGCTAGTGATAGTCATAAACTACAATCTTCTGCCATATCTTAGCATTAAAAGGAACATTTAATGCTTTCACTTTTAATCCCAGGCAAAAGACAAGTTAAAGATATGAATATATATCTTGCTCCTCTCATTGACGATCTTCAAGAGTTATGGAGAGGTATTAATGTCGTTGATGTATCGAAAAGCATCAATGAAAATCATATTACGGTTCGTGGTATTGTGGCTTGGACTATTCACGATTTTCCAGGATATGGTGTTTGTTCAGGTATTGATGTAATTTTTTCATTCAATATGCATGTAAATAAATATGATTTAATCTAATTATATTTTTATCATTTTCCATGATGCAGGAATATCTACTAAGGGTTATAAAGCTTGTCCATATTGTGGTGATTGGTTGAGATCAATCTATAGTAAGAATCTCAACAAAAATATTTATCTTTGACATCGATGATTCTTGCCTGATGATCATCCATTAAGATCTAAAAGAGAAGCGATACATTTTGATGGAAAGCTTGAAACAGGTTAGTGTCCAAAACCTATGATGGCTATGGATTGGTATAAAAAATGGACAGATGGACCTCTGATAGATCCAGAAGTAGAAATCTTCAGTGATTATTCAGAAAATGAGTATGTGAACAGAGGTAAAGGAAAATTGGCACTCGCAGAGAACATATCAATATGGTATTCTTTGGAGCATTGGAAAGAGTTAAAACTATGGCACTATGGCAGTATTGGTTATTCACTATGGCAGCATGTTCTTGGACTAAAAGATACCACAACATCAAGGAATGATTTGAAAGATAAAAAATCCAAACCAAAGTTATGGCCAGTTTTGATAGACATCAACAAGAAACAACTTATGCACCTGCTCCTTGGGTACTTACAACAAAAGAGATACAGACTATCAACAATAGAGTTCAATTGATTAAGACTCCTACAGGATATGGAGCATCTTTTCAAAACATGTTTACTATGAATGATAAGAGCTTATCTGGGTTAAAGACCCATGACTGGCATAACTTTTTGAAACATATTTTACCTTTGGTTATCGATGGATGTACAACGAAAGGAGTACGAGATGTGATCTATCGTCTTGGATCACTTATAAGGTAATTATGATACTTTTATATTTAATATGTATGAATATTGGATATCTTTTATTTTTTAATTAACTTCTTTATAATTGTTTTTATGGTCGAGCGATTTTATGGGAGTATTAAAAGGTTATGTGCGACAAAGAGCGAAACTAGAAGGATCCATGGTGAAGGGTTGGATGCTTGAAGAGTGCATGTATTACGTTAGTGAGTACCTTGAAAGAGTTCATGAAGAAGCTCCACGTGCATGGACTAACGATTCTTCTTCAAAAATAACAGATGAGGTATTATCAGGTAAGGGGGTTCCATTCTTATTTCCATTTCAAGGAAAAAAATGATGTTTCTACTTTTGTACCATATAATAGCAAATGCATGCAAGCATTCCTTAGCGAGTACGAGGAACTTCAAAATCTCCGAAGTAAAAGGCGAAAAACAAAAGATTTAGATGTAATCTCGATAATAATGAGATTATAGATATATCTTCTTTCACGGATTGGCTATATAGTCGTTGGCAACGCATCAACACAAATAATGAAGAAATCTCAGATGAGCAAAGAGAGTTAATGATAGGTTGTGAACGAAAGGTAATTTTATTAAAATAATATTTTATTTTTTTCATATATGTATGTTAGTTTCTATTTACTAATTGGATTTATTTTGCAGGCTCGAATGTTCACTAATATGTGGGCTTTTGGACAGCATATTAGAATCAAAGCCATTGATTCTTTACGTAAACAGAGGATTCTAGTATTGTTGCTTCTTTCAAGCAACTATCACGTGCTAGCTCAAAAGACACGGACCTTATAGATAGCGAACTTGGTTACGTAGGAACTATTGTTGGTATCTACGAAATTTCATTTCGTACATTCAAACAGGTAGAAAAAAGTTTATATTTTTTTAATAGAGTTAGTTATTTTTTTAAGCACCTAATAATGAGTTTTTCTTGTTATATATTTTGATAGGTCATTTTGAAGGTTGACTGGTTTCGAGCGGATTATAAAGGTACTAAGTGGTTTCGAGCGGGGTATAAAGGTACTAATTCCACATTAAGAAAGGAATTATCTGGGTTTTGGGCAATTGATTCTTCCAAGGGTAATGCAATCTACTAAAGAACCATATATTCTTCCTAGGCATAATGAACAAGCATTTTTTTATAAAAACCCAGATACTCATCCTTGGTGGCAAGTCATTCATGTGCAACCTAGAGGTAGGTCATTGTTTGAACAGTTTATTGTTAGAGAGATCGAAGAAAGTCCTCTTGATGATTCAGCATCAGATACTGATACATCAACATATGAAATAGAAATTAGAATCATTATACGTGATAATGATACTAATCTTTTTGATGAAGAGGATAATTCTCTACATGCTGATTCTATTGATGAGGAAGAGGAATTACTAGAAATAGATATTAATCCATCAATAGATGATGTGATTCATGAGAACATAGATTTAACAATAGAAGAAATAAATGAAATCAATAAGGATAATGAAGATGAGACTATATTGATGTCTTACAAAAATGATGGCAATAATGAAAACATATGAGCAAATTAGATAGTAAATTCTACTCTAGTTATCGATCAATAACTTGAAGCTTCTGAATGGATATCAGATAATAGATTTTTTTATTAACTTGAATAATGATGAATCCTACTAGAGAGATGAAATCATGTTCTTCTAAGTTAAAACATGAAGCTCAGGGGTATGCCTAATTATTTTATATATAGCTTTATCTTCGAGGAGCAGATTTTTATCATGTATGTATGCATGTGTGTGTATTCATGTGTAATATATGTATACATATGTTAGTATGCATATATATGTATTTCATGTATATGTATGTGTTTGCATGTGTGTGATATATGTATACATGTGTTAATATTCATATGTGTATATATGCATATGCATTTATGTAAAATATTCATGTATTCATGTAATATATGCAAGTGTTATAATTGTGTACATGTATATATGTATATGTGTCTATGTGTAAATATGTACATGTAAATATGTATGCATGTATATATATGTTTATGTGTGCATGTAGGCATGTATATGTGATGTGTACATGTATATATGTATATATGTCTATGTGTAAATATGTACATGTAAATATGTTAGTATGTATATATATATTTATGTGTGCATTTAGGCATGTATGTGTGATGCATAATATATCTACTCCATTTTATATTTATGTATCCTATCTACATGATGTGTATATATCTTTATATATTATGATCCTTGTTGATTCGAGTAGCTATATATAGAGGCATAAGGTTGGGGAGGCATCTCTCTAGTAGGACGTTGGAGGAATAGATGCAATGTGTACATATACTTCAAACATATGGCTAAAAGGTTGAATTAGAGTTTTTAAATTAGGGGTTTTAAAACCCTAATATCGAAATTAGTGTTTTCAATTTAGGATCTTTGAAGTAGGATTTATTTATTTATTTATGCATATGCATGTGTTGTGTATGTATGTGTATCTACATGTGCATATGCATGTGTTGTGTGTGTATATATGCATGTGTATATGTATATATGCATGTAAATATGATTATATGAGTCTATGTGTGTGTACATATGATTATGCATATGTATGTGTATGTGAGCATGTGTACGTGTATGTGAGTATGTGTATGTGTCTATGTGTATTCATCATATGTGTGTAACTGCATGCATGTGTATGTGTGTGTAAAAATGTGCATGTATATGTGTGTATGTATAAATGTGCATGTATATGTATATGTGTGTAAATGTGCATGTATGATGTATATGTGTGTGTATGCGTGTATTTATACCTCTAGTCTCACTCTTCTCTCTCTCTCTCTCATATACATACATACATGCATAAACACACATACTCATATCCACATATATATACATAAAAGCAGTGCATACTGTGCATTATCGCGACGATGAGCCATAAGTGTCCGCATCTCTTTTAGACACCACTTAAGTGACCATCCTCTTCCAAAATCTGTCTCAAGTGAACTAAGTACATATTTTTTATCCCTCTCATCATGCTCACTACAAAAAACAAACTAAGGTAAATAAAACATAAGATATTTATTTCAATTATATGTAAAATTTTTACTTACTTCCACGGTAAGTGGACAAAGCGCAGGTAAGAGTTGCATAGTGCCCGCATCCTTCTCTTGAACTCCAATCCATTCCCTATGTACACAATGTTCCCCTCTGGCTCTATAACGCACTCTAGTCTTAAGGTGCCTATGCATGTCCTCATAGGCAACTCTGCTCTGCTATCACGTGCTGGAGGTGGTATAGGTGTCTTGAAAATAGATAGATAAAAATAAATAAAAATATGTGTTATAATATCATTAAAAAAGTTTATGAAAAAACATACCTATGAGCAGATAGCTCTCTTCCTGCATGTGGAGCCGCAGAAGAGCCCCCGTGTGATCGCTGGGTAAGCATCTGGATCATATAGTCTAGCTCCTCATCAGACATCTCTGAGTAATCACACATTATGGCCCCTAGTGTATCATACGAAACTCTTGCTCTCATAAGACTTTTTATGAGAGTGAGTTTCGCCTTTCTCTCTCTACTCGGATCCATAATACCTAACATATAAAACAAAATGGTTAGAAATCAATATATATACGTGTACATATGTATGTGTGTATGCATTAAGTATGTGTATGTATGCATGTGTGTGTGTATGTATGTGCGTGTATGTGTGTGTGTATGTGTGTATGCATGTGTATGTGTGTGTATGCATCATTATGTGTGTATGTGTGTATGTGTCTATGTGTGTATGTGTGTGTGTGTATGTGTGTGTGTTTGTGTGTGTGTCTATGTGTATGTGTGTGCATCTATGAGTGTGTATGTGTTTATGTGTGTGTATGTGTCTATGTGTGTGTATGTGTCTATGTGTGTATGTGTATGCATGTATGTATGCATATGTGTGTATGTGTGTGTATGCATTATGTATGCATATGTGTGTGTATGCATTATGTATGCGTATGTATGCATGTATGTATGTATGTATGCATATGCATATGCATTATGTATGTATATATATGCATGTATGTGTATGTGTGAGTATGTCTCTCTATGTGTCTGTATGCATATATGTGTGTGTATGCATATATGTGTGTATGTGTGTGTGTACATGTGTTTGTATGTGTGTGTGCATGTGTATGTGTGTTTATGCATCATTATGTGTGTATGTGTCTATGTGTGTTTGTGTGTGTGTATATGTGTGTGTGTGTGTGCGTGTGTCTATGTGTATGTATGTGTGTCTATGAGTGTGTATGTGTTTATGTGTATGTATGTATCTATCTGTGTGTATGTGTCTATGTGTGTATGTGTATGCATGTATGCATGCATATGTGTGTATGCATGTGTATGTGTGTGTATGCATCATTATGTGTGTATGTGTCTATGTGTGTATGTGTGTGTGTATATGTGTGTGTGTCTATGTGTATGTGTGTGTGTCTATGAGTGTGTATGTGTTTATGTGTATGTATGTATCTATGTGTGTGTATGTGTCTATGTGTGTATGTGTGTATGTGTGTATGTGTATGCATGTATGTATGCATATGTGTGTGTATGCATATGTATGTGTGTATATGCATCATTATGTGTGTATGTGTCTATGTGTGTATGTTTGTGTGTGTGCGTATGTGTGTGTGTATATGTGTGTGTATGTGTATGTGTCTATGTGTATGTGTCGCTATGCGTCTATGAGTGTGTATGTGTTTATGTGTGTGTATGTGTCTATGTGTGTGTATGTGTGTATGTGTATGCATGTATGTATGCATATGTGTGTATGTGTGTGTATGCATTATGTATGCATATGTGTGTATGCATTATGCATGTGTATGTAAGCATGTGCATTATGTATGCATATGCATATGCATTATGTATGCATATGTGTGTCATCTTTCCATGTTCTTGTGAAGTGTACTACTCACTACCATTACTCTCAGTTTTCTCAGTCAGCTTGCAGAGATGTTTTCTCTGAGCTTGGTGCATCATTTTCAGTGATTTAACTTAGTAAAGTTAGCTCTATAAGTCTACTATATGCTCATAAATTTTCATGTAATTTGGATGTTGCAATCTTCAGTTATGTTCATTTGAAGTCAACAGGGTCTGTTCATCTTCACCTCTCTGTCTAGTACCCGACTTTTTCACTCATCTTGTCAGAGGTGTTTCTCAGTGGTTACTTACCCAAATTCAGTGATTTAAAGCTTGTTGGATTCCGCTTACTGTTTAGTATAACCATACAAATTTTCATGACCATTTAATTTCTACATTTTGAGTTATGGTGATTTTTCTGCTCATTGGTCTATTTCTGTAGCAGCCCGTGAAATCGGGATGATGTCATCACTTGTTAAAACTCATTCTCAGTGTGTGCTTTGTTATTTTTGATGAGATTAATCTTGAAAGTTAGCTCTTTAAGCTACCTAGACTTCCCCAAGAGGAATTAAGCTAATTGCTGCTGTGCTCAGAGAATCATGTAAAACACTGGACAGGTGTATGAACCAAGAATAGCAAGTTTTCACCTCTGAGCTAACTCCAACTTATCTGTTTTGATCTATCTTTTTGAGAGTGATCTTCCAAGGTACATAGGGTGTCTAATACATCCATTGGCAAGCTAAAAGGGCCCACCATCTACTCGTGGAGTTCATTTGGCTGGTGTAGATCAAGGATTTTGCAACACCTCTTCATCTTCAAACACATACTTATCCATCTCTTCACAGTGGTATTAGAGCAAGGTTGGACAACATGGCAGATGGATTTCCTTCATCAATTGACAAATTGGACAGAGGTAACTACTCAGCTTGGTCATTAAGGATGGAAGCTTATCTCCAAGGTAGAAGTTTATATGGTTATGTGGCTGGAGATGAAGTTATGCCAAGTTTCAGGAACAAAAGTCAACCAACACAAGAAGAGCAAGAAAGATTGAGCACATGGTGCTCCAAGGATGCACTTGCAAGGTCTTATCTCCTCAACTCTATCTCAGATTTTTTGTTGCCTCACATTAGAAGTTGTAAGACATCTCAGGAAGTGTGGGATGCACTTGAAGCTTTCTTTTCTTCAAGTACCAAAGCTAGGAAGCATCAACTATGGCTGGATTTCACAACTCTCAAGAAGGCTCCCAAACAAAATGTGACTGATTTTGTCACAAAGATCAAGGACATAGCGGATCAGTAGGGAAGCATTGGAGAGGTAATAGATGAAGAGCAAATTCTAAGGCAGGTCATCAATGGCTTGAAGGCAGATGACAAGTGGGAAGCATTCACCACAGCTATGGATTTGTACATGGACATGCATGTACCTGATTTCAACACACTCATTGGACAACTACTTACTCAAGAGGCAAAGCTTATCAAAAATGGAGAAAGCTCTAAAGGTAATCAATCTTCAGCTTTATACATGGATAAAAGCAAGTCTAAAGATAACAAAGGAAATGCAAAGAAAGTGGATGATGAAGCAGGTACATATCAAGCTAACTATGCAGGTAGAGGAAGACATGGCAGAGGTAGAGGAAGAGGAGGTAGACAAGGCAGGGGGAGATCCCAAGACTGCAACTCATGTTCTATTTGTGGATTAACTAATCATACAACTGAAAATTGTTTTAGGAATTCCAGGAATCAAAGAGGCAGAGGATACAATAGAGGAAGTTATGGCTACTCAAGAAGAAGGTTCAACAACTACCATGGCAACTACAACAACTACAATCATTCAAACTATCAAGGAGGCTACAAAGGAAGGAGAGACTACAATAACTACACAGAAGACTCAAACAAAGAGGATTCGTTATTGATCATGAACATGGCTATGCCACAAGGTAAATCTGATGAGCATGTTTTCTACATAGATTCAGGTTGTTCAAATCATGTGGCAGGAAATGTGGCACTCCTATCAGATTTAGAAGATCCAAGGAATAAGCATGAGGTACAAACAGGAGATGATACAAAACATCCAGTGGAGAAAATAGGCAATGTCAAAGCACCTGATGGAAACATCAACCTACTCAGTAAGGTACTCTATGTCCCTACCATTACAAAGAATTTGATAAGTGTTGGGCAGATAGTAGAGAAAGGGTTGCAAGTCAGGTTCACAAAAGCAGGAGCATTTGTTGAAGATCCAAGTCAAGGATTCAGAAGAATTGCAAAAGGTGAAAAGACAGGTAGATTGTTCACATTTGAATTAGAGGACACTAGAAACATTGCTCTCTTTAATTATGGTAGTCAGACACTCACAGAATTGGAAGTATGGCACAAAAGGTTAGCACATATTGGTGAAAGGTCATTAAAGCAAATCTGCAGGGACCAAAGTGTACTTGGACTTCCTAATTTGTCAAAACAACATATGATTTATAAGTGCAGTGCATGTCAATTTGGAAAGTCTCACAGGTTACCATTCATGAAGAAAGGTTATATGCATGGAGATCTCTTGGAGTTGGTTCATACAGATGTATGGGGACCTAGCAAGGAAGCTTCAATATCTGGATCAAGGTATTATGTTTCCTTTATTGATGATTGCAGCAGATGGACTATCCTATTCTTTATGAAACACAAAGATGAAGTTTTTTCATGTTTCAAAAGATATTTGGCTCTTGTGGAGAATCAAACAGGTAAATCACTAAAAAGGCTAAGGTCAGATGGAGGGGGAGAATACTTCTCCCATGATTTTGATTCTTTTCTTCAAGAAAGAGGAATCAAAAGAGAGGTAACTACAAGGTACACTCCTAAGCAAAATGGAGTGGCAGAAAGGAGGAATAGGACAATTGTTGAAGCTGCAAGGTCTATGTTAAATGAAAAGCATTTACCTAATTACTTATGGGCTGAGGCTGTATCTACAGCCACTTACTTGATTAACAGGTTGCCTTCAAAATCCCTTGATGGGATGACTCCATATGAGGCTTGGAATGGAAGAAGACCAAGCTTAGATCATTGTAAAATTTTTGGATGTATTGCTTTTGCTCATGTTCCTTCACAGGTTAGAGGCAAGATGGATCCAAAGGCAGAAAGGTGTGTATTTATTGGATATGACAACAATCAAAAGGGCTACAGGTTATACAACCCTACCAACAAAGGATTCTTGGTAAGCAGAGATGTAGTTTTTGATGAGAACAATTAATGGTATGAAGATTCATGCAGGAAGATCAATTTACCATATGATCTTGAAGAAGATTTTCCAAAGCTTGGTAGAGAACAATCAAAGATTGAAGAACAAGACACCTCAGAGGATGATGAAGAATCTCACATGGAAAAGATCAAAGCATGGAAGTCTAAAGGTAAAGCAAAACTGCAGGAACTTGGACATGAGGCAGAATCATCACATCATGGCCTAAGAAGATCTATGAGGGAAAAGAAAAAACCAGAAAGGTATGGGTTTGACACCTCATTAGTAACTAAACATTCTATCTACATAGCACAGGACATAAACCAAGAGGAGCCATCATCATTTGAAGAGGCCAAAGCAAAAACAGAATGGAAGCATGCAATGAAGGAAGAGATTGAAGCACTTGAGGAAAACAACACTTGGGATTTGGTGCCCAAGACTTCGTCCATGAAGGTAATAGGCTCAAGATGGGTCTATAAACTCAAGAAGAATTCCGATGGTTCAATTAACAGGTATAAGGCAATTGCACAAACTCAGGGAATTGATTATGAGGAGACCTTCTCTCCTGTGGCAAAGATGCCTACTATTAGGGTTTTGCTTAGTATTGCCTCTTCCAAGAATTGGAAGATACTTCAACTAGATGTAAAGAATGCATTCTTGAATGGTTGGATAACAGAAGAGGTATATATGGCACAACCACCTGGTTTTGAGAATCAAGTTTATCCTGATTATGTGTGTAAACTTAACAAAGCATTGTATGGTCTCAAGCAAGCTCCAAGAGCTTGGAATTTCAGGCTTGTTTCATTCTTGCAGGACAAAGGCTTTCAACCAAGCAAGGCAGATCCTTCACTCTTTATTAAAAAGAGTAATTCCGAGGTCATCTACCTATGTGTATATGTAGATGATATTATATTGATAGGAAATGATGCAGATGGTATGAAGAAGATCAAAGATCAGATGAGAGAAGAGTTCAAGATAAGTGATTTGGGTTCACTTACCTACTTCCTAGGTTTGGAAGTTGTCTACAAAGATCATGGTTTGTTTCTCACTCAAAGGAAGTACATTAAGGACATGTTGGCAAAATTCAAGATGCAAGATTGTAAGATTGCAGGTACTCCAATGGAGGTCAATCACAAATTGAGCTCACATGAAGGTGAACTCATAGAGGACATCACATCATATCAAAGTCTAGTGGGTAGTCTCAACTATGCCACATTGACAAGAGTAGATATATGTTACAGTGTGAGTGTGCTAAGCCAATTTATGCACACACCAAGGAAACCACATATGGATGCTGCCAAAAGGATTCTCAAGTATCTCAAAGGAACCATAAATGAAGGACTTTATTATCCTTATGTATCTGATTTAGGTTTGAAGCTATTTTCTGATGCAGATTGGGCTGGCTCCAAGGAAGATAGAAGGAGCACTTCAGGTTATCTTACCTTTGCAGGTTCAAAGCTTATTTCATGGTCATCCAAGAAGCAACCCACAGTTGCTCTCTCTTCTACTGAAGCTGAATATAGAGGTCTTGCCATAGCTACACAAGAAGCTATGTGGATGAAGACATTATTCAAAGATCTTGGATTGGAGTTTGGAACTCCAACTATTTTTGGTGACAATATGAGTTCTATTCACTTGGCTGCTAATCCTATTTTTCATGCAAGGACTAAACATATTGAAGTTCATTATCACTATGTACGAGAGAAGTTTCTAAGCAAAGAGATTCAAATATCATATGTGTCCACTCATCAACAATGTGCAGATATTCTAACCAAAACATTGGATGGTACAAAGCTTTGCAAATTCAAGGCTATGATTGGTTTAGAGGTAATCTTGGAAGATTGAAGACCTCAAGCATACTTGGCTTGAGGGGGAGCTGTTGGAGCAAGTCTATGACAAGCCTAAGTATTGGCTTGAGTCTCACAAAGTCTTAGAAGAAGCTTTAATTAGAAGACTATGTAAAGTTCACTTGTGAACTACCTCTTGTAATTTTTTTGAGAGTTTACTTAATGTAAAAGTAAGAGAATCTTAAGTGGTTGAGTCCACATGATCAAGAATGGAAAGAGGAGCCACGAATTCATGATTTGTGGTAGGTAGAGAATCAAATCAATCATTGATTGATTGGAGAGTGATTGAGGGAAGTTAGCCTCCCAAACTCAACTATAAATAGATGGCAGTTTTAGTCGTGGTTAGAGAGACCTATGTGAAGACCTCCAAGAGCTGAGCTTTATGCCATATCAAGGTGTGATTACAAGGCACACATATGTATCAGTAAGTCATTGTATTGTACAAGAAATATACTTTCATTTTCATGATTATCTGGTTTCATCTTTCCATGTTCTTGTGAAGTGTACTACTCACTACCATTACTCTCAGTTTTCTCAGTCAGCTTGCAGAGATTTTTTCTCTGAGCTTGGTGCATCATTTTCAGTGATTTAACTTGGTAAAGTTAGCTCTATAAGTCTACTATATGCTCATAAATTTTCATGTCATTTGGATGTTGCAATCTTCAGTTATGTTCATTTGAAGTCAACAGGGTCTGTTCATCTTCACCTCTCTGTCAGGTACCCAACTTTTTCACTCATCGTGTCAGAGGTGTTTCTCAGTGGTTACTTATCCAAATTCAGTGATTTAAAGCTTGTTGGATTCAGCTTACTGTCTAGTATAACCATACAAATGTTCATAATCACTGGATTTCTAAATTTTGAGTTATGGTGATTTTTCTGCTCACTGGTCTATTTCTGTAGCAGCCCGTGAAAATCGGGATGATGTCATCACTTGTTAAAACTCGGTCCCTTGGGATTGTTTCCCATAAAGGCAAAAGGCAATTTGGTTAGTGAATTACAGGCATGAAAGTGATCTGTCTATCAACTGAATTCAATTCTTGAGCTAATTGTGGACTTTTTCAGGTTCTTTGAGAGCATCGAAGGGTACTCGAAGCAAGAGTAAGTGCGAGCTTGGGAACACGCTTCCTGGGCATACAAGGGCAACCAAGGGAAGAAACTTAAGGTTGGAAATTCTCAACACCCTCTGTCAATCCCTATCATAGGCTAAGTACGGATAGAGGTTTTGATTAATTAGGAACACGTTAAGAACAACCAAGTCCAAGAACTCTAATCACTCAAGTGCAAGTGCTAGGAGATTACAATTGCAAAAAAACCTAAGGGAAAAGAATTTAAATCGAGCGACCACACTCAAAGTACGATAAAAACTTAAGTGTTCCTTGCGATGAAGATTAATTGGACAAGAAGTGACACCCTAAGAGCAATTAAAAAAGAACAAGTAACTGATACAAAAGAACTCAGCAACGCAAAGTGTACTTGGGAAAAAATTGGGATTATTCAATTGGGCTTATGTACCTTAGATCAGGACGACACCTAGGGAGAGATAGACAAAGTCTTAGATCTTCAGAGGCTAGTGTCAATCATACTGCTAGGTCTTGGGCCCAGCAGTTGAGCCATCATTCATACTATCCTAGCTCTGAGACTAGCGAGTCTGAGATGTCCCACGGTATGGAGAGACCTACAGGAAGTTCTGGAGTGCCATATTTACATAGGGTGGAAGGCCCTTACAAGACGCAACTCAAATACCTTAGGACCAACTGATTAGGTGCTAGCATCTATGAGGACGGCCTAGGAAGATCTGTGGTCCAGATTAAAAACCCTGACCAATCCATTGGACTAGAACATCCAGGGTCAAGTTTGAAAATGGAGCGTACTTGGACAAAGAAGGGACAATATATGTAGTCACCAGTCACCCAGATAGGACAGATGAATTTGGGAATGTGATCCCAGAAACAGACTTAGGTGACCTAGAGCAAGGAAACATGGGTATAGAACCTAGAACCCCCCGAGGATTATTACACCAGAGTGGATTCCCCAAGACAATAAAAGCATAGAACTACTCCTGAACCGAGAGACTGATGAAGCCTTTTGGAGGTACATATCTGATCAACCGAATGAGGTAGGAACAATCATGATATATGAGTTCAAAGATCCTGATAGCCCAGGCAGAGTGACCTACTTAGATCACGCATCAGAGAGGGTCTTTGTGGTTACAGAAAATGATAGGCATGCTTACACTTGGAAATGTGAATTTATTTTCCCCCAACCAAGATCGAATGTGTCCTTTGGTCACCCCGGAGCTGGAACATCCCATGTTCATGGAACGCAAAGAGACAGACATAGAGATAGACTGGAGGTAAGCTTTGCCAACCCAATGGGAAGAGAAAGAACGAGAACTGAAACAAATAGAGTGGAACCTGAGGGACTTAGAGCCCCAAGGAACCAAAGGAATGCTGATGATTTCCCTCTGCCAAGGCCTAGGGAACACACCAGGATTTTGAGACCGACTCAGTTAGTTAAGTCCATGAAGAATTACTTTGATGGCACAGGAGACCCATATGATCATGTGGCTGAGTTTAGGCAAGTCTTGAGAGCTGAACAAGTTGAGGACCTATTCACGCAATATAATGCCTTTGGTCTAACACTTAGGAACACAACCCTTACGTGGTTTCAACCATTGAATGAGAGATAGTTCAGGAGCATAGACCAACTCTTAGAGGCTTTCATCACCGAATTCTCTAAAAGTGGCATAAGGCATAATACTTCCTCATTGATACACAGCTTCAAGCAGACCCCTCAAGAGACCATGAGACTTGCAGGAAGAAGATTTAGGTAGTATCTTGAGAGATGCCCTGTTCCTGAGTTACCCACACCTGCCAAACAAGTGGCTTTATTCTTGGATGGATTGCTAAGTACCAAATTGAGGTCATATGTGTACTTGAAGAACCCTAGGACCATAGAAGAGTGTGTACGCATGTGCATTGACATTGAGGATAACCTAGGGGAGGAAGTAGAGCTTTCAAAAATCTACAAAGATTCCGATAGTGCTTCTAGTCTCTCTTCCTCACAATCCACATCAATTGAGGAACTTGTGGAGAAAGTAGCTCAAAAACTAGGTGTCTCTAGTAAACAAATTCCTAGATTTGCCCCAGTAAAGAGGTGCTATACTTGCGGTGGTGACCATATGGCGAACGTATGTCCCATCATGGCTCAACCCCAAGTGAACCCTAGCAGCCAATACTGCACCCTAGAACAGAGATACACAAATCACACAGCACAAGACTGTCCATACAATAAGCAAGCGGTTAGACAAACCTACCCTCAGCCCCATCCACAACAGGGAAGGTACCAGAACCAATACCCTCCACAACAATATGGTAGACCGCAGCAATCCTATCAACAACCTTACCTAAACAACAAAGGCCACAACCTGTGTTAGCTCAACAACCTCCAACCCCCGCTAATGTAATTTGAATAGAGCTATAGTGCCAGTAACACCATTGCTTTCAGAAAGTGATCCTAGTGACCATAGCTTTGATTCTACACATATTGATAGTCCCCAAGCTTACTACATGCAGTCTCCTGAACATGGTGAGTCCTACTACAGTGAAGAACCAAGTGAACCTAGTTGGGAACGAGAGTACACAAATGTAATGTACAAAAACCCTAACTCTAGACCCCAACCTAGGCAGGTAAGACCCCCATCCCCTAGAGGACCATGCTACAGATGTCAGGGAGATCACCTCATTCGTGATTGCCCCTTACCTCCACCTACACAACCCCAATCAGTGACAATTCAAGGCTTTTGCCAAGATTGTGGAAAGGAGCTCTCTTACGAGATTTTCCAAAGAACCCCAATAATATGCCAAAAATTACTCCTATCAGTGTTATTGGGTTAGTAGTAGACTCTACAGGAAGTGTGATGTCCACTGCAACAGTACAGGTGGTCACTAGAGCTCATGCATTGCAGCAAAACCAAGGGGTAAGCCAAGAGAAGAGTGCAGAGGTTAGTGAAACCGAGAGCATAGCCAAGAAACGGTCGAGAGCCTGGAGGGATAGCCGAGAGAGAATGAAAAGACAATGGTCTAAAAAGATGAGTGACTTAGAAGAAAGCATAAGAGAAACAAAAGCCAAAATTGTTGAACTCACCTCTCAAACAAACTCTCACATACCACCACCACCCTCATTTCCATCACCATCTAACCCACCATCTGTCCCCCTACCTCAGACCATCCCACCAACCCCTAGAGTAGGATTAGTATTAGCTGACCCCACTCTTGAAGACATAGACATGATGCTTAAGGCATATCAGGCCAGAATCCAAGAAGGGCCAAATGTGACGGAGCATGACAAGTGCTACCCCAGAGTTGACCTAGAGATAGAAAGAACCAAGCTTTGCGCGAAAATGGTCGCATTGGCTCAGACCATATTTGAAGCCAGTTGTCTCTTCAACTACTCTGGCTCAACTAAGACACAATTGCACTTGGATGGACTCCTAGAGAAGTTAGAGAGCATAATTGCAAGATCTGCCAAGGAAGAAAAAAATCAAGGAAGAGATGAGGCAAGCAAAAGAATAAGCCTTCCCCCACAGGAAGCTTTTGTGCCCAATTCCACTGAACTAGACACCTCATCTTCTATGAATAGGTACACACCAGAATTCCTATGAGAGATTCAAGAAGACAAATGGGCTAAAGAAAGTGAAGTCCCTCCTCCCATTGAACTTGTGGATGACGCACATGATCAATTCCCACAAGATATTCCCTCTATTTATGGAGAGCAGGAGAGTGCACAAAGTCAAGAGAGATTAGACTTTGAGTCTAATTCTTTACAAGAATTACCCCACTTCACAGGCCCATGGGAAGCCAAGTCTACTTGTATGAGAGCACCCACAGTCTTGATAAGAAATGAAGACTCAGTCATACCTAGGAATACGGAGGTAGTGAAAAACACTAAAGTGCAGTGCAACCTCACTTTAGAAGAGCTACTCAAAGTTAGGCCAGAGTTACGGAAACATGTAGCCAAACAAGTACCAGAGATAGCAAAACCTCGTTCCCAGGTAGGTTCTCATAGGACAGTGCCAGAAATTCCTCTAGACAAGATAGGAGATATGAGTGAAGGTGAAGAAGGAAACACCTATCTTCCCATTACCCATCAGGGGTACACAACTAAGGCAATTCTAGACTCAGGTGCACGAGTTGCTATTGCTACCACTTCCCTATGGAAGCGGTGGGGCAAGCCAGCACTCACGCCCACGAGGATGAAATTGCAAATGGCTGATGGTCACATAGAGAGGCCTTTAGGACTACTTGAAGGAATAACTCTCACTACATGTGGTGTAGAGTTTGAGCACACATTTGCTATCTGTGATTTTAGCAAGAACCATGCCTATGAGATGATTTTGGGAAGGTCATTTATGCGATAGTTGCAAGTAGTACAGGATTGGGGAACCAATTCCTTGTATTTGCAACACCTAGGTGTCACGACCAAGGTTAATCTCAAAGATTACTCTCACAGAGATGTCCCTCCTATCCAATGGAATCCTATTCATAGAGCCAAGAGTCTGTGCATTCCATAGGATCCGGATCCTCATGGATGCATGAAGACACTCACTTATGGATGTGTAAGGTAGCAGTAGAAGAAGAGAAGAGAGGGAAAGCCAGAGAGGTAGGTGCAAAAGAAACCCATAGATCCATTCAAGACCCAGCCTATGCACCTGTTGTATTCCCTGATTAAGAATTTGAACCTCACGGCTAGGCAGAAATTTTAGCAACCATGGATGTAGCCATCAATGAAGAACAATGGACACCCCACTGTGATGAGGAGGGCTATGACATTTCAGTCTTCTCCATAGCGCCAATCATGGGAGAGGCAGTTTTACAAGAGTGCGAACCTAGCCCTGATGCATTTAAGGATGCAAGTGACTCCGACCTAGAGTCAATCATTATGGACCCACCTTTTGCATCAGATGAAGAATACTTCTATGAAGTAGAATTTCAACCCCAGAGACATGGAGAGCATACAAATGATGTAAGGTTAGCCACACAAGTGACCCCTAAGGATGAAGGAAAGAAAAGAAAGAAGAGAGAAGTCACATCAGAAGAGGAAGAATCCTTGTTTGAGGTCCCTGAAAACTTTAAAAAGTATGAGATAGATGATAGAAGAGTCATGGTAAGAATGCCAAAACGCGAGGCACAATCAGGAGAGGCCTACGATAACAAAGAAACCACCAAGAAAATAGTGGTAGCCATGGAAGAAGGAGAGGAGAGATGCACGTACATAGGCCATGACCTAATAGAGGAAGAAGAGCATGCATTAATAGCCTTGCTAAGAGAATACAGAGATGTATTCGCTTGGAGTTATAAGGATTTGAAAGGTGTAGACCGGACATATGCTCACACACAATCCCCATGACCTCAGATGCCAAACCCTCTAAGCAAAAGCCATACACATATAATGATAATTATGCTGCCAAGATCAAAGAAGAGATAGATCGACTGGTAGAAGCTGCATTCATCTATGAAATTGAGCACACTGAGTGGGTATCCCCCATTGTAGTTGTGCCCAAGAAGAATGGAAAGCTACGTGTGTGCATTAACTTGAAGAAGGTTAATGCAGCCACAATTCGAGATAACTATTCACTTCCAATTACCGAGCATCTATTAGAAAGGGTAGCAGGCAAGGAAGTCTACAGCTTCCTTGATGGGTTTTCGGGCTACAATCAAGTAGCCATAGCTCCAGAAGATCAGCATAAGACAGCTTTTGCCACAGAATGGGGCATATTTGCCTTTAGAGTAATGCCATATGGGCTTACCAATGCACCCGCTACCTTCCAGAAGCTGATGTGTCACGTGTTTAAAGAGTTCTTGAGGAAGAATTTGGAGGTCTATGTTGATGATCTCTGTGCTCATTCCAACATTAGACAGACACATATACCTGAACTCCGACAAATCTTTGACAAGTGTAGAGAGTATCAAGTCTGCCTGAACCCAGAAAAATGTGTTTTCTTGGTCAGGCAAGGCAAGATTCTAGGACACATAGTGTCAAATAATGGCATATCCACCGATGAAGAGAAAGTAAGAGCCATAGCCGAGTTACCTAGGCCAAAGAATGTCAAGGAAGTACAAGCTTTCATGGGGCATTGTGGTTATTACCGATGCTTTATACACATGTACGCTATCATTGCCAAGCCTCTGTATGGACTTTTGACCAACTTTGAGTGGACTGATGAATGTGAAAACTCCTTCAATGAGCTCAAAAGAAGATTGTGTTCAGCACCAATCTTGACCACGCCAGATTGGAATAAGCCTTTTCATGTTCATGTAGATGCATCCAATTATGCTATTGGGTGTGTACTCGCACAACCTATGGGCGAAGGTAATATGGATCTTCCAATTGCCTATGCTAGTTGACAGTTGAATGCAGCTGAACGGAATTATACCACCACTGAACGAGAGGGATTAGGCATGGTATATGTAGTTAAAAAGTTTAGACACTATTTTCTTGCAAATAAGTTTAAATTTTTTACTGATCATCAGGCATTGTTGTACTTGGTAAACAAGCCATGCAATACCGGTAGATTAGTAAGATGGTTTCTCTTGCTTATGGAATACGACTTTGAGGTTGTGGTAAGAAAAGGCAAGACTCACTTGAGAGCAGACCATCTCTCTAGGCTCACATCGGGAGAAGCCCCACAAGGAGTATCAGATGACCTTCCTGATGCTTACTTGTTTAATCTGGAAGTTGTACCTCAGTGGGCTAAGCCATTAGTGCCAGTATTGACATACGGGCCTAACCACCCAGTCATAAACACTCAAGGTAGAGAAGTAGTAAAAGCCCAGAAGTACCATATCATGGCAAGAAGCTTGTACAAACAAACAGATCAAGGGATATTGGCTTGTTGTGTGGAAGAGGATGAGTACGCAAAATGGTTGCAATTAGCACATGTAGGAGCATTAGAGCAACACTACTCAAAGCAAAGAACTTTACATACACTTAGGAGATTCGGAGTGCATTGGCCTACTATGGAAGCCGATGTCCAAAAGTTGTGCAAGGAATGCCCAATCTGTTGCACTAAACCACCTGTGGAACATGCCACTCTATATCAAGTGTCCATAGTGCTAGATTGGAGTGAACCATTAGTAGATTTCCTGAGGACGAGAACATTCCCTCAAGATATGGCACTGGCCAGACGAAGAAGTCTAGAACAAGAAGCCCTAGATTACTCACTCATTGGTGATAATCTATATAAGCGTGGTAAAGATGGTTACCTGAGACTATGTGTCCATGAGAGCGAATATCTCAAGATCTTGGAAGCAGCTCACCAAGGTATAGCAGGAGGACATTTTGGACCAGATCGGGTGATCAAGGCAATACTATTTGCGGGCTTCTGGTGGCTGACCCTTCACATGGATGCACATACCTATGTGAAACGGTGTGATGTCTGTCAGAGAACTCAGGATCCTATACGCAAGGATGAGATGCCACTGAAACCCATGATGGGTGGACGTGCATTCTCTAAGTGGGGAATAGACTTCGTAGGTCCTATTAATCCCCCAGCTAAGGGTTCACATGCTGAATACATCATTGTTGCCACCGACTATCTAACAAAGTGGGTAGAGGTAAAATCTACGACAAAGAATGATGCTCAGACAACTGCTAAGTTCCTATTTGAGAATGTGTTCACAAGATACGGGCTACCTATAGAGCTGGTAAGTGATAGAGGCACTCACTTCTTGAATGAAGTTATTGAAAATCTCCTCCAAGAATTCTTGGTAGTACACAAGAAGTCTGCTCCCTATCACCCACAGGCTAATGGGCAAGCCGAAAGCACAAACAAGATTCTATGCAATGTGCTTACCAAATTGGTGAATAATAAACGCTCTGATTGGGACAAACAGCTACACCATGCTGTTTGGGCATACCGAGTGGCCTATAAAACGGTACTCCAAGCCACACCCTTTCATATGGTATTCGGTCAAAATGCAGTGCTACCTTTGGACTTCTTGATTCCCACATTGAGAGTAGCACAAGAGCATGAGTGGACGGGTCATGAACTCTCTTCGAGAATTTTTGATATTGAACAATTAGGTGAAACTAGACTAAGAGCTGCAGCAGGAATATATGCAGCTAAGAAACGACAGAAGGCGTACTTTGATGCCCACGTTAAGGATAAAGGATTAAAGGCCGGAGACTTAGTTTTGGTATATACTCTGAAACAACATGTGAGAAAGCTAGAAAAACGTGGTTACGGACCTATGATAATCAACAGGATTTCAACTAGTGGAGCAGTACAACTAGCCACTTTAGAAGGCGATATTCTCCCTAGCTACATAAGCGGATGCAGAGTCAAGTTATATTAGGAACCTCTCACGGAGGAAATGCTCAATCGTCTCAACACTGCCAAGAAACGTAAAGAAGAGGAAAAACGAGTTCGAGAAGAAGCTCAGGCAGAAGCCTTGGAACGCATCCGAAAAATGAAGATGAGAAGACAAGGACGAGATCAGCCAAGGATAGATGACCATGCAAACCCAGGATATCATATGGCTATGTGTAAAGTCTCAAGTGTAAGCCCCCATAGAATAGTTGACCGACGTCCTTTTGTAACCTTGGAGATAGGACAAGGAAAGGGTGCAAAGACTGCACGGTCCTTGATTGACTCAGGTGCAACCACTAGTGCCGTTAAACTCTCTTACGGTCAAGAATTGAAGTTAAAAGTCAATCCTATAGAAGCATATCTCATAGGATTGGGAGGTATGAAAACCCCTTGCATGGGTGAGGTGGAGCTTCCCCTCTCCATTCAAAATGTTCTAATGACAATTAAAGTACTAGTGTGTCAAGATGAGGACCTCACTGAACCTCTTGTCCTGGGTCAAGACTGGATCTATGATCATGCAGTTAACCTAAACCTAAGAAGTGGACTTCTTCAGGTATGGGTAAATCAGAGTTGAGTTACAGTTGAGTTAGATAATGGAGCACTCAAGGAACTAGGAAAGGCACAGACTCCTGGTCCTTCCAGGGGTACACATGAAGTTGACCATGTTGTTCTTGTCCAAAGCTATGTGATGCAGAGGAATGATGATCTCAATAAAGAAGTCAAGGACTCAACGGAACTCCCTTCTTTTCCAAAGGCCAGAGGGAGGCAGCAAACAAAGGCAGATCAATTACTGAAGACTACCTATGCTGGAGGCCAAAGGAACGTGTGAAGCAGGATGTCTCAGCCATTGAAACAAGTGTGGGTGCGAAAAGGCGAGCGTCCTATTGCGGTCAAGCCACAACAACTATCTCAACTTCCTATTAGTAATCAACGACATGATACTAATAAGAGGACTTCCAAAACTTCTTTTGAGAAAGTGAAATTTATCTGGGTACCCAAGAAGTCGATGAAGGCTGGCCCACAATCAAGACAAATTTGGGTGCCTAAGGCTTGCTTGCGGGCTCAACTAGTCACGCATGAATCATATCATACACGACAGGGTTCACTCACTCAAGGAGCCGTTACCCACTCTTGTTTAATATGCACGAACACACAGTTGCCCAGAAGCGCGAACAGACTCACTTGTAAATGGGTCCCAAAAATGCCTCATTCCCAAGCAGACATACTCATAAAGCCCTCCAAAGTCTCCACTAAACCAAAACCGAAAGCCATCCATTGTGTTTGGCAGCCTAAAACTTGTAATAAAACCCCCGAACCCCATGTGTAAATTCATCCTCACTTGCTAACTACATCACTCATACACTGCATCTTTCCCTCTAGCTCGTAGGACTATCCACTCATTAACTACACACACAATCATCGAGCACTCACTGACCCACTAACCCATTACTCACCTCATGATAATGTTGTAACGGGGACAAAAAGTGTTCTATCTTGTCCATTACAATATTAACGCATGATTCTATATTCTCACAGAACCAGCAAGCAAGCAATAACAATGGCAGAAGCAGGAGGCACCAGTTCCCAGGCAGGGTCTAGCGTACAGATTGTGAACATTAAAACCCTCCTCCTTGAACCACCACTCACCGAAAAGGCCTCAAGAACTTCAAGCGGTGCATGTGCTCCCTATTCAGAACCCTCTTCAGGGACACACTTCTCAAGTGGGGAAACACGCTCATTGGTTTAGTGATGTCGCAGGGCCATTGGGTGATGGCACCTACTTCTGGGAAGCAGAAATTGAGTTCAATGGAAAATGGGGACGCTACCATTTGTTCACTCGCGAATTTGAGAACTATCAGAATGTAGAAGTAATGCGATCGGTATGGACGAAAGCGGGCTTGGATAGCTATTTCAGGGCACATTTGCCTAAGCCACATTTCCTACGCTGCTCCTATTTTATCAGTACCATCACTCCTAGTAGGGCCAAGGGAGGCGATAGTACTTTTGTGCTACCCTCACTATTGCCAGGCTGTTGAAGAAACACTCACGAATTTGACAAACAGACATAAAAAAAAAAGAAAAAAAAAGGAAGGAAGCAGAATCAGAGAAAATCAAAAGCCTTAGTGGAAGGATAAATCCACGACCGTTATGTACAGTACAGAATCTCCCAGGATCAGAATACGGTACGCCGAATCAAACTGAACATAGAGAGAACGTGCAAAGGAATAACTGAAGGGAAGTGCGAACAAGAACGTGCTTAAGAAGAGCATGCAGTATAAATAGAAGAACAAACAGAAGAAAAAGAGCGGGAAGTGTGTATGTGCGAGAATAGAGAATAGAGATATAGAAGATGCGCAGAGACGCAGAGTTATAGACAGAAGACGCCATAGATAGCGTATGTAGAAGAAGACGCCAGAGATCGCGTATGTATAGATGAATAACAGAAACCTGAGATATCGGGTATTCATCTGAGAGAGATGGTAATAAGAAACTACTCAGTATAGGAGAGTTTCTGTAGCTTGAGCAAGAAGAGGCCAAGCTTACTTGTACACATCTTCTCTAATAGAAAACACATGTTCATGTGGATGTTTGTGAGTATTGTTTGTGTGCGGAAGAAACAGAGTATGTTTTAAAGTTAGTTAACAGTTAACGTTTTCTCAGTAACCGCATTCTCGGTCAGTTGCAGTTCTTACTGTAAAAGTATTTTTCGGTAGAAGAACGAAGTAGATCTCGCAGAGTAATGCGAAGTTTTGTATGAGAGATAGCTCATCTTGTAGCTAGACATCTCTACTTTCAGTTAATCAAAGTTTCCGGTGGAAAAAGATATCTATACACAGTACAAAGTGTGACCGAAAAAGGTCGTCTGAACTAGTGGAGTTTTTTCTTAAACTTCAGAAAGTGTTCAGGAAGTTTAGGAAGCTTTTGCGCCACTTCCTTACTTCATGTATGTTTGCTTGAAGTAATTATAAACAGAATTGAAGTTCATTCCGGTACAATTCCGGTACGACTACGGTGTCAATCTAGTGACAGTCCGGTGAAGTTTCGGTGAAATTTTCCAGTGAATTTAGAAGCGCAGTCTTATATGAGCGCTAGACTTTGCTAAGCTATTGATTGATTACAGAGGTGTTCTGAATCACTCTAGCTTAGTTCTTCTTGGGCGTGGCGGTTTTCACAAGGCTCAGCCTTCGTCGCGTCATCAAGGAGTGGTATCAGAGAGAAGAAGTATACCACATTTTCCGCTACAGTGGTATCAGAGCTAGGCATATCTAATCAGAGCCCAGAGTATTCACCATTATTGGAAACAAGAGCCAGTTAACCACAACGAGTGGAACCAGAACGAGAAAGATTCTGAAGAGCAGAAAGATTCTCAAAAGCTCACCGGAAGTAACAGAGACAAGAAGATCATGGTAGACCATGTTACTATTGATAAGCTGAACAGAGATAATTATCCCGCATGGGTAATGCGCATGGAAGCCTTACTTATGAGTAAGGACTTAATGATGTACGTGACCTGAGAAGAAAAGAAGCCGACTTTTGAAGATGATAGTCAACCGGAAAAAGAAGAATTAGAGGCCCTGAAGCTGTGGCAGAAGAAAGATGCAACGGCAAGAGCCTACATCTATAATACCGTAACAGATCATCTACTACCGCATATTAGATGTCTGGAGAAAGCAGAGGACATATGGAGTGCATTGGAAGATCATTTCCAAAATACTACGAAAGCCAGGAAGGCTAGCTTATGGTCCGAATTTACGACATTCAAAAAGAAGTCGAGTCAAAGCATAAGTGACTATGTCACTAAAATGAAGGATCTAGCAGATAGTCTTGGATCCATAAATGAATAAGTCGAAGATCATAGATTGATAGCGCAAGTGCTCACAGGTTTAAGAGGAGATGAAAGGTGGAAACTCTTCGTATTATCAACTGAACTTTCTCTAAATCATTTTGTGCCAGATTTAAATCAGTTGCTTGGTTTGATGCTCACATATGAGCAAGACCTGAAAGGAGATGCAGATAAAGGACAAAGCTCTGCAATGTACATGAAGAACAAAAAGAAAGACAAAGGTAAGACAAAAGACAAAGAAGAGTCAAGTTCTCAGGCCTATTACGCAAGAGGTAAAGGCACTGGTAGAGGAAGAGCAAGAGGTTTTGGAAGAGGAAGAAGTAACCAGAATACCAACAAGAAAGCTTGCTGGATCTGTGGACTCAGTAATCACTTGGCTCATGATTGCTGGCACAATCAACAAGGATCAAATCAAAATCAAAATAGTAATAGCAGAGGCAGAAGTGGGAGATATCAAAGAGGAAGACAAAATCAAAGAGGAGGCTATGGTAGAGGTGGAATAAGAAGTTGGGGACATAATCAATCCTACAACACCACCTACAACAACTACGCAAATGACACGCAGAATGAAAGTCATACATCGTTGATGATGAACTCTATCAGCACATCCGAAAATGAAGACCTAAAGGTATTTTACATTGATTCTGGATGCTCTAACCATTTGTCAGGAAATATAGAACTAATGTCAGAACTAGAAAAAGGTAGTTCTAGTCACACTGTTCAAACAGGTGACAATACGAGACATAGCGTACACTCAATTGGAAAAGTGAAATGCAAGAGTGGAGCAGATTTGCTAACCAATGTTTTGTATGTTCCAACAATACCGAAAAATTTGATTAGTGTGGGACAGATAGTTGAGAAAGGTTTTCAGGTCAGATTTACAAATAAAGGTGTATTTGTAGAAGATCCCAAGAACGGATACAATCAGATCGTTTCTGGAAAGAAAGAAGGAAGACTCTTTACTTTAAGAGTACAAGGGAACATTGGCCAAGCGTTGCTCACACATGGAGAAAAGGTAATTACAGAACTTGATTTATGGCATAAGAGATTGGGTCACTTCAATGAAAAAGGAATTAAAGCTATGATAACGAATCAGTCAGTATTGGGATTACCAAATATACAGAATCAACATATGATTCATAAGTGTGAAGCATGTCAGTTGGGAAAGGCCCACAGGTTACCTTTCCAGAAGAAAGGATTCAAACATGATGAAGTACTCGAGCTCATTCATACAGATGTATGGGGGCCAACGAAAGAAGGATCAATTAGCGGATCAAGGTACTATGTTCTATTCATTGATGATGCCACAAGGTGGATAACTCTTTATGTTCTGAAAGAGAAATCAGAAGTATTCGGAGCTTTCAGGCATTTTCATGCATATGCTGAAAGACTTACCGGACGAAAACTTAAAAGACTGAGGTCTGATGGAGGGGGAGAATACTTCTCCTGAGAATTCAATGACTATCTTTGGAATGCAGGTATTAAAAGAGAAATAACCTGCAGATATACACCACAACAAGATGGAGTAGCAGAAAGAAGGAACCGAGTTCTAGTCGAGTTCGCACGAGCCATGCTAAATGAAAAAGATTGTCCAAATTATCTTTGGGCTGAAGCTGTAAACACAGCCACATACTTGGTAAACAGATTACCATGTACAGCATTAGAAGGAATGACCCCTTATGAAGCTTGGTGGGGAAAGAAGCCAACACTTGATCACTGCAAAGTGTTTGGATCAGTAGCGTATGCTTATGTACCGTCTCAACTCAGACATAAGCTTGAACCGAAAGCAGAGAAATATGTGTTCGTCAGATATGATGAAAAGCAGATGGGATACAGGTTATGGAATCCTCTAACCAAACAATTTACTGTGTCCAGAGATGTTACATTTGATGAACAGAAAAGCTGGTATGCAGATCAAAGTCATACGATTGAAGAATTCGAAGAAGAAATAAAAAGAAGAGAGAAAGGGAAATCAATTGTTCAGGTAAACAGAGATGAAAATCATATGCAGGCAAGTACGTCCAGGAACGGATCAGGTATGAGAAACGAAGATGAAGACGTGTATTCAGATACACATGAAGAGTTTGAACCAAGAAGGTCAAACAGGAATAGAAGACAACCAGAAAGGTACTCGTATGATACGTCATACATAACTCAGAAAGACTATGCATATATGGTCAAAGATGATGAAGAACCACAGAGCTATAATGAAGCAAAAGGCAAGAAACAATGGGAAGAAGCAATGGAAGAAGAAATCAGCGCACTGGAGGAGAACAAGACATGGGAACTTGTTCCGAAACCAAATGGTAAGAAAGTAATCGGAAATAAATGGGTGTTCAAAATAAAGAAATTTGCAGATGGAAGGATAGCCAGATACAAAGCGAGGCTGGTAGTCAAAGGCTATGCCCAGACGCATGGCATAGATTATGACGAGACGTTTAGTCCGGTGGCAAGGATGTCAACCATAAGGACAGTGATTGCTATGACAGTTACATAGCTACTTCCCATGGAACTTATCGCTTTGAGAGAGAGGTAATGTCATAAACACAAAGGAAACCATTGTAAAACCATAAATTCTATGAAAATGTTTATATCTCATGAATGGTTTAGATTTTGGAGAAATCCATGCTACCATCACGTCCGAAACATGCAAAAATCCTAAGATTGACTATTTATTTGTCTAATTCTGACATCCAGAGCCTTGGTAACCTCAAAAAGCACCAAAAAAGGGGCAGCCACAGAACTGCGAGATAGGCCTCTGCAAAAGTTTTGCAGAGGCCTATCCCGCAGTTCTGTGGCTGCCCCTTTTTTGGTGCTTTTTGAGGTTACCAAGGCTCTGGATGTCAGAATTAGACAAATAAATAGTCAATCTTAGGATTTTTGCATGTTTCGGACGTGATGGTAGCATCGATTTCTCCAAAATCTAAACCATTCATGAGATATAAACCCTTTTTTGGTGCTTTGAGGTCATGCAAGGTCATCAAATGGTGGAAATAAGTATTATTTCTTGCAAATTCTAGGGAAATTATGCAACCCAAGAACTAGACAGGAGCATATGTGACTATGTGATCATTCTTCTTGAAGAGATGTTTTGTAATGTGAATTATCTCATTGGTATTTATACTTTTTCATAACCTTTCTTATACATGCTCAACTCCACATTGATCTATATCATATGTTCACAATCATATGCACTCAAGTCAACATGCTATGTGTCCAGAGCAAATCATTTATGGTTATAAACTCATTTTTCCATTGGTAAATTGAGTTGAGCACATAATGAGTTTCATGGACCTTCAATTTGTAATAATGAAGTTTCATATCCACAAGAAATAAACTTTCATAGCCTCAAAAGCAGAAAAAAAATTCATCCATAGAAACACACAATAGGCATCTATAAAATTTTTGCGAAGACATATCCCATGTTTCTATGGCTCCTGTTTTTTTATACTTTTGAGGCCATGTAAGGTTATTTTTAGTGGATATGAAACTTTATTATTTAGATTTTTAGAGCCGTGGAACTTATTTCTAACAAGTCACTTACTCTACAGTGATCCATGCATATACAACTTCTACAATGGGAGCCAGTATAAACAAACATAGTCACATGAGATAAAATAGTTTGCAAAATATAATTTAGGATAATATCCTCATGTCTAGCATTCTTATTGTGCCTCTATACCCCACATAAGGCAAAAATCCCCCTTTGAACTCCTCCCATTAAGGTTCTATGGGGAAATTCCATGGCACCAGAGGGCCTTTATTTTCAGCTTGAATGGCATTCAAATTGGCAAAACTTTTATGCCCCACTTACCTCATGGTATCAATCACAAAGACCATTTATTACCATAAATTTTCACATATAAAACTTATCTAGCTTAGAAGTTAAGGTTCCATGGATGTTTGTACTCTCAAAGTGGTTTCTCCTCATAATGGGGGCCTTATAACTTAGAGCACCATGGATCATTTGTGGTAGTTGAGGAGTAAGTATTGAGTATATCTAACATGAATGGCCTTTTTTAGTTATATCCTTTGTAATTGCAAACTTCATAAATGATCATCTATTGAGAAAATTAACCAATAAAATGTCAATTATTGTGAACTTGAACATACTCTATATAAAAGCAAAAATTGAATAATCAGCAAGAGAAATTATAAATGCACAGTTGTAGACTAGAAAAATGTGAGAGTAGACATGTTTTCATTACAAATATCAAATCTTACAAAATTTACAAATTATTGGTATCAATGATTGTACAACTTGACGTGCTTGCAAATGCAAGAACGCATCACAAAATTTGCGATGCTCATCCATGATGTAAAGTATTTCTAGAACAATTCTAGATCAAGAGGATTTTTAGATATCTTAGTAGGAGAGAAGGATCATAGAAGAAGGTATATACAATATCTAACATGAATCAATTGTCCTACTTTTTACAAGGTCCTTGAAAGTGCAAAAACCATGAGATACAATGACTAGGGCCCAAGAAGTGACATTATCGGGTTGCAAAAGAACTATGACAATGAGAGTTCTATTCCATCTTTGCTCCAATCTACAGGGACTTTCATTTTGTATTCCATTCTTCTGCCCACCTGTGATCAATTTGAAAGAAATTGAATTCATTAAAGTAAAATAAACAATAATGAAAAGATTACTTTAACAAAAGCATGAAACATTTCTCACCTTATGTCCTTGAATTTTGAATTTGGATTGAGTTAGTCCTTCAAACCCCATAATCATCAAGTTTTCTCTCAGATTAGCCAAGGTCCAATGATTATTCACTAAAATAGTTTCTGTTTCATTATTGGGCAATCTAAGCTTTATTTCAAATGAATGTAAAGATCCCTCTAAACTTTTAAATGATATCCATTTGCCAACTTTGCACATCCAACAATCATATTAGAATCTGATGTATAATGAAGTACGTTATTTCAAAATATCAAAATCCTATATCTGCTCCACCTATTTTACAAAGATATTTATCACCTTTTGCAATTCCTTCTATCAAACCCCAATCTTCACCAAGAAGACTTTCGATTTGCTCATATGTGATATCTTTACACATGAACATGGTGGAAGTCCCTTGGAATGAGAACCTTGGAATAAATATACAAAACAATGAATGGAAAAAGACTAGTGCAAACCTACAGACCTAGACACTTTTGTGAATTTCAAAGAGTTGTGTATATCCATTACCATCTTTTGCTTCAAAGATGATACAGACCATATATTAGGTTTTGGCCACTCCAAGCTAAGAAGAGAATGTACTTCAATTCTCTCTAACCTTCCAAAACCATTCATTGTAGAGGGTACAACATATCTATGTGTGTAAAAGAAAACTCTGTCATGGTAAAGTTGAGCAGGAGATATTTTTGGAAAGTCTAGTGCACCAACATCTGCATGCAATGCCTGGAAAGTACCTGTAAGACTATGAAGTGGTTGCTCTTCCACCAAAGTAGAAGGAAATATATCTGAAACAAACAAAAACATATCTAAATACTTCAGAAATCCGACACAAGAAAACATAAAATATTGTAGAGTAATACTTACAATTCATAGGATATCTCATTCTACTAGAGTTTTCAAGTTTCATAGTTGCCATTGTAAAAACATGTTGTACAATAGCAACCATCCCTTTGTCTCTGTGCTTCTTGAAGCCAAGTAACTTTCCCTTCCAATGAAGATCTAAGTTTCCATGATCTCTAACTCAATGAGGCCCAATTCTAGAGGGTTGCATGTACACCCATGCACCTTTGGAGTACTCATGTGATAGCCATTGTCCATCTGTGGCTTTGATATTCTGACATCTTAATGTGAGGATTTCATCTTTCGGTCACCTAGAAGCTTTAGCTGTTGCCATTGATGCTAAAGGTCTTCAAGCTACAACAGTAATTCGAGATAGGAGATGCAGGTAGGTTGGAGTGTAGAAACAGGAGCTTCAATGGTGTGCTACAGAGTGAAAGTAGTGGGAAAAGATGACTTTTTGGGACATGTGTATGAAAATGTGAGGTTTAGGAGGCAAATAACTCTTTTTTGAGTATTTTTGAAAAAACCCATTTTTTTGAGCTCAAAACATGCACGGATTTTGAATTTGGAGTCAAGAAGAGTACTTTTGACCCTAAAAAGTAATGGGGGGTGCATTTTCAGGTGTTATGATGAGTTTTTTAACTTTTAAAAAATTTTGAATTTTTGGGCCCAACTGAGTTATGAGATTCCTTCTCTCTCTAGAGGCAGCTCATTAAATAAGGGAGAAATATGTCCCCTCTTCCCCCTTCAGCCTAGTATTTTATAGGACATAGACTGTGGCCACCACCCTCTTCTGATTGGTCCATCACTAATCACTCCTTAATCTAAAAGGCCCATTCAGGGTTCATTTTTTCCCCTAATGTTGGTGGGATTCACCTCGTATTGAAAATGAGTAGAGGGGAATGAATTATATAATCCTTGCAAAAATCATTCAAAACACCAAATAGCTTTGCACTTGAAAAACTATATTAAACACAAAGTAGGTAGTGAATATTAAGGGTGAATTCAAAAATTATCCATGGCCCCTAGAGTGGGATATCAAGGCTTTGTGAACTCTTGTCTAATTTGAATTTGGTTTGGACTACAAATTTAGGCTGATCCGAACATCTTACTTAGATGTTTGTACTATGATCCCTCTACAACCAACATTTACTTGAGTTTCCACCCTACTAGAGGACTACTTTGTCCAATCGGTTTTGACAATCCTATGTAAATTGTAGGAGAAAGTGTTCCTTACATTATTGTTCAATCTTTACTTGAAGTAGACCAAAGTAAATTGTAAGTGAAATTTGTCCGAATTAGGACACGTTTTGCAAAGACTTCCACTTTAATTTCTTATGAATTTTCAATATCATGAGAAATTCCTAACTCTTTATCTCTTCAGAAGCATTCTAAAAGCTTTTAGAGAAGCACAAAACCTTTCTACATTCATTGGAGTTGAGTCAAATGGATGAGTCTAACTTTTTTTTTTCAAGATTGTTCTTAACTCTATAAAATTCATTGAAGGTGTGCTATGAATCTTGAAACAAACTCAAATGGGTAGGTCATCTTAGACTTACCACCTTGTTCTTCATAGAATATCTATATGGGGTGTTCAATATAGATACTTCAGTTATACTTTCTCGTTTAGTCAAAATTTTTACATATCAACTAGAACTAAGTTTCATATATTCAATCTCTTTAATGCGTACTCTCTTAGAATGCAATTTTTATGCATTACCTTGAGTCAAGAGATTGACATCACTGAGTTACACGAGGAACTTGATGATTTCCAATCACGTTAGTCTATCTTTGAATCGGTGAAACTTTGTAGGCATCATGTTTAATCTAAATTGTGAGAGTAAAACTCTCTGTCATTTCTTCATCCCTTCTTCTAGTGGTTTAAGTATGGAGTGTTTAGAACCTTCGACCTCTTTATTTCTTGATTTTGGAAAAGGGGAATTCCAAGTTTCAATCCTACTTAGGAGGTAACTCTCATGATTCATTCATGAGCTCGATTGTTTGTACTTGGGAAAACTCTCTAGCTGTAGTTCCAATGGCAATTTCTTGGAAAAACTTTTCCAAGCCTGATCAATTCCTATTGACCAAGTGATAATGATAAAAAATTACTCTTTATCTTAAGGTCTCTTTGATTGTTCATAAAGCTCATTGACGTACCCTATGGATTTTTAGATATTTCCCTCAACCCAAGTCTAAGCATCTGCTAATGCCACAAATTTCCAAAGCTAAGAATCTCTTCAAGGCTGATGCACCTTCGGTCATATCAATTCTTAATTTGAATTCAGTACCACTATCGATGGTTTGGGGTTTCTCAGGAACTACCTGTTTTGTAGGTAACTTGAAGAATTTTTGTTTTCCCATTGCTACAAAAAATTCTATTCTTCAAGTAATCCTTGGTAGAAATCCTAGAATTATGGATAATCCTATTGATTTGTGTTCACTTTCTTAATATGAAATTAAATGAGATATATCACCTTAGGATATGTGCCCATATCCTCATGAAAGTGTGCCACGAACTTTTGTTTATATTTGATACTTATTCCTTAAATTTTTTGTTGAGTTTGGGACAAGATTTATTATCCATGGTCAAACTATGTTTGCTTCATGTATACTTCAAACATTTTGTACAATCCCACTTTAGATGTATAAGTCTAAAGTACAAGAGTCTTTCTTCTCTTATTGATTGAACCAATGTACAATAGTCATGATATAAATAGATATCATTCTTCTTTATCACTTAAGATCCTTCTTGATTCTTTACTAGAAGGGATCATTTTCTATACTTTGAAAATTTTCAAAGATTAAGCTTTACAAATAGTTTGTCCAAAAGATATATTTCTTCTTCTTTAGAAATGGAAATCAAGATATAAATTATACTTTCATCCTTTTGAAGCTCAATTATACTTAAGATTCATCTTTGTCTCAAAGACATATGAATCATTGTATAATCACTAAGAAGATTGACATTATTTTTGCATTTCACCATTCAACAAAACATCTCTTGATTTCTTACGGATCAAACTAGCTCAAAGTGATACTTTGAATTAGCTTCCTTTAGCATGATGAGAAGTTTTTTTTCTAACTAGGTGCACCTTTTTTCAAAGCATTTCATGTTTTCCACCTTTTATCCTATCCGAAGATCTATTACTTTGGATTTTCAACATACCTTTGAATACATTTATCTTGTAAGATATATTCTTGGATGTTAAAATAAAAATGATATTTTATTCTAGAATGCTTATTGGATTCTAATTCCTTATATCATTATGTTTTAAGGTCTTGAATTAGAACTACAAAGATTTCATCTATTTGAGAGACTTGATGAACATGTTGTCACAAGTATTTCACATCTTAACTTTGGTAGTCTTATCTTTGAGGTTATAATTTCCCAAAGTGCTAGCATTCTTTGGAGATTTTTTCTTTCAAAGAACTTCCTTTAGTTAACCTGAGACCAATTATATGGTTTTTTCATGATTCTCGAATGTTCTTCTTTAAGTATTTTTAATACTAAAAACAAACCTTGGAACTTCTTGTGTATTATTCCATACTTAGATATCTGATACCAATGTAATGAACTAGACTATTATGACAATCATGTACTTGAGAGATGACTCTCCTTACAAACTTATGCCTCTATATTTATCTCTCTCTTAGCGACTATCCTCCATGGTAGGTAGATACTAACCACTTAAGTGTTAGCCATGTAACCACATGTGGCCCAAGTATCATAGTTAAGTTGAAGTAACACAACTGGATGCATCTAGAAGGCTCTAGATATCTTGATGCAAAACTCTCTCTCATGACCCTTATATGACTTGAACCCAAGACCTCCTCCTTCCTATCCATATGAAGAACAACTAGACAAGGCTACTTGATTGTTTAGAAACCACATGCACCTATACTTAACTCTACCATTCACAGTTTGGCCCTGCATGAGAATGATCAAACAATGTTCGATTTCAAATATCTATGGACCGGGTGAACATCCAAATCATATGCTTACTTTATAACATCTTTGTCGGGAAAGTTTCTCAAAGTTTCATGCACCTTGTATCCACTTTTTTTGAACCTAATTTGTAGGCTCTTATACCAGTTTTATGAATGTACATAAGGGATTTGAACTCATGAGCTGCTAGCTAGGAGTGTGCTAGGTAACCACTTGCCCCAAAATCCATCCTTTAGGATTACTTGCTAATCCTCCTTCTTAAGGTTTCGTTCAACCATCTCATGCATGTCACTTTAGGATAGCTTCTATTAGTAAAAGTGTGTTTCAAGCATTCACACAACAACAAAGGTGGCCTTCCATGTGGATGATGTGCAGCCCATGTGCGGTCCATCACCAAATTGTTGTTCTATGCAATCACCCTCCTCTTTGGAAGTTACTTGATGTGAAAGATCACGAATCCTCCACTTATGGATATGTTGATCAAAGTAAACTTTTTGACACAATAGAAAAAGATCCTTTCATGTTCCCTAAACTTCAAAGAAAATTTAGGGTCACTAATCAAGAGCAAATAGTCCCACTACCACAATATTGTCCCACCACAACACTCTGTAAACTGTATACAGTGTATTAAGTTTGCTCCCGAACACAAGGAGAGCATCTTCACATTGCTAAAGGATTGTAAACTCTCCAAATGGAGAAGTACTATCTCCTCGATTTACTCAGCCTAGAGGCTTGACATGGCTCATTTCTTGTAACTTATTGTGTTTGTGGCTCTTGCCCCTTGCACATATTGTATTCCTTCCATTAATCTAATTTTCCTTCTTTTTATAAAAAAAAAACTTGTCCCACCACCGCGATCAAAGAAAATCTAGGGTCACTAATCAAGAGTAAATAGCCCACTACCGCAATATTGTCCTTTTGTGCCATTTTTTCTTAAATAATTGATACTTATGTCTAATGGTTATTTTAAGTTTTTCTCAAAGAAGTGCAACTTTGTAGTTAGCACACTCGAGTCTCTCGCAAGGGATTTAGATTTTGAGGCCTTCTTTCGAGACATTAGGATGCATGAAAAGGTTGAGGGTTTCCAATTGTTAAAGATTATTATATTTAAAAGGAAACAATTATTTTAATATTTGAAGAGTTAAAGGAATAAGACGTAGTTTCACTATCTTATGAGATTGCCTATAGGTGGCTTATCTAAAACTTCATTCGTTTTGGCCAAAGTTTTTTGGTCACGGAATCAATACTTAGGAAATATCTAGAAAGCATTCTTATCATCATAACTAGAAGGCATTTTTATTGAGAAAGCATTTTTGGGAAATATTTGATGAGTATCCCCGTCTACATGGGCTAAGGTTTGTCTTGTTGTGTGATGCTCAACAACATTCTTTTGTAAGACGCAATACGACACTTATGAGATCAAATCTTATCGTTTTTTTTAACGGAGGTTCCACTGCAAGCACCTACTCCCCCAAGCTTTAACTTTGAAAGTACAACTATACAAGTGAATGACCAAAGTACATGTGGAAGCCCCTATATCCCACAAAACAGAGGTTAAACAAGATAATTTGGATAATAGTTGGTTTAAACTAGCCAAAGCCCGGAGATTAAACTCTAGGCTTCCATCTCAAAAGACCAAAGCCAAACCACTTGAAGCATGGGACGTGGACATATCTTGTAAGCTAAAGCCAAGAAAATCGATTCCTTAATGGCATCTACCTACAATAATACGTGTAAGACATTAATGGAGTTGTTTCTATGTGCACATATACGAAAGCCATTCATTTGGCTTGTACTCATATCTTGATTCTTGTGCATGTAGGCGGACATATGGGGCAACCTTTCTTCTCTTTAGGTGGGCATATGAGGCAACCTTTCTTCTCTTTCAGTAATGAAGGTGAAGAAGGATTCAAGGAAGCCATGTTCTCCTTGCATGCTGAAGGATGAAGAAGAAAGAAGCTCTATGGTTTTCTAACGGAGGTGGGCATATGAGGCAACCTTTCTTCTCTTTCAGTAATGAAGGTGAAGGTGAAGAATAAGGATTCAAGGAAGCCATGTTCTCCTTGCATGCTGAAGGATGAAGAAGAAAGAAGCTCTATGGTTTTCTAACGGAGCGCACAGTTATTCATGCTTCCGTCATAACCGTCCAAAAATAATAAGATTTAAAACTCTCTCTTTCTCGCGCTTTTTCCTTCCAGAATCCATTCTGCTTTTTCTTTTTTTTGTTTTCATGGGTGCTTTTTCCTCCCTCTCCCCTTTTTTTTTCTGTTTTTTGCTTTTTCGCGCGATCCTTTCTTCCACGGAACGTAAGTTCATCTTCGACAATGTCTGCAGCCTTTTGAGCGGAACCTTCTTGTTTTTCGTACCTTCTTAACCACAAGACACTTCACACACGAAGATACATAAATCATTACGACTGTCTAATCATGTGATCCCGAAGCGGACCTACAGAAATTTATATGAGTATTCATGCTCGCCATGACTCGGGAGTCGCGAATGTGGGGATTAGGCTCCATATAGGCTAACAGTTATGGCGATGATGTGTCTCTCCTTCTCCATTTGGTATCTAAATCATGATGATAGCGGCGTACGCTCTGCTTCTCGCACCACAATTCCTATCCGAAAGTAGGACGCCAAGTTTGGAGGTCCGGAATCCGGATCTTCTCTGTTCATCTCGGATCCGAGTCATCTACCCTCGGCTTGTCACCAGCCGCCATATCGGCCATAAATCACCGTTGTTTCTGTGCGATGGTGCATTGCGCGCAGCGCATTCCTCAAGGGTGTGCTGGAGGGACCGCCAGAGCCGCCATAGATTCTTTGTTACACACAGCATGCGCATGGAACGGTGAACGGGCAGACTGTTCATCCTGTTTGTAGCACTGAGTGATCCGCGACTCGCGAGTCCCCCTCAATGAATGGGCGAGAGAACGGGGCGGCAACCTTAAAAGCCACAGCATATTATATGGCTTGAAGGCTTCCATCCATGATTACAGACCTTTTCTTTCATCTGCATCCCCGTCGTTGTTGATCACCAGTGGGCTCCGGTTGTGATGAATTGCACGCCACTCGAAGCTTACACTCTTCTGTCTCTTCGACATCTTTAATCTGTGAGTTCCTAATACCGAGTTCCAACTTCCAAGTTCTCTCTCTCTCTCTCTCCCGAGTCCCCGCACGACTAAAGGTTAACCTGAGTAATTATGGTTCGTCACCTTGAAGGGCCTACACCGTACAACTACGCAAGTGGAAACAAACAGGATTTTGTACAAGTGGTTACCACATTGGCCTTAGCCTTTAAGCTTCCTTAAAGTGAATCTCTGTCTCTCACGCAGAATCAATACATGCGACTCACGAGGCTGGTACAATGGCGATGAACAGATGGTCGCTGATCCGTGCTTATGGGCTAAAGTTCGTCTCTGTCAGGGCAGGTCTACAGAAACGTGAAGTAGCCACATCGTCTCTCCACCATAGCTAGAGATGGAGCAAAAAATATTTAAATCTTTCATTTTTCTTTCCTTTTCTTCAATACAACAAGAAATTGGAAACACAGGCACACAGCCATCAGCATAGATTTATGTTAAGATTCCTTCAGCTCCGAATTTCGGTTATCTTGCTGCTGTGCCTACGAATTCAATGGCACGAGGCAGCGTCGATGTATGAATTTTCCATGCCTAAAGCTCTCCGGACTTCTAACTTACCCACCCTCAGTGAACTATGGTGGTCCTTGCCAAGACTGGAGAAACTCCGCTAAAGTTCCAGCATCTGCGCTTCTTCAGCATGCATGATGCACGACCTATCAGAAGTCCCCTCATCCTAAGGTGTGACATTATCATTTTCCATACTCCTTCCTCGCGTGACATAGTGAAGAAGATACTTGAGCAAAGATTTATTTTGTATTTCTGTGTTTCTTCGTTCACAGATAAGCACCCAATAAATCATAGGAAGTTGCGATTCATGAGCATATAAGCAATTTGTATGCATGCTTTGGATTGCTCTTACCTGATCATCAAACTTCATTCTTCCCCATGCCCCCTTAGTAACACTATAAAGCCATAACTCTGAATCTCTGAGAGCAATTTCTCATTAAAAGGATCAACATGCTCTTGTGGATTCTGGCATAAATTCTCTATCTTAGAGCACGTCTTTGCTCTAACAATTTGTAGTGAGACAGATCTCTTAATTATGCTCTTGATTGCGTTTTTTGTTGTTCTATATTTTTCATGTAATGATAGTCTAAATCTATTGGAAAATATTAAACATGCCCTAATTCTAATTCCTATCATAGAATGGCTGTTCTGTTGCACCTCTTCTCCAAATCACCACTTTTGATCTCCTAATCATACTTCATCATTACTTCATGTTCTTGCTAAAAATGAGTCATCTTTTTATTTCTATTTTGAACAATGATTATTAAGTAACCACAAATGATATATGGTGCTTTAAGTTGTAAGACCTCCATTATGATGAGAAACCATTGTGAGAGCATGGACATTTATGGAACCCTCACTTCCAAGTTAAATGAGGTCTATGTGTGGCCGTTGATGGTAATAGATGATCTTTGTGAGCCGAGCCATTAGGTTAGGTAGGGCATAAACTTATGGGCCATTGAATTCCATTCAAGATGAATTTAAAGATCTCATGGCTCTACATGGTTTCCCCAGAAAACCTTAATGGGGGGAGTGTAGAGCAAGGCTTTCCCCCTTCTGTGTGGTCTAGGGGGCCTATCCTCCAACTCATAGGGCTGAGACTTTTGGAGTTTGAGGTCTGTAGCATATGAACAACACAAGGAAGAAGAAGAATCTTGGAGAACAACACACAATACAGAATGTATTACCACTAGAATGTACAAAGATGATTCAAGCATTACGGCTATAGGAATATATATAGCCGAGGGAAAAAAACCTCCTAAAGAGTAAAAAAAAGTACCTCGAAGGTCCTTATGTGTTCACACACATCACTACCTAAATATATCAACAAATACCCCTTGGGAATGATGTGATGAACAAGGAGTTGGCACTCATGTATAAGGAAGTGCAAAGCTATGTGGAATCAATCCACAAAAGGAATTAAGCCCAAAGCTTTGCAAAAAGCTTCAAACCTCTTCCTACGTAGAGCCTTTGTGAAAAGGTTTGTAATGTTCTCCTGTTTGGGCACATATGCCAAACTGTTATGTCCAACAGAGAACCTCTCCTTGACATAATGATAGTGTAACTCAGTGTGCTTAATGTGAGCATGGAACATAGGGTTCCTTGCAACTACCAATGCACTCTGACTGTTAGTGAAGGTGATCGTGGTAGAAGACTGGTCTGAGCAACACACACTCAACAATCCTTGTGAAAGTTGTTCTATACTTAGCCTCACAAGTAGAGGTGGCCACAGTAGGCTGCTCCTTGCTCAACCGAGATATGCATGAGCTACGAAACAAAAACCAGTGGTGGACACACAAGTATCATAGCAACTAGCCCTGTGAGAGTAAAAAAAAGCATGCAAATTTGGAAGTAGTGATCCCCTCTTGGGAAAAAACAATCCAAGTAGTCGGGTACCACTCAAGTAGCAAAAGATCCACTTAACCACGTGCCAATGCTTGATACCTTGGCAATGCATAAACCTGCTCATGTGTGAGATAGCAAACTGAATATCTGGTGGACTAATGCACAATTAAATCAAGCATCCAACAACCTATTGATAGAGAGAAGCATCAAATGCATCTCAAGCATCATGAAGAATCAATCGTAAACTTATCTCCACAGGAGTAGCAATAGGTTTGCAATCTTCAAGGCTAAAATGCTACAATAATATGTCAATATATTTGGTTTGATACAAAGCTATTTCACCATCAACTTGCATAAAGTAAATGCCTGGATAATGATGCAAATGCCCCAAATCCAACATATCAAATGAGGCATGAAAATCAGACTTAAAATCAGCAATATGCTTCTCATGAGGACTAGTAATTAGCATGTCATCAATGTAGATAACAATGATTACACTACAAGGAATACATGCGTATAGCGACGGTTAAGGCGACAGAATTTCGTCGCTATAAAATTACAACATGCGTCGTAATTAGCGTCGCACGTGGATCATCAATTAAACGACGAAGTGAACGATGTTTTTTGCGACTTGTGGCGCGACGGGGCTACGACACTCCCATACAGCATCGGTAACATGACGCTTTTAAATAGCATCGCATAAGCGACGCTTTTTTACGTCGCATAGGTGACGATTATTGGTGTTGCATAAGTGACGCTAAAAACATGTTGCTTATGTGACGACGGGTAGCATCACTTACAGGACGGTCTGTTGACGGACAAAAATTAAAACATTGGAGGCTCTTTGATTGGCAATTTCACGCATCCGATCGAAGAGCTCTCCAACGTTTGCAATTGCACTGCGCTTATGATCAGCTGAAGCAAGTATATGCAGAATTGTTGTTTTGCCTAAGCTCTCTCTTATTGTCTCCCTCTGTCTCTGTTTCTCTCTTTCTACATCTTTCTCTCTTTGAATTATCTCTCTCTCTCTCTCTCTTTATTGCAGGTTATTCAACACATACACATGCATGTTTCATACATATACACATGCATATACATACATTATACACATATATACACATATATATGCACATATGTACACACACATATACACATGCACACACACATGCACATACATATACACACATATACACATGCACATGCACATACTCATACACACATATACACTTACACATGCACATGCACATACTCATACACACATATACACTTACACATGCACATGCACATACATACATATACACACACATACACATGCACATACATACATATACACTTAGGTACACACATATGAATGAATTATATAATTAAAGTATTAAAACACATATACACATGTACACACACATGCACATACCTACATATACACATATACATGCACATACACACATATACATGCACATACACACATATACACATAGAGTTATACATATACATGCATATACATATACACACACTTACACATGCACATGCACATAGTCATACACACATATACACTTATACATGCACATGCACATACATACATATACACACACATACACATTCACATAAATACATATACACACACATACATATACACTTAGGTACACACATATGAATGAATTATATAATTAAAGTATTAAAACACATATACACATGCACACACACATACACATACCTACATATACACATATACATGCACATACACACATATACACATAGAGTTACACATATACATGCACATACATATACACACATATACACATGCACATGCACATGCACATACTCATACACACATATACACTTACACATGCACATGCACATACTCATACACACATATACACTTACACATGCACATGCACATACATACATATACACACACATACACATGCACATACATACATATACACTACATACATATACACTTAGGTACACACATATGAATGAATTATATAATTAAAGTATTAAAGCACATGCTTAATGTAAACAATAATTACAATCAATAGAACAAAACTCTTCATTATTTAATACCATACACATAATTCAAAACATAACTGAAATGATATATATATATATATATATATATATATATATATATATATATATATATATATATATATATATATATATATATATATATATATATATATATATATATATATATATATATATATATATATATATATATATATATATATATATATATCAATGTAAATACATATAATCCAATGTCATAATAAACTAAAATCCTAATCATCATCATCATGATCATCATCATCAGCAATATCATGATCATCCTGATCTTCCTCATCCTCATCGTCATGATCACCTCATCCATATTTGTCTCTCCACCTCATCCATATTTGTATCTCCATAATACTCTTCTATTACATATAACAAACATAAATAAATAAAACAATTAAACCATTCATAAAAATAAAATAACTATATAAAAATTAAAAATACTCACAAAGGCATCAGGATGATCTTGCATATACTCGCTCAAATGTCGATATCTAAAATATGTAGCATACTCGATCTCATCTTTCGTAGGATATCGGCCATAATCCTTCCGCTGCAATGAAACAAATAAAAAACATTAGTTACTTGCATTTTAACTAAAAAAAAATATATACTCACAATAACACATATACTTACAAATGTAGCTACAAAACCATTATGGCCCATTTGGCCTAGGTGCGATGTGTGGCCCGACTCCACTCTCTTCTTTGCAGCAGCCTGTTTATTCAAGAAAAAAAATACATAAATTAAATGTAAAAAATTACTAAAATATGTAAAAAATTACTAAAATATATAAAAATTATAAATATAAACTATTAATTTGTGTACCTTCTGCTGAGGAAATGACTCCTGAAGACGTAGCTGTCTACGAAAAAACTACCACGACTCAGGTGGTATGTTAGCTCGCCTCTTATTTTTTTCAACCATACAATATCTCTTGTTAATTTAATCTCAAACAGAAAAAAAATCAGAATACATACACATATATATATACACACACATACACATACACATACCCACATACACATATACATGCAAACATATACGCATACATATATGTATACATATACACATATACATACATATAACATAAACACACATATACATATCCACATATATACGTACACACACATGCATGCATATACACTCATTCATACAAAATACATGCATTTATCCCACAATGTGTAGTTGTGTATATGTGAATATATATGTATGTGTAAATGTGTATATGTGAATATGTGTGTATGTGTAAATATATATATGTGAATTTTTTGTGTATGTAGATAATGTTGGGTGTGTGTAGAAGTGCGAGAGACACACAAGAAGCACACACAAGGAGCACAAACGCAACAAGACACACGGAGAAGACGATGGCTGGAATAGCTCTCTCTATTGATCGATGAATTGAACTGAAGTAAGAGTTGAATAATATCCCTAAGTACAAAGTACCACCGCATATGAGAGTATCAAGTATGTGGTAACATGGGGAAAAAACCTCTAGGCAGCACTAGAGTAAAAAGTGCCCATGTATAGGGAAAAGGTTCACATCAAAGCTACTCGAGGAACACATAAATGTAACAAACCCCCCTAGAGCGAATGATGTGAACACATACAGGGAGTGACAGATCAGCCCCCACAAGGTAATAAGCCTAAATCTTTGCAAAAAGCTTCAAACTTTTCCCGTGGAAGAGCTTTGGTGAATATGTCTGCCACATTATCTTGTGTAGGCACATATACCAAATCAATATCTCCTGCATGAAGGCGCTCTCTCACATAGTGATAATGCACCTCAATATGTTTGGTCCGTGCATGAAACACTGGGTTTCGTGCAACAGCCAAAGCACTCTGACTATCTGCGAGAATATGTGTAGCAGCATCAATCTCCATGCAAAGATCCATCAATAGGCGTCTCAGCCATATACACTCCACTGTAGCTGTGAAAACTGCCCTGTACTCAGCTTCACAACTCGATGTCGCCACTGTAGGTTGCTTCTTACTCAACCAAGGTATGCATAAGTCTCCAAGGAAAAAGCAATTACCACTAGTGGACACGTGAGTATCATAACAACCAGCCCAATCACTATCTGTAAAAGCATGCAAGCATGGCTGGACATCACTGCCATAAAAGAGACCTAAGCTCAAAGTGCCTCGAAGATATCTAAACACACGTTTCACCGCTTGCCAATGCTTAGTGCCAGGGCTATGCATGAATCGACTCAACTGGGAAACTGCATACTGTATATCCGGCCTTGTGTTGCATACATATATAAGACATCCCACAGCCTGCTGATAAAGAGAAGTGTCAAATGCATCACTGGAATCCTCAACCGAGAACCTAAATCCTGTCTCAACTGGCGTGGAAACTGGCTTACAATCCTCAAAGTCAAAACGCTGAAGTAGTTTCTCAACATACTTTGCTTGATGCACAACCATTCCCCCCTCAACGGATACAAACTGGATGCCAAGATAGTAGCTCAAAAGACCAAGATAAGTGACATCAAAAAGATGCTGCAAATCAGCCATAAGAATGTCAAGTTTTGCATCAGATGACCCAGTCAAGAGTATGTCATCAACATAAAGAACAAGCACTATAAGATCAGCCCCATTTTTGCGTACATAGAGTGTGATTTCAATCGGACTACATGTGAAGCCAAGAGCAATCAAGTGCTTATGTATTTTGTCATACCATGCACATGGAGCTTGCTTGAGACCATACAAGGCTTTATGCAAGCGACAAACCATATGCTCTTTCCCTTTCATAGCAAATCCAGGAGGTTGCTTCACATAAACCTCTTCTTGCAAATCTCCATTCAAGAAGGCTGTTTTTATGTCCAACTGATGCACTTTCCAACCTCGATGGGCAGCCAATGCAACCACGGTACGAATGGTAGTCATGCGTGAAGTAGGTGCAAAAGTTTCCTCATAGTCAATGCCATATTGTCGCGCATATCCTTTGGCAACCAATCTAGCTTTGTAGCGATCAGTGCTACCATCAGATTTTCTCTTAATCTTATAAACCCACTTTGTACCAATGGCATTCTTTCCTTTTGGCAATTCACATAACTCCCAAGTACCATTCCTATGTATGGAATCCATTTCTGATTTGCACAAAATTACTTGATGCATGGTGAGAGCTTGATCTTGTTCTACCAAGTAAAGGTGCACTCAATTTGTTGTCCTGCAAAGTTTGTTTCAGCCACTTTGGCATAGATTGTGCACTCTTGATAGACATGCGTTCATTATGTAAAACATCTTCAATATGTACATCATGCGTGGGCTGAATTTCGTGCTCAGTTTCAGCCATATTTGGACGCAAATGTTCAGCCATATGTGGCTGAAAATTTCCAACAGTTTTGGCAATTTTTGGCTGAATTTTTTTCAGCCATGTTTGGCTGGAAATTCTCTGCATTTTCAGCCCTATTTGGCTGGAATTTTTCAGCCCTTTGAACCTCAGTTGGCTGGTCTACATGGCCCTAGTCAAGCGCACCATTTTGGAACAAAGGCATGAGTGTATCGAACACATCTTGTGAGCTAACTGTTGGTAGTTTGTTGCATTCAAGTAGAGAGAAAACTGAATTTTCAGCAAATACCACATCTCGACTCACAATAATTGTGTTCGTCAATGGATCATACAACCGATATCCCTTACTTTCAGCACTATAACCAACAAATATACATTTCTTTGCCTTGTCATCAAGTTTGTGATGTTGTTGTGATGGCACAAGAGCATATGCCAAACAACCAAACACACGCATATGACTAACCATAGGCTTATGACCATTCCAAGCCTCATAAGGAGTGATGACTCTCAATGCTTTTGTAGGGCAGCGATTCAACACATAATTTGCACACATGACCGCTTCCATCCAAAATTTATGAGGAAGATGCTTTCCTTTAACCATACATCGTGCCATTTCAAGTAGAGTTCTATTTTTACGCTCGGTAACACCATTTTGTTGAGGTGTATATGGCACCGTACATTGGTGTGAAATACCTCTTTCACGAAGAAAAGCACTAAACTCATGTGACATGTATTCACCACCACGATCCGTGCATAGAGTCAAAAGCTTTTGTGAAGGAAAATTTTCAGCCATAGCTAAAAATGCTTTGAAGCAAGAAAATACCTCATTCTTTGCTTTCATAGGATACACCCATGTATGGCGAGTAGCATCATCAATGAAGGTAACAAAATATACATGCTTCCCAAAAGATGGAGTCTTGACGGGACCACATACATCACTATGAACAAGTTGCAATTTTCTTGTAGTGTGTGTGTGACTATCTTTTGGAAAAGAAGCACGATGCATTTTTCCAAGAATGCAACCTTCACATGCATGCTTTTCAATGGACTCAAGTGTAGGCAAGCCAATAACCATGTCCTTCTTTTGCAAGTAGAGAAAACTATTGAAGTTTAAATGACCAAAACGAGCATGCCAAAGCTCCATTTCAGCCATGGAAGAAGTATGAGCAACTAAGGCATTCGAGGCAGCCCTCTTGTATGTATCCATGCGATACAAACCATTACATAATGTACCGGACATCACGATAACATTGCCATTGCTGAAATCATGAACCATACACTTATCATCAACAAAGTGTACATGAAGTCCAACTTTGGCAATCAACGGAACTGAAATTAAGTTCTTCTTGATACCGGGCACATACAATGCATTTTTCAAGAGAATCACACCTCCATTTGCAGCCGTAAGCTCAATTTCTCCTACTCCAATGATAGGATAAGAGGCATTGTTTGCACACACCACATGTCCTCCTTTAGGTGCATCTTTCAAAGAGGCAAAAAATCTTTTGCATGATGTTATGTGCTTTGAAGCACCACTATCAAAGAACCAATCCGAATCAGCCTCACTCACAACCATACATTTAGAATGTAAAGAAGCATCATAATGACATGTAACAACACATGCCCAAAAATCTTGAGCCATGTTAGCTTCATCATTCTTTGCATTTGCTGAATTTTCAGCAATAGACATGCCCGATACCTTCTTCTTTTCATTGCGTTTAGCAAGCTTTCTACACTCATCAATAGTATGACCAGCCTTCCGGCAATATTTGCATCTCTTCTTCTTTTGCAAATCACTATCATTAGAGCAATGAGTGGAAGAGGAAGCTTGAGGCTTTGGTTTTGATGAACCAAGAGCTGAACCATACTTGCTTTTCCCCTTTTGTGAGATAGCAAGTGCTTGCGTTCCTTTAATCAAACCACTCCTATTCACTCTAGATTGCTCTTCTTGCAAAAGAAGAGACACAACCTCATCAAATGCATACATATTAGGATTTCCTTTTGCAACCAAACGAAGTGTAGTAGCAAAGCTTTGAAAAGATTTTGGTAATCCTTTCAACAATGTAGAAATGAGTGATGCATCCGGAATGATCTCATCTATGTTTGCCAATTGCTCTTTCAAGTCCTTGATGCGTGTCACATACACATCCACTGACTCATTTTCAGCCATACATACATCCTCAAGTTGCTTCCTCAAGTATGCAACACGTGCTTCATTACGCACGGCATACAAAGAAGCAAGAGTGTCCCATGCTTGTCGTGATGTAGAACATGACTGAATGTGTGGAACTATATGACGCTTCACTGAAAGCGCAATCAAAGCATGAGCTTGAGCATCTTTTCCATCCCATCTAAGCTGCTCCTGTGTAGGTGGAGAAGGAGAAACCATAGTACTCGAAGAAGAAGCTCCATCTGTGACAGTAGACTGTGAAGTAGAAGCACCTGCCGGTCTTCGATCTACATCTGCCACTATGTTCCAAAGTTGTTTTGCAACAAGAACCTGCTTCATCATGTAAGACCACATCAGATAGTTGGTCCCATCAAGCTTATCTTCAGCTTGAAGCATGCCAAACAAGTCATTGCTGCCCGCCATTTCACTAAGGAACAAGAATGTGACAAAATCTTCACTTCGACGAAAATTGAAATGAGTGCTGAAACTTCAGCTCACAAACGTCACTCTGATGGCGATTCTAACTGCACGAATGTCTTCGAAATGGGGGTAAAACCCCAGCGCACCTGGTGGAAATGCTTCCGGGCTGCTGAAATTCACACTTCTATGCTCCGAAGTCGATTTGCACTATTAAAGTGCACGCACGCCGCGACGCGAAAAACCGAAACTTGAGAAGAAGCTGAACCTGCTCTGATACCACTGTTGGGTGTGTGTAGAAGTGCGAGAGACACACAAGAAGCACACACAAGGAGCACAAACGCAGCAAGACACACGGAGAAGACAATGGCTGGAATAGCTCTCTCTATTGATTGATGAACTGAACTGAAGTAAGAGTTGAATAATATCCCTAAGTACAAAGTACCACCACATATGAGAGTATCAAGTATGTGGTAACATGAGGAGAAAACCTCTAGCCAGCACTAGAGTAAAAAGTGCCCATGTATAGGGAAAAGGTTCACATCAAAGCTACTCGAGGAACACATAAATGTAACAGATAATCAGATTATTAATATCAAATACCACTATTTGTAGATTCTGATCAATCAGATGGAACTCCACCACTTTCTCCTCATCGTGCAATGACTTTATACTGTAAGTATATCAAACATCTAATTTTAAATATATTTGATGGATACATAACTTTCTTTTTTTGTTTCTTGTTATGTGCAGATTCTGATCAATCAGAGGGTACTCGACCACCTCCTACCCATGCAACGACTTCACATGTGTCCTCCGATAGGAATTATGATGAATTTTACTATGAAGAGCATATTATATGTTGGTGTAACTCTTGTTATGGCATGTATCGAAGACCACTATTGGGATGTATTGAACATGAGGCAGAGTATGGTACTTTTGAGTGTGCACCATCACCTAGTCAACGTGATAATGCTTGGGTATGTATTTACTATATATATTAATGTCATTATTTTATTTAAAAACCATATATAAAATCAAATTATTGTTGATATACAGGAATACTTGCTCAATGATGATGATGATGATGATATTTTTCTCATAATGTTAATATAGCTCGTACACATCATGGACTTGTTGTTCATCAATTACAAGCACAGGTTTCTAGAAATCCTCTACCTCCTGGTTTAGAGAATGAAATGGCTGGAGATTATCCATTGCCAGCTCATGATCGTTCTTTAGTAAAAACATATGATAGAAGAAGATATGGAGGGTGGAATAGAGGACCAATTCCTTTAGATGGAGAGGTTTTCCACTTTTGGGGTAATCTCTATATGATTGCTCCATCCACAATTACTAATGCTGGTCGTGGTCTCTTTATTGTAGAGGATTTTTATGTGCCTTCGAACTCTGAAGCCACTCTTATGTCATTTTGTGGTCCTATATATGGATGGGGAGATTGGCATCCACTTTCACGTTATGTTCAAAGCATGAGTACTTATGGAATATGCTTGAATGCAGCATCCCTTACTAATAGAAGGATTTTACATGTAGAAAATGAAAGATTATATATTGATGGAAGACCTTACACACATGGTTTAATAAATAGTAGTCTAGGGTTACATAATAGTTCAAGGACTAATTTTACATTTGAGGAGCGTGAAAATAGTCATGAATCACCATACATGAGTAGAGATGTATCAAGATACATAGTTGTCAATGTTATTACTACATTACATGCTGGTGATGAACTATTAATGAATTATGGATGGTGTAGACCTCCAAGAGCACCTTTTAGCTAGAGAGAATAAAAATTTTCTATCCATATTTAATAAGTTATATACTTAATTTTATATTTAAAGTTTACTTTTTATATATACTTAATTTTATATTTAAAGTTTACTTTTTATTCATTTATGGAATACTAATGAATTTTATTTATATGTGTAGATTCCAACGTATGATATTGATGATATTCCTCCACAACATTCACAATTACCAGTAAGACCTCATTTATCAAAAGCTTCCATGAGGAGGCTACACAAACCTAATCCTGTGCAATATGCAAAGTTGAAAGATGTATATTCAAAAGACGATAAAGTACAAGATTTGTGTGACAATGATGAAGATGATGGCATGGTAGATTTAATTGAGGATTTTGACAGTGAGAGCATTGATATTTCTAAAAATGAGAAATATCTTTGAGAGGAATGTCTAAAGCATGTATATGAAGGAAGTCATTTGACACGACTAAGTGTGAGCTTACTTATTCTCAACCTTCAAAATCGTTTTGGATGGAGTAATGTATCTGTTTCGACACTATTAAGGTATAATTTTCAATTTTCTATCTATATATATATATATATATATATATATATATATATATATATATATATATATATATATATATATATGTATATATATATATATATATATATATATATATATATATATATATATATATATATATATATATATATATATATATATATATATATATATATATATATATATATACATGCAGGTTTTTATTCTTACTTTAGATAAGGTAAGAACAAGAACTTGAATTGAATGGACACTTTTTGTCCGCGCATCTTTTAAAACTATTAATGAATCTTTCAAAATATTCACGAAAAATTTGATTGTATGGATGGCAGGATACGATTGTTTGTTTTGGAGGATATGAAGTATGTACCTTCATTGAATGATTTGTTGATTCTATCATATGTTCAGTTTGAAAGTGTGAGAAGTGGATTTATAATTGCTATTCAAAGAATTTGGCACTGTTTATAGGCCATACAATGGTGACCTGGATGAATCGCATGCATAGAGGTTACTCAAGATAGAGCAATCTGATTATAATGGACTAGTGCCAGCAGGATTCCTAAAGTTCAGATGCTCATCACTGACATGCAAGAGGTTTACTGCATACCCCAGGAATCCTGCTGGTACTCATCCCTTATAATCAGGTTCCTCTATCTTGAGTAATCTCTGTGCATGCGATTCATCCAAGTCACCATCGTATGGCCTATAAACAGTGCCAAATTCTTTGAATAGCAATTATAAACCTGCTTCTCACACTTTTAAACTGAACATATGATAGAATCAACAAATCATTCAATGAAGGTACATAGTTCATATCCTCCAAAACAAACAATTGTATCCTGCCATCCAAAACAATCAAATTTTGCGCGAATATTTTGAAAGATGCACATAAGCATACACATATATAAAATTATATGCATATATATATGTATATTTATTTATTTACTTTTTTTAATATATCTTTTTTTGATAAACTTACAGATTATTATCTGAAAAGTTTTTACCAAGTCAGAATATTCTTCCTATCTCACATGATGGAATGAAGAAGATAATCAACAATCTTGGTATAGATTATCAATGTATACATGCATGTCCTAACGATTGTATTTTATATAGAGGTGAATATGCAGACTCTTTGACATGTCCCAAATGTCATTCTCCTCGATATAAGGGCGAAGAAGGTAAAATCCCAAAAAAGGTATTGAGACATTTTCCATTGGCTCCACGGATTAGACATATGTCTCAAAGCCCCGAATTATCAAAGGTTTTGACTTGGGGACATGATCACAAAAGTACTGATGGAACAATCAGAATCCTCATGATAGTGTTGCTTTTCAGCATATTGATTCTACATGGCCTGAATTTACACAAAATCCACAGAATCTAAAGTTAGGAGTTGCATTAGATGGGGTTAATCCATTCTCCATGAAATCCAGTAAATGGTCAACATGGCTAGTGATAGTCATAAACTACAATCTTCTGCCATATCTTAGCATTAAAAAGGAACATTTAATGCTTTCACTTTTAATCCCAGGCAAAAGACAAGTTAAAGATATGAATATATATCTTGCTCCTCTCATTGACGATCTTCAAGAGTTATGGAGAGGTATTAATGTCGTTGATGTATCGAAAAGCATCAATGAAAATCATATTACGGTTCGTGGTATTGTGGCTTGGACTATTCACGATTTTCCAGGATATGGTGTTTGTTCAGGTATTGATGTAATTTTTTCATTCAATATGCATGTAAATAAATATGATTTAATCTAATTATATTTTTATCATTTTCCATGATGCAGGAATATCTACTAAGGGTTATAAAGCTTGTCCATATTGTGGTGATTGGTTGAGATCAATCTATAGTAAGAATCTCAACAAAAATATTTATCTTTGACATCGATGATTCTTGCCTGATGATCATCCATTAAGATCTAAAAGAGAAGCGATACATTTTGATGGAAAGCTTGAAACAGGTTAGTGTCCAAAACCTATGATGGCTATGGATTGGTATAAAAAATGGACAGATGGACCTCTGATAGATCCAGAAGTAGAAATCTTCAGTGATTATTCAGAAAATGAGTATGTGAACAGAGGTAAAGGAAAATTGGCACTCGCAGAGAACATATCAATATGGTATTCTTTGGAGCATTGGAAAGAGTTAAAACTATGGCACTATGGCAGTATTGGTTATTCACTATGGCAGCATGTTCTTGGACTAAAAGATACCACAACATCAAGGAATGATTTGAAAGATAAAAAATCCAAACCAAAGTTATGGCCAGTTTTTGATAGACATCAACAAGAAACAACTTATGCACCTGCTCCTTGGGTACTTACAACAAAAGAGATACAGACTATCAACAATAGAGTTCAATTGATTAAGACTCCTACAGGATATGGAGCATCTTTTCAAAACATGTTTACTATGAATGATAAGAGCTTATCTGGGTTAAAGACCCATGACTGGCATAACTTTTTGAAACATATTTTACCTTTGGTTATCGATGGATGTACAACGAAAGGAGTACGAGATGTGATCTATCGTCTTGGATCACTTATAAGGTAATTATGATACTTTTATATTTAATATGTATGAATATTGGATATCTTTTATTTTTTAATTAACTTCTTTATAATTGTTTTTATGGTCGAGCGATTTATGGGAGTATTAAAAGGTTATGTGCGACAAAGAGCGAAACTAGAAGGATCCATGGTGAAGGGTTGGATGCTTGAAGAGTGCATGTATTACGTTAGTGAGTACCTTGAAAGAGTTCATGAAGAAGCTCCACGTGCATGGACTAACGATTCTTCTTCAAAAATAACAGATGAGGTATTATCAGGTAAGGGGGTTCCATTCTTATTTCCATTTCAAGGAAAAAAATGATGTTTCTACTTTTGTACCATATAATAGCAAATGCATGCAAGCATTCCTTAGCGAGTACGAGGAACTTCAAAATCTCCGAAGTAAAAGGCGAAAAAACAAAAGATTTAGATGTAATCTCGATAATAATGAGATTATAGATATATCTTCTTTCACGGATTGGCTATATAGTCGTTGGCAACGCATCAACACAAATAATGAAGAAATCTCAGATGAGCAAAGAGAGTTAATGATAGGTTGTGAACGAAAGGTAATTTTATTAAAATAATATTTTATTTTTTTCATATATGTATGTTAGTTTCTATTTACTAATTGGATTTATTTTGCAGGCTCGAATGTTCACTAATATGTGGGCTTTTGGACAGCATATTAGAATCAAAGCCATTGATTCTTTACGTAAACAGAGGATTCTAGTATTGTTGCTTCTTTCAAGCAACTATCACGTGCTAGCTCAAAAGACACGGACCTTATAGATAGCGAACTTGGTTACGTAGGAACTATTGTTGGTATCTACGAAATTTCATTTCGTACATTCAAACAGGTAGAAAAAAGTTTATATTTTTTTAATAGAGTTAGTTATTTTTTTAAGCACCTAATAATGAGTTTTTCTTGTTATATATTTTGATAGGTCATTTTGAAGGTTGACTGGTTTCGAGCGGATTATAAAGGTACTAAGTGGTTTCGAGCGGGGTATAAAGGTACTAATTCCACATTAAGAAAGGAATTATCTGGGTTTTGGGCAATTGATTCTTCCAAGGTAATGCAATCTACTAAAGAACCATATATTCTTCCTAGGCATAATGAACAAGCATTTTTTTATAAAAACCCAGATACTCATCCTTGGTGGCAAGTCATTCATGTGCAACCTAGAGGTAGGTCATTGTTTGAACAGTTTATTGTTAGAGAGATCGAAGAAAGTCCTCTTGATGATTCAGCATCAGATACTGATACATCAACATATGAAATAGAAATTAGAATCATTATACGTGATAATGATACTAATCTTTTTGATGAAGAGGATAATTCTCTACATGCTGATTCTATTGATGAGGAAGAGGAATTACTAGAAATAGATATTAATCCATCAATAGATGATGTGATTCATGAGAACATAGATTTAACAATAGAAGAAATAAATGAAATCAATAAGGATAATGAAGATGAGACTATATTGATGTCTTACAAAAATGATGGCAATAATGAAAACATATGAGCAAATTAGATAGTAAATTCTACTCTAGTTATCGATCAATAACTTGAAGCTTCTGAATGGATATCAGATAATAGATTTTTTTATTAACTTGAATAATGATGAATCCTACTAGAGAGATGAAATCATGTTCTTCTAAGTTAAAACATGAAGCTCAGGGGTATGCCTAATTATTTTATATATAGCTTTATCTTCGAGGAGCAGATTTTTATCATGTATGTATGCATGTGTGTGTATTCATGTGTAATATATGTATACATATGTTAGTATGCATATATATGTATTTCATGTATATGTATGTGTTTGCATGTGTGTGATATATGTATACATGTGTTAAATATTCATATGTGTATATATGCATATGCATTTATGTAAAATATTCATGTATTCATGTAATATATGCAAGTGTTTATAATTGTGTACATGTATATATGTATATGTGTCTATGTGTAAATATGTACATGTAAATATGTATGCATGTATATATATGTTTATGTGTGCATGTAGGCATGTATATGTGATGTGTACATGTATATATGTATATATGTCTATGTGTAAATATGTACATGTAAATATGTTAGTATGTATATATATATTTATGTGTGCATTTAGGCATGTATGTGTGATGCATAATATATCTACTCCATTTTATATTTATGTATCCTATCTACATGATGTGTATATATCTTTATATATTATGATCCTTGTTGATTCGAGTAGCTATATATAGAGGCATAAGGTTGGGGAGGCATCTCTCTAGTAGGACGTTGGAGGAATAGATGCAATGTGTACATATACTTCAAACATATGGCTAAAAGGTTGAATTAGAGTTTTTAAATTAGGGGTTTTAAAACCCTAATATCGAAATTAGTGTTTTCAATTTAGGATCTTTGAAGTAGGATTTATTTATTTATTTATGCATATGCATGTGTTGTGTATGTATGTGTATCTACATGTGCATATGCATGTGTTGTGTGTGTATATATGCATGTGTATATGTATATATGCATGTAAATATGATTATATGAGTCTATGTGTGTGTACATATGATTATGCATATGTATGTGTATGTGAGCATGTGTACGTGTATGTGAGTATGTGTATGTGTCTATGTGTATTCATCATATGTGTGTAACTGCATGCATGTGTATGTGTGTGTAAAAATGTGCATGTATATGTGTGTATGTATAAATGTGCATGTATATGTATATGTGTGTAAATGTGCATGTATGATGTATATGTGTGTGTATGCGTGTATTTATACCTCTAGTCTCACTCTTCTCTCTCTCTCTCTCATATACATACATACATGCATAAACACACATACTCATATCCACATATATATACATAAAAGCAGTGCATACTGTGCATTATCGCGACGATGAGCCATAAGTGTCCGCATCTCTTTTAGACACCACTTAAGTGACCATCCTCTTCCAAAATCTGTCTCAAGTGAACTAAGTACATATTTTTTATCCCTCTCATCATGCTCACTACAAAAAAACAAACTAAGGTAAATAAAACATAAGATATTTATTTCAATTTATATGTAAAATTTTTACTTACTTCCACGGTAAGTGGACAAAGCGCAGGTAAGAGTTGCATAGTGCCCGCATCCTTCTCTTGAACTCCAATCCATTCCCTATGTACACAATGTTCCCCTCTGGCTCTATAACGCACTCTAGTCCTAAGGTGCCTATGCATGTCCTCATAGGCAACTCTGCTCTGCTATCACGTGCTGGAGGTGGTATAGGTGTCTTGAAAATAGATAGATAAAAATAAATAAAAATATGTGTTATAATATCATTAAAAAAGTTTATGAAAAAACATACCTATGAGCAGATAGCTCTCTTCCTGCATGTGGAGCCGCAGAAGAGCCCCCGTGTGATCGTTGGGTAAGCATCTGGATCATATAGTCTAGCTCCTCATCAGACATCTCTGAGTAATCACACATTATGGCCCCTAGTGTATCATACGGAACTCTTGCTCTCATAAGACTTTTTATGAGAGTGAGTTTCGCCTTTCTCTCTCTACTCGGATCCATAATACCTAACATATAAAACAAAATGGTTAGAAATCAATATATATACGTGTACATATGTATGTGTGTATGCATTAAGTATGTGTATGTATGCATGTGTGTGTGTATGTATGTGCGTGTATGTGTGTGTGTATGTGTGTATGCATGTGTATGTGTGTGTATGCATCATTATGTGTGTATGTGTGTATGTGTCTATGTGTGTATGTGTGTGTGTGTATGTGTGTGTGTTTGTGTGTGTGTCTATGTGTATGTGTGTGCATCTATGAGTGTGTATGTGTTTATGTGTGTGTATGTGTCTATGTGTGTGTATGTGTCTATGTGTGTATGTGTATGCATGTATGTATGCATATGTGTGTATGTGTGTGTATGCATTATGTATGCATATGTGTGTGTATGCATTATGTATGCGTATGTATGCATGTATGTATGTATGTATGCATATGCATATGCATTATGTATGTATATATATGCATGTATGTGTATGTGTGAGTATGTCTCTCTATGTGTCTGTATGCATATATGTGTGTGTATGCATATATGTGTGTATGTGTGTGTGTACATGTGTTTGTATGTGTGTGTGCATGTGTATGTGTGTTTATGCATCATTATGTGTGTATGTGTCTATGTGTGTTTGTGTGTGTGTATATGTGTGTGTGTGTGTGCGTGTGTCTATGTGTATGTATGTGTGTCTATGAGTGTGTATGTGTTTATGTGTATGTATGTATCTATCTGTGTGTATGTGTCTATGTGTGTATGTGTATGCATGTATGCATGCATATGTGTGTATGCATGTGTATGTGTGTGTATGCATCATTATGTGTGTATGTGTCTATGTGTGTATGTGTGTGTGTATATGTGTGTGTGTCTATGTGTATGTGTGTGTGTCTATGAGTGTGTATGTGTTTATGTGTATGTATGTATCTATGTGTGTGTATGTGTCTATGTGTGTATGTGTGTATGTGTGTATGTGTATGCATGTATGTATGCATATGTGTGTGTATGCATATGTATGTGTGTATATGCATCATTATGTGTGTATGTGTCTATGTGTGTATGTTTGTGTGTGTGCGTATGTGTGTGTGTATATGTGTGTATATGTGTATGTGTCTATGTGTATGTGTCGCTATGCGTCTATGAGTGTGTATGTGTTTATGTGTGTGTATGTGTCTATGTGTGTGTATGTGTGTATGTGTATGCATGTATGTATGCATATGTGTGTATGTGTGTGTATGCATTATGTATGCATATGTGTGTATGCATTATGCATGTGTATGTAAGCATGTGCATTATGTATGCATATGCATATGCATTATGTATGCATATGTGTGTCATCTTTCCATGTTCTTGTGAAGTGTACTACTCACTACCATTACTCTCAGTTTTCTCAGTCAGCTTGCAGAGATGTTTTCTCTGAGCTTGGTGCATCATTTTCAGTGATTTAACTTAGTAAAGTTAGCTCTATAAGTCTACTATATGCTCATAAATTTTCATGTAATTTGGATGTTGCAATCTTCAGTTATGTTCATTTGAAGTCAACAGGGTCTGTTCATCTTCACCTCTCTGTCTAGTACCCGACTTTTTCACTCATCTTGTCAGAGGTGTTTCTCAGTGGTTACTTACCCAAATTCAGTGATTTAAAGCTTGTTGGATTCCGCTTACTGTTTAGTATAACCATACAAATTTTCATGACCATTTAATTTCTACATTTTGAGTTATGGTGATTTTTCTGCTCATTGGTCTATTTCTGTAGCAGCCCGTGAAAATCGGGATGATGTCATCACTTGTTAAAACTCATTCTCAGTGTGTGCTTTGTTATTTTTGATGAGATTAATCTTGAAAGTTAGCTCTTTAAGCTACCTAGACTTCCCCAAGAGGAATTAAGCTAATTGCTGCTGTGCTCAGAGAATCATGTAAAACACTGGACAGGTGTATGAACCAAGAATAGCAAGTTTTCACCTCTGAGCTAACTCCAACTTATCTGTTTTGATCTATCTTTTTGAGAGTGATCTTCCAAGGTACATAGGGTGTCTAATACATCCATTGGCAAGCTAAAAGGGCCCACCATCTACTCGTGGAGTTCATTTGGCTGGTGTAGATCAAGGATTTTGCAACACCTCTTCATCTTCAAACACATACTTATCCATCTCTTCACAGTGGTATTAGAGCAAGGTTGGACAACATGGCAGATGGATTTCCTTCATCAATTGACAAATTGGACAGAGGTAACTACTCAGCTTGGTCATTAAGGATGGAAGCTTATCTCCAAGGTAGAAGTTTATATGGTTATGTGGCTGGAGATGAAGTTATGCCAAGTTTCAGGAACAAAAGTCAACCAACACAAGAAGAGCAAGAAAGATTGAGCACATGGTGCTCCAAGGATGCACTTGCAAGGTCTTATCTCCTCAACTCTATCTCAGATTTTTTGTTGCCTCACATTAGAAGTTGTAAGACATCTCAGGAAGTGTGGGATGCACTTGAAGCTTTCTTTTCTTCAAGTACCAAAGCTAGGAAGCATCAACTATGGCTGGATTTCACAACTCTCAAGAAGGCTCCCAAACAAAATGTGACTGATTTTGTCACAAAGATCAAGGACATAGCGGATCAGTAGGGAAGCATTGGAGAGGTAATAGATGAAGAGCAAATTCTAAGGCAGGTCATCAATGGCTTGAAGGCAGATGACAAGTGGGAAGCATTCACCACAGCTATGGATTTGTACATGGACATGCATGTACCTGATTTCAACACACTCATTGGACAACTACTTACTCAAGAGGCAAAGCTTATCAAAAATGGAGAAAGCTCTAAAGGTAATCAATCTTCAGCTTTATACATGGATAAAAGCAAGTCTAAAGATAACAAAGGAAATGCAAAGAAAGTGGATGATGAAGCAGGTACATATCAAGCTAACTATGCAGGTAGAGGAAGACATGGCAGAGGTAGAGGAAGAGGAGGTAGACAAGGCAGGGGGAGATCCCAAGACTGCAACTCATGTTCTATTTGTGGATTAACTAATCATACAACTGAAAATTGTTTTAGGAATTCCAGGAATCAAAGAGGCAGAGGATACAATAGAGGAAGTTATGGCTACTCAAGAAGAAGGTTCAACAACTACCATGGCAACTACAACAACTACAATCATTCAAACTATCAAGGAGGCTACAAAGGAAGGAGAGACTACAATAACTACACAGAAGACTCAAACAAAGAGGATTCGTTATTGATCATGAACATGGCTATGCCACAAGGTAAATCTGATGAGCATGTTTTCTACATAGATTCAGGTTGTTCAAATCATGTGGCAGGAAATGTGGCACTCCTATCAGATTTAGAAGATCCAAGGAATAAGCATGAGGTACAAACAGGAGATGATACAAAACATCCAGTGGAGAAAATAGGCAATGTCAAAGCACCTGATGGAAACATCAACCTACTCAGTAAGGTACTCTATGTCCCTACCATTACAAAGAATTTGATAAGTGTTGGGCAGATAGTAGAGAAAGGGTTGCAAGTCAGGTTCACAAAAGCAGGAGCATTTGTTGAAGATCCAAGTCAAGGATTCAGAAGAATTGCAAAAGGTGAAAAGACAGGTAGATTGTTCACATTTGAATTAGAGGACACTAGAAACATTGCTCTCTTTAATTATGGTAGTCAGACACTCACAGAATTGGAAGTATGGCACAAAAGGTTAGCACATATTGGTGAAAGGTCATTAAAGCAAATCTGCAGGGACCAAAGTGTACTTGGACTTCCTAATTTGTCAAAACAACATATGATTTATAAGTGCAGTGCATGTCAATTTGGAAAGTCTCACAGGTTACCATTCATGAAGAAAGGTTATATGCATGGAGATCTCTTGGAGTTGGTTCATACAGATGTATGGGGACCTAGCAAGGAAGCTTCAATATCTGGATCAAGGTATTATGTTTCCTTTATTGATGATTGCAGCAGATGGACTATCCTATTCTTTATGAAACACAAAGATGAAGTTTTTTCATGTTTCAAAAGATATTTGGCTCTTGTGGAGAATCAAACAGGTAAATCACTAAAAAGGCTAAGGTCAGATGGAGGGGGAGAATACTTCTCCCATGATTTTGATTCTTTTCTTCAAGAAAGAGGAATCAAAAGAGAGGTAACTACAAGGTACACTCCTAAGCAAAATGGAGTGGCAGAAAGGAGGAATAGGACAATTGTTGAAGCTGCAAGGTCTATGTTAAATGAAAAGCATTTACCTAATTACTTATGGGCTGAGGCTGTATCTACAGCCACTTACTTGATTAACAGGTTGCCTTCAAAATCCCTTGATGGGATGACTCCATATGAGGCTTGGAATGGAAGAAGACCAAGCTTAGATCATTGTAAAATTTTTGGATGTATTGCTTTTGCTCATGTTCCTTCACAGGTTAGAGGCAAGATGGATCCAAAGGCAGAAAGGTGTGTATTTATTGGATATGACAACAATCAAAAGGGCTACAGGTTATACAACCCTACCAACAAAGGATTCTTGGTAAGCAGAGATGTAGTTTTTGATGAGAACAATTAATGGTATGAAGATTCATGCAGGAAGATCAATTTACCATATGATCTTGAAGAAGATTTTCCAAAGCTTGGTAGAGAACAATCAAAGATTGAAGAACAAGACACCTCAGAGGATGATGAAGAATCTCACATGGAAAAGATCAAAGCATGGAAGTCTAAAGGTAAAGCAAAACTGCAGGAACTTGGACATGAGGCAGAATCATCACATCATGGCCTAAGAAGATCTATGAGGGAAAAGAAAAAACCAGAAAGGTATGGGTTTGACACCTCATTAGTAACTAAACATTCTATCTACATAGCACAGGACATAAACCAAGAGGAGCCATCATCATTTGAAGAGGCCAAAGCAAAAACAGAATGGAAGCATGCAATGAAGGAAGAGATTGAAGCACTTGAGGAAAACAACACTTGGGATTTGGTGCCCAAGACTTCGTCCATGAAGGTAATAGGCTCAAGATGGGTCTATAAACTCAAGAAGAATTCCGATGGTTCAATTAACAGGTATAAGGCAATTGCACAAACTCAGGGAATTGATTATGAGGAGACCTTCTCTCCTGTGGCAAAGATGCCTACTATTAGGGTTTTGCTTAGTATTGCCTCTTCCAAGAATTGGAAGATACTTCAACTAGATGTAAAGAATGCATTCTTGAATGGTTGGATAACAGAAGAGGTATATATGGCACAACCACCTGGTTTTGAGAATCAAGTTTATCCTGATTATGTGTGTAAACTTAACAAAGCATTGTATGGTCTCAAGCAAGCTCCAAGAGCTTGGAATTTCAGGCTTGTTTCATTCTTGCAGGACAAAGGCTTTCAACCAAGCAAGGCAGATCCTTCACTCTTTATTAAAAAGAGTAATTCCGAGGTCATCTACCTATGTGTATATGTAGATGATATTATATTGATAGGAAATGATGCAGATGGTATGAAGAAGATCAAAGATCAGATGAGAGAAGAGTTCAAGATAAGTGATTTGGGTTCACTTACCTACTTCCTAGGTTTGGAAGTTGTCTACAAAGATCATGGTTTGTTTCTCACTCAAAGGAAGTACATTAAGGACATGTTGGCAAAATTCAAGATGCAAGATTGTAAGATTGCAGGTACTCCAATGGAGGTCAATCACAAATTGAGCTCACATGAAGGTGAACTCATAGAGGACATCACATCATATCAAAGTCTAGTGGGTAGTCTCAACTATGCCACATTGACAAGAGTAGATATATGTTACAGTGTGAGTGTGCTAAGCCAATTTATGCACACACCAAGGAAACCACATATGGATGCTGCCAAAAGGATTCTCAAGTATCTCAAAGGAACCATAAATGAAGGACTTTATTATCCTTATGTATCTGATTTAGGTTTGAAGCTATTTTCTGATGCAGATTGGGCTGGCTCCAAGGAAGATAGAAGGAGCACTTCAGGTTATCTTACCTTTGCAGGTTCAAAGCTTATTTCATGGTCATCCAAGAAGCAACCCACAGTTGCTCTCTCTTCTACTGAAGCTGAATATAGAGGTCTTGCCATAGCTACACAAGAAGCTATGTGGATGAAGACATTATTCAAAGATCTTGGATTGGAGTTTGGAACTCCAACTATTTTTGGTGACAATATGAGTTCTATTCACTTGGCTGCTAATCCTATTTTTCATGCAAGGACTAAACATATTGAAGTTCATTATCACTATGTACGAGAGAAGTTTCTAAGCAAAGAGATTCAAATATCATATGTGTCCACTCATCAACAATGTGCAGATATTCTAACCAAAACATTGGATGGTACAAAGCTTTGCAAATTCAAGGCTATGATTGGTTTAGAGGTAATCTTGGAAGATTGAAGACCTCAAGCATACTTGGCTTGAGGGGGAGCTGTTGGAGCAAGTCTATGACAAGCCTAAGTATTGGCTTGAGTCTCACAAAGTCTTAGAAGAAGCTTTAATTAGAAGACTATGTAAAGTTCACTTGTGAACTACCTCTTGTAATTTTTTTGAGAGTTTACTTAATGTAAAAGTAAGAGAATCTTAAGTGGTTGAGTCCACATGATCAAGAATGGAAAGAGGAGCCACGAATTCATGATTTGTGGTAGGTAGAGAATCAAATCAATCATTGATTGATTGGAGAGTGATTGAGGGAAGTTAGCCTCCCAAACTCAACTATAAATAGATGGCAGTTTTAGTCGTGGTTAGAGAGACCTATGTGAAGACCTCCAAGAGCTGAGCTTTATGCCATATCAAGGTGTGATTACAAGGCACACATATGTATCAGTAAGTCATTGTATTGTACAAGAAATATACTTTCATTTTCATGATTATCTGGTTTCATCTTTCCATGTTCTTGTGAAGTGTACTACTCACTACCATTACTCTCAGTTTTCTCAGTCAGCTTGCAGAGATTTTTTCTCTGAGCTTGATGCATCATTTTCAGTGATTTAACTTGGTAAAGTTAGCTCTATAAGTCTACTATATGCTCATAAATTTTCATGTCATTTGGATGTTGCAATCTTCAGTTATGTTCATTTGAAGTCAACAGGGTCTGTTCATCTTCACCTCTCTGTCAGGTACCCAACTTTTTCACTCATCGTGTCAGAGGTGTTTCTCAGTGGTTACTTATCCAAATTCAGTGATTTAAAGCTTGTTGGATTCAGCTTACTGTCTAGTATAACCATACAAATGTTCATAATCACTGGATTTCTAAATTTTGAGTTATGGTGATTTTTCTGCTCACTGGTCTATTTCTGTAGCAGCCCGTGAAAATCGGGATGATGTCATCACTTGTTAAAACTCGGTCCCTTGGGATTGTTTCCCATAAAGGCAAAAGGCAATTTGGTTAGTGAATTACAGGCATGAAAGTGATCTGTCTATCAACTGAATTCAATTCTTGAGCTAATTGTGGACTTTTTCAGGTTCTTTGAGAGCATCGAAGGGTACTCGAAGCAAGAGTAAGTGCGAGCTTGGGAACACGCTTCCTGGGCATACAAGGGCAACCAAGGGAAGAAACTTAAGGTTGGAAATTCTCAACACCCTCTGTCAATCCCTATCATAGGCTAAGTACGGATAGAGGTTTTGATTAATTAGGAACACGTTAAGAACAACCAAGTCCAAGAACTCTAATCACTCAAGTGCAAGTGCTAGGAGATTACAATTGCAAAAAAACCTAAGGGAAAAGAATTTAAATCGAGCGACCACACTCAAAGTACGATAAAAACTTAAGTGTTCCTTGCGATGAAGATTAATTGGACAAGAAGTGACACCCTAAGAGCAATTAAAAAAGAACAAGTAACTGATACAAAAGAACTCAGCAACGCAAAGTGTACTTGGGAAAAAATTGGGATTATTCAATTGGGCTTATGTACCTTAGATCAGGACGACACCTAGGGAGAGATAGACAAAGTCTTAGATCTTCAGAGGCTAGTGTCAATCATACTGCTAGGTCTTGGGCCCAGCAGTTGAGCCATCATTCATACTATCCTAGCTCTGAGACTAGCGAGTCTGAGATGTCCCACGGTATGGAGAGACCTACAGGAAGTTCTGGAGTGCCATATTTACATAGGGTGGAAGGCCCTTACAAGACGCAACTCAAATACCTTAGGACCAACTGATTAGGTGCTAGCATCTATGAGGACGGCCTAGGAAGATCTGTGGTCCAGATTAAAAACCCTGACCAATCCATTGGACTAGAACATCCAGGGTCAAGTTTGAAAATGGAGCGTACTTGGACAAAGAAGGGACAATATATGTAGTCACCAGTCACCCAGATAGGACAGATGAATTTGGGAATGTGATCCCAGAAACAGACTTAGGTGACCTAGAGCAAGGAAACATGGGTATAGAACCTAGAACCCCCCGAGGATTATTACACCAGAGTGGATTCCCCAAGACAATAAAAGCATAGAACTACTCCTGAACCGAGAGACTGATGAAGCCTTTTGGAGGTACATATCTGATCAACCGAATGAGGTAGGAACAATCATGATATATGAGTTCAAAGATCCTGATAGCCCAGGCAGAGTGACCTACTTAGATCACGCATCAGAGAGGGTCTTTGTGGTTACAGAAAATGATAGGCATGCTTACACTTGGAAATGTGAATTTATTTTCCCCCAACCAAGATCGAATGTGTCCTTTGGTCACCCCGGAGCTGGAACATCCCATGTTCATGGAACGCAAAGAGACAGACATAGAGATAGACTGGAGGTAAGCTTTGCCAACCCAATGGGAAGAGAAAGAACGAGAACTGAAACAAATAGAGTGGAACCTGAGGGACTTAGAGCCCCAAGGAACCAAAGGAATGCTGATGATTTCCCTCTGCCAAGGCCTAGGGAACACACCAGGATTTTGAGACCGACTCAGTTAGTTAAGTCCATGAAGAATTACTTTGATGGCACAGGAGACCCATATGATCATGTGGCTGAGTTTAGGCAAGTCTTGAGAGCTGAACAAGTTGAGGACCTATTCACGCAATATAATGCCTTTGGTCTAACACTTAGGAACACAACCCTTACGTGGTTTCAACCATTGAATGAGAGATAGTTCAGGAGCATAGACCAACTCTTAGAGGCTTTCATCACCGAATTCTCTAAAAGTGGCATAAGGCATAATACTTCCTCATTGATACACAGCTTCAAGCAGACCCCTCAAGAGACCATGAGACTTGCAGGAAGAAGATTTAGGTAGTATCTTGAGAGATGCCCTGTTCCTGAGTTACCCACACCTGCCAAACAAGTGGCTTTATTCTTGGATGGATTGCTAAGTACCAAATTGAGGTCATATGTGTACTTGAAGAACCCTAGGACCATAGAAGAGTGTGTACGCATGTGCATTGACATTGAGGATAACCTAGGGGAGGAAGTAGAGCTTTCAAAAATCTACAAAGATTCCGATAGTGCTTCTAGTCTCTCTTCCTCACAATCCACATCAATTGAGGAACTTGTGGAGAAAGTAGCTCAAAAACTAGGTGTCTCTAGTAAACAAATTCCTAGATTTGCCCCAGTAAAGAGGTGCTATACTTGCGGTGGTGACCATATGGCGAACGTATGTCCCATCATGGCTCAACCCCAAGTGAACCCTAGCAGCCAATACTGCACCCTAGAACAGAGATACACAAATCACACAGCACAAGACTGTCCATACAATAAGCAAGCGGTTAGACAAACCTACCCTCAGCCCCATCCACAACAGGGAAGGTACCAGAACCAATACCCTCCACAACAATATGGTAGACCGCAGCAATCCTATCAACAACCTTACCTAAACAACAAAGGCCACAACCTGTGTTAGCTCAACAACCTCCAACCCCCGCTAATGTAATTTGAATAGAGCTATAGTGCCAGTAACACCATTGCTTTCAGAAAGTGATCCTAGTGACCATAGCTTTGATTCTACACATATTGATAGTCCCCAAGCTTACTACATGCAGTCTCCTGAACATGGTGAGTCCTACTACAGTGAAGAACCAAGTGAACCTAGTTGGGAACCAGAGTACACAAATGTAATGTACAAAAACCCTAACTCTAGACCCCAACCTAGGCAGGTAAGACCCCCATCCCCTAGAGGACCATGCTACAGATGTCAGGGAGATCACCTCATTCGTGATTGCCCCTTACCTCCACCTACACAACCCCAATCAGTGACAATTCAAGGCTTTTGCCAAGATTGTGGAAAGGAGCTCTCTTACGAGATTTTCCAAAGAACCCCAATAATATGCCAAAAATTACTCCTATCAGTGTTATTGGGTTAGTAGTAGACTCTACAGGAAGTGTGATGTCCACTGCAACAGTACAGGTGGTCACTAGAGCTCATGCATTGCAGCAAAACCAAGGGGTAAGCCAAGAGAAGAGTGCAGAGGTTAGTGAAACCGAGAGCATAGCCAAGAAACGGTCGAGAGCCTGGAGGGATAGCCGAGAGAGAATGAAAAGACAATGGTCTAAAAAGATGAGTGACTTAGAAGAAAGCATAAGAGAAACAAAAGCCAAAATTGTTGAACTCACCTCTCAAACAAACTCTCACATACCACCACCACCCTCATTTCCATCACCATCTAACCCACCATCTGTCCCCCTACCTCAGACCATCCCACCAACCCCTAGAGTAGGATTAGTATTAGCTGACCCCACTCTTGAAGACATAGACATGATGCTTAAGGCATATCAGGCCAGAATCCAAGAAGGGCCAAATGTGACGGAGCATGACAAGTGCTACCCCAGAGTTGACCTAGAGATAGAAAGAACCAAGCTTTGCGCGAAAATGGTCGCATTGGCTCAGACCATATTTGAAGCCAGTTGTCTCTTCAACTACTCTGGCTCAACTAAGACACAATTGCACTTGGATGGACTCCTAGAGAAGTTAGAGAGCATAATTGCAAGATCTGCCAAGGAAGAAAAAAATCAAGGAAGAGATGAGGCAAGCAAAAGAATAAGCCTTCCCCCACAGGAAGCTTTTGTGCCCAATTCCACTGAACTAGACACCTCATCTTCTATGAATAGGTACACACCAGAATTCCTATGAGAGATTCAAGAAGACAAATGGGCTAAAGAAAGTGAAGTCCCTCCTCCCATTGAACTTGTGGATGACGCACATGATCAATTCCCACAAGATATTCCCTCTATTTATGGAGAGCAGGAGAGTGCACAAAGTCAAGAGAGATTAGACTTTGAGTCTAATTCTTTACAAGAATTACCCCACTTCACAGGCCCATGGGAAGCCAAGTCTACTTGTATGAGAGCACCCACAGTCTTGATAAGAAATGAAGACTCAGTCATACCTAGGAATACGGAGGTAGTGAAAAACACTAAAGTGCAGTGCAACCTCACTTTAGAAGAGCTACTCAAAGTTAGGCCAGAGTTACGGAAACATGTAGCCAAACAAGTACCAGAGATAGCAAAACCTCGTTCCCAGGTAGGTTCTCATAGGACAGTGCCAGAAATTCCTCTAGACAAGATAGGAGATATGAGTGAAGGTGAAGAAGGAAACACCTATCTTCCCATTACCCATCAGGGGTACACAACTAAGGCAATTCTAGACTCAGGTGCACGAGTTGCTATTGCTACCACTTCCCTATGGAAGCGGTGGGGCAAGCCAGCACTCACGCCCACGAGGATGAAATTGCAAATGGCTGATGGTCACATAGAGAGGCCTTTAGGACTACTTGAAGGAATAACTCTCACTACATGTGGTGTAGAGTTTGAGCACACATTTGCTATCTGTGATTTTAGCAAGAACCATGCCTATGAGATGATTTTGGGAAGGTCATTTATGCGATAGTTGCAAGTAGTACAGGATTGGGGAACCAATTCCTTGTATTTGCAACACCTAGGTGTCACGACCAAGGTTAATCTCAAAGATTACTCTCACAGAGATGTCCCTCCTATCCAATGGAATCCTATTCATAGAGCCAAAGATGATACAGAGTCTGTGCATTCCATAGGATCCGGATCCTCATGGATGCATGAAGACACTCACTTATGGATGTGTAAGGTAGCAGTAGAAGAAGAGAAGAGAGGGAAAGCCAGAGAGGTAGGTGCAAAAGAAACCCATAGATCCATTCAAGACCCAGCCTATGCACCTGTTGTATTCCCTGATTAAGAATTTGAACCTCACGGCTAGGCAGAAATTTTAGCAACCATGGATGTAGCCATCAATGAAGAACAATGGACACCCCACTGTGATGAGGAGGGCTATGACATTTCAGTCTTCTCCATAGCGCCAATCATGGGAGAGGCAGTTTTACAAGAGTGCGAACCTAGCCCTGATGCATTTAAGGATGCAAGTGACTCCGACCTAGAGTCAATCATTATGGACCCACCTTTTGCATCAGATGAAGAATACTTCTATGAAGTAGAATTTCAACCCCAGAGACATGGAGAGCATACAAATGATGTAAGGTTAGCCACACAAGTGACCCCTAAGGATGAAGGAAAGAAAAGAAAGAAGAGAGAAGTCACATCAGAAGAGGAAGAATCCTTGTTTGAGGTCCCTGAAAACTTTAAAAAGTATGAGATAGATGATAGAAGAGTCATGGTAAGAATGCCAAAACGCGAGGCACAATCAGGAGAGGCCTACGATAACAAAGAAACCACCAAGAAAATAGTGGTAGCCATGGAAGAAGGAGAGGAGAGATGCACGTACATAGGCCATGACCTAATAGAGGAAGAAGAGCATGCATTAATAGCCTTGCTAAGAGAATACAGAGATGTATTCGCTTGGAGTTATAAGGATTTGAAAGGTGTAGACCGGACATATGCTCACACACAATCCCCATGACCTCAGATGCCAAACCCTCTAAGCAAAAGCCATACACATATAATGATAATTATGCTGCCAAGATCAAAGAAGAGATAGATCGACTGGTAGAAGCTGCATTCATCTATGAAATTGAGCACACTGAGTGGGTATCCCCCATTGTAGTTGTGCCCAAGAAGAATGGAAAGCTACGTGTGTGCATTAACTTGAAGAAGGTTAATGCAGCCACAATTCGAGATAACTATCCACTTCCAATTACCGAGCATCTATTAGAAAGGGTAGCAGGCAAGGAAGTCTACAGCTTCCTTGATGGGTTTTCGGGCTACAATCAAGTAGCCATAGCTCCAGAAGATCAGCATAAGACAGCTTTTGCCACAGAATGGGGCATATTTGCCTTTAGAGTAATGCCATATGGGCTTACCAATGCACCCGCTACCTTCCAGAAGCTGATGTGTCACGTGTTTAAAGAGTTCTTGAGGAAGAATTTGGAGGTCTATGTTGATGATCTCTGTGCTCATTCCAACATTAGACAGACACATATACCTGAACTCCGACAAATCTTTGACAAGTGTAGAGAGTATCAAGTCTGCCTGAACCCAGAAAAATGTGTTTTCTTGGTCAGGCAAGGCAAGATTCTAGGACACATAGTGTCAAATAATGGCATATCCACCGATGAAGAGAAAGTAAGAGCCATAGCCGAGTTACCTAGGCCAAAGAATGTCAAGGAAGTACAAGCTTTCATGGGGCATTGTGGTTATTACCGATGCTTTATACACATGTACGCTATCATTGCCAAGCCTCTGTATGGACTTTTGACCAACTTTGAGTGGACTGATGAATGTGAAAACTCCTTCAATGAGCTCAAAAGAAGATTGTGTTCAGCACCAATCTTGACCACGCCAGATTGGAATAAGCCTTTTCATGTTCATGTAGATGCATCCAATTATGCTATTGGGTGTGTACTCGCACAACCTATGGGCGAAGGTAATATGGATCTTCCAATTGCCTATGCTAGTTGACAGTTGAATGCAGCTGAACGGAATTATACCACCACTGAACGAGAGGGATTAGGCATGGTATATGTAGTTAAAAAGTTTAGACACTATTTTCTTGCAAATAAGTTTAAATTTTTTACTGATCATCAGGCATTGTTGTACTTGGTAAACAAGCCATGCAATACCGGTAGATTAGTAAGATGGTTTCTCTTGCTTATGGAATACGACTTTGAGGTTGTGGTAAGAAAAGGCAAGACTCACTTGAGAGCAGACCATCTCTCTAGGCTCACATCGGGAGAAGCCCCACAAGGAGTATCAGATGACCTTCCTGATGCTTACTTGTTTAATCTGGAAGTTGTACCTCAGTGGGCTAAGCCATTAGTGCCAGTATTGACATACGGGCCTAACCACCCAGTCATAAACACTCAAGGTAGAGAAGTAGTAAAAGCCCAGAAGTACCATATCATGGCAAGAAGCTTGTACAAACAAACAGATCAAGGGATATTGGCTTGTTGTGTGGAAGAGGATGAGTACGCAAAATGGTTGCAATTAGCACATGTAGGAGCATTAGAGCAACACTACTCAAAGCAAAGAACTTTACATACACTTAGGAGATTCGGAGTGCATTGGCCTACTATGGAAGCCGATGTCCAAAAGTTGTGCAAGGAATGCCCAATCTGTTGCACTAAACCACCTGTGGAACATGCCACTCTATATCAAGTGTCCATAGTGCTAGATTGGAGTGAACCATTAGTAGATTTCCTGAGGACGAGAACATTCCCTCAAGATATGGCACTGGCCAGACGAAGAAGTCTAGAACAAGAAGCCCTAGATTACTCACTCATTGGTGATAATCTATATAAGCGTGGTAAAGATGGTTACCTGAGACTATGTGTCCATGAGAGCGAATATCTCAAGATCTTGGAAGCAGCTCACCAAGGTATAGCAGGAGGACATTTTGGACCAGATCGGGTGATCAAGGCAATACTATTTGCGGGCTTCTGGTGGCTGACCCTTCACATGGATGCACATACCTATGTGAAACGGTGTGATGTCTGTCAGAGAACTCAGGATCCTATACGCAAGGATGAGATGCCACTGAAACCCATGATGGGTGGACGTGCATTCTCTAAGTGGGGAATAGACTTCGTAGGTCCTATTAATCCCCCAGCTAAGGGTTCACATGCTGAATACATCATTGTTGCCACCGACTATCTAACAAAGTGGGTAGAGGTAAAATCTACGACAAAGAATGATGCTCAGACAACTGCTAAGTTCCTATTTGAGAATGTGTTCACAAGATACGGGCTACCTATAGAGCTGGTAAGTGATAGAGGCACTCACTTCTTGAATGAAGTTATTGAAAATCTCCTCCAAGAATTCTTGGTAGTACACAAGAAGTCTGCTCCCTATCACCCACAGGCTAATGGGCAAGCCGAAAGCACAAACAAGATTCTATGCAATGTGCTTACCAAATTGGTGAATAATAAACGCTCTGATTGGGACAAACAGCTACACCATGCTGTTTGGGCATACCGAGTGGCCTATAAAACGGTACTCCAAGCCACACCCTTTCATATGGTATTCGGTCAAAATGCAGTGCTACCTTTGGACTTCTTGATTCCCACATTGAGAGTAGCACAAGAGCATGAGTGGACGGGTCATGAACTCTCTTCGAGAATTTTTGATATTGAACAATTAGGTGAAACTAGACTAAGAGCTGCAGCAGGAATATATGCAGCTAAGAAACGACAGAAGGCGTACTTTGATGCCCACGTTAAGGATAAAGGATTAAAGGCCGGAGACTTAGTTTTGGTATATACTCTGAAACAACATGTGAGAAAGCTAGAAAAACGTGGTTACGGACCTATGATAATCAACAGGATTTCAACTAGTGGAGCAGTACAACTAGCCACTTTAGAAGGCGATATTCTCCCTAGCTACATAAGCGGATGCAGAGTCAAGTTATATTAGGAACCTCTCACGGAGGAAATGCTCAATCGTCTCAACACTGCCAAGAAACGTAAAGAAGAGGAAAAACGAGTTCGAGAAGAAGCTCAGGCAGAAGCCTTGGAACGCATCCGAAAAATGAAGATGAGAAGACAAGGACGAGATCAGCCAAGGATAGATGACCATGCAAACCCAGGATATCATATGGCTATGTGTAAAGTCTCAAGTGTAAGCCCCCATAGAATAGTTGACCGACGTCCTTTTGTAACCTTGGAGATAGGACAAGGAAAGGGTGCAAAGACTGCACGGTCCTTGATTGACTCAGGTGCAACCACTAGTGCCGTTAAACTCTCTTACGGTCAAGAATTGAAGTTAAAAGTCAATCCTATAGAAGCATATCTCATAGGATTGGGAGGTATGAAAACCCCTTGCATGGGTGAGGTGGAGCTTCCCCTCTCCATTCAAAATGTTCTAATGACAATTAAAGTACTAGTGTGTCAAGATGAGGACCTCACTGAACCTCTTGTCCTGGGTCAAGACTGGATCTATGATCATGCAGTTAACCTAAACCTAAGAAGTGGACTTCTTCAGGTATGGGTAAATCAGAGTTGAGTTACAGTTGAGTTAGATAATGGAGCACTCAAGGAACTAGGAAAGGCACAGACTCCTGGTCCTTCCAGGGGTACACATGAAGTTGACCATGTTGTTCTTGTCCAAAGCTATGTGATGCAGAGGAATGATGATCTCAATAAAGAAGTCAAGGACTCAACGGAACTCCCTTCTTTTCCAAAGGCCAGAGGGAGGCAGCAAACAAAGGCAGATCAATTACTGAAGACTACCTATGCTGGAGGCCAAAGGAACGTGTGAAGCAGGATGTCTCAGCCATTGAAACAAGTGTGGGTGCGAAAAGGCGAGCGTCCTATTGCGGTCAAGCCACAACAACTATCTCAACTTCCTATTAGTAATCAACGACATGATACTAATAAGAGGACTTCCAAAACTTCTTTTGAGAAAGTGAAATTTATCTGGGTACCCAAGAAGTCGATGAAGGCTGGCCCACAATCAAGACAAATTTGGGTGCCTAAGGCTTGCTTGCGGGCTCAACTAGTCACGCATGAATCATATCATACACGACAGGGTTCACTCACTCAAGGAGCCGTTACCCACTCTTGTTTAATATGCACGAACACACAGTTGCCCAGAAGCGCGAACAGACTCACTTGTAAATGGGTCCCAAAAATGCCTCATTCCCAAGCAGACATACTCATAAAGCCCTCCAAAGTCTCCACTAAACCAAAACCGAAAGCCATCCATTGTGTTTGGCAGCCTAAAACTTGTAATAAAACCCCCGAACCCCATGTGTAAATTCATCCTCACTTGCTAACTACATCACTCATACACTGCATCTTTCCCTCTAGCTCGTAGGACTATCCACTCATTAACTACACACACAATCATCGAGCACTCACTGACCCACTAACCCATTACTCACCTCATGATAATGTTGTAACGGGGACAAAAAGTGTTCTATCTTGTCCATTACAATATTAACGCATGATTCTATATTCTCACAGAACCAGCAAGCAAGCAATAACAATGGCAGAAGCAGGAGGCACCAGTTCCCAGGCAGGGTCTAGCGTACAGATTGTGAACATTAAAACCCTCCTCCTTGAACCACCACTCACCGAAAAGGCCTCAAGAACTTCAAGCGGTGCATGTGCTCCCTATTCAGAACCCTCTTCAGGGACACACTTCTCAAGTGGGGAAACACGCTCATTGGTTTAGTGATGTCGCAGGGCCATTGGGTGATGGCACCTACTTCTGGGAAGCAGAAATTGAGTTCAATGGAAAATGGGGACGCTACCATTTGTTCACTCGCGAATTTGAGAACTATCAGAATGTAGAAGTAATGCGATCGGTATGGACGAAAGCGGGCTTGGATAGCTATTTCAGGGCACATTTGCCTAAGCCACATTTCCTACGCTGCTCCTATTTTATCAGTACCATCACTCCTAGTAGGGCCAAGGGAGGCGATAGTACTTTTGTGCTACCCTCACTATTGCCAGGCTGTTGAAGAAACACTCACGAATTTGACAAACAGACATAAAAAAAAAAGAAAAAAAAAGGAAGGAAGCAGAATCAGAGAAAATCAAAAGCCTTAGTGGAAGGATAAATCCACGACCGTTATGTACAGTACAGAATCTCCCAGGATCAGAATACGGTACGCCGAATCAAACTGAACATAGAGAGAACGTGCAAAGGAATAACTGAAGGGAAGTGCGAACAAGAACGTGCTTAAGAAGAGCATGCAGTATAAATAGAAGAACAAACAGAAGAAAAAGAGCGGGAAGTGTGTATGTGCGAGAATAGAGAATAGAGATATAGAAGATGCGCAGAGACGCAGAGTTATAGACAGAAGACGCCATAGATAGCGTATGTAGAAGAAGACGCCAGAGATCGCGTATGTATAGATGAATAACAGAAACCTGAGATATCGGGTATTCATCTGAGAGAGATGGTAATAAGAAACTACTCAGTATAGGAGAGTTTCTGTAGCTTGAGCAAGAAGAGGCCAAGCTTACTTGTACACATCTTCTCTAATAGAAAACACATGTTCATGTGGATGTTTGTGAGTATTGTTTGTGTGCGGAAGAAACAGAGTATGTTTTAAAGTTAGTTAACAGTTAACGTTTTCTCAGTAACCGCATTCTCGGTCAGTTGCAGTTCTTACTGTAAAAGTATTTTTCGGTAGAAGAACGAAGTAGATCTCGCAGAGTAATGCGAAGTTTTGTATGAGAGATAGCTCATCTTGTAGCTAGACATCTCTACTTTCAGTTAATCAAAGTTTCCGGTGGAAAAAGATATCTATACACAGTACAAAGTGTGACCGAAAAAGGTCGTCTGAACTAGTGGAGTTTTTTCTTAAACTTCAGAAAGTGTTCAGGAAGTTTAGGAAGCTTTTGCGCCACTTCCTTACTTCATGTATGTTTGCTTGAAGTAATTATAAACAGAATTGAAGTTCATTCCGGTACAATTCCGGTACGACTACGGTGTCAATCTAGTGACAGTCCGGTGAAGTTTCGGTGAAATTTTCCAGTGAATTTAGAAGCGCAGTCTTATATGAGCGCTAGACTTTGCTAAGCTATTGATTGATTACAGAGGTGTTCTGAATCACTCTAGCTTAGTTCTTCTTGGGCGTGGCGGTTTTCACAAGGCTCAGCCTTCGTCGCGTCATCAAGGAGTGGTATCAGAGAGAAGAAGTATACCACATTTTCCGCTACAGTGGTATCAGAGCTAGGCATATCTAATCAGAGCCCAGAGTATTCACCATTATTGGAAACAAGAGCCAGTTAACCACAACGAGTGGAACCAGAACGAGAAAGATTCTGAAGAGCAGAAAGATTCTCAAAAGCTCACCGGAAGTAACAGAGACAAGAAGATCATGGTAGACCATGTTACTATTGATAAGCTGAACAGAGATAATTATCCCGCATGGGTAATGCGCATGGAAGCCTTACTTATGAGTAAGGACTTAATGATGTACGTGACTTGAGAAGAAAAGAAGCCGACTTTTGAAGATGATAGTCAACCGGAAAAAGAAGAATTAGAGGCCCTGAAGCTGTGGCAGAAGAAAGATGCAACGGCAAGAGCCTACATCTATAATACCGTAACAGATCATCTACTACCGCATATTAGATGTCTGGAGAAAGCAGAGGACATATGGAGTGCATTGGAAGATCATTTCCAAAATACTACGAAAGCCAGGAAGGCTAGCTTATGGTCCGAATTTACGACATTCAAAAAGAAGTCGAGTCAAAGCATAAGTGACTATGTCACTAAAATGAAGGATCTAGCAGATAGTCTTGGATCCATAAATGAATAAGTCGAAGATCATAGATTGATAGCGCAAGTGCTCACAGGTTTAAGAGGAGATGAAAGGTGGAAACCCTTCGTATTATCAACTGAACTTTCTCTAAATCATTTTGTGCCAGATTTAAATCAGTTGCTTGGTTTGATGCTCACATATGAGCAAGACCTGAAAGGAGATGCAGATAAAGGACAAAGCTCTGCAATGTACATGAAGAACAAAAAGAAAGACAAAGGTAAGACAAAAGACAAAGAAGAGTCAAGTTCTCAGGCCTATTACGCAAGAGGTAAAGGCACTGGTAGAGGAAGAGCAAGAGGTTTTGGAAGAGGAAGAAGTAACCAGAATACCAACAAGAAAGCTTGCTGGATCTGTGGACTCAGTAATCACTTGGCTCATGATTGCTGGCACAATCAACAAGGATCAAATCAAAATCAAAATAGTAATAGCAGAGGCAGAAGTGGGAGATATCAAAGAGGAAGACAAAATCAAAGAGGAGGCTATGGTAGAGGTGGAATAAGAAGTTGGGGACATAATCAATCCTACAACACCACCTACAACAACTACGCAAATGACACGCAGAATGAAAGTCATACATCGTTGATGATGAACTCTATCAGCACATCCGAAAATGAAGACCTAAAGGTATTTTACATTGATTCTGGATGCTCTAACCATTTGTCAGGAAATATAGAACTAATGTCAGAACTAGAAAAAGGTAGTTCTAGTCACACTGTTCAAACAGGTGACAATACGAGACATAGCGTACACTCAATTGGAAAAGTGAAATGCAAGAGTGGAGCAGATTTGCTAACCAATGTTTTGTATGTTCCAACAATACCGAAAAATTTGATTAGTGTGGGACAGATAGTTGAGAAAGGTTTTCAGGTCAGATTTACAAATAAAGGTGTATTTGTAGAAGATCCCAAGAACGGATACAATCAGATCGTTTCTGGAAAGAAAGAAGGAAGACTCTTTACTTTAAGAGTACAAGGGAACATTGGCCAAGCGTTGCTCACACATGGAGAAAAGGTAATTACAGAACTTGATTTATGGCATAAGAGATTGGGTCACTTCAATGAAAAAGGAATTAAAGCTATGATAACGAATCAGTCAGTATTGGGATTACCAAATATACAGAATCAACATATGATTCATAAGTGTGAAGCATGTCAGTTGGGAAAGGCCCACAGGTTACCTTTCCAGAAGAAAGGATTCAAACATGATGAAGTACTCGAGCTCATTCATACAGATGTATGGGGGCCAACGAAAGAAGGATCAATTAGCGGATCAAGGTACTATGTTCTATTCATTGATGATGCCACAAGGTGGATAACTCTTTATGTTCTGAAAGAGAAATCAGAAGTATTCGGAGCTTTCAGGCATTTTCATGCATATGCTGAAAGACTTACCGGACGAAAACTTAAAAGACTGAGGTCTGATGGAGGGGGAGAATACTTCTCCTGAGAATTCAATGACTATCTTTGGAATGCAGGTATTAAAAGAGAAATAACCTGCAGATATACACCACAACAAAATGGAGTAGCAGAAAGAAGGAACCGAGTTCTAGTCGAGTTCGCACGAGCCATGCTAAATGAAAAAGATTGTCCAAATTATCTTTGGGCTGAAGCTGTAAACACAGCCACATACTTGGTAAACAGATTACCATGTACAGCATTAGAAGGAATGACCCCTTATGAAGCTTGGTGGGGAAAGAAGCCAACACTTGATCACTGCAAAGTGTTTGGATCAGTAGCGTATGCTTATGTACCGTCTCAACTCAGACATAAGCTTGAACCGAAAGCAGAGAAATATGTGTTCGTCAGATATGATGAAAAGCAGATGGGATACAGGTTATGGAATCCTCTAACCAAACAATTTACTGTGTCCAGAGATGTTACGTTTGATGAACAGAAAAGCTGGTATGCAGATCAAAGTCATACGATTGAAGAATTCGAAGAAGAAATAAAAAGAAGAGAGAAAGGGAAATCAATTGTTCAGGTAAACAGAGATGAAAATCATATGCAGGCAAGTACGTCCAGGAACGGATCAGGTATGAGAAACGAAGATGAAGACGTGTATTCAGATACACATGAAGAGTTTGAACCAAGAAGGTCAAACAGGAATAGAAGACAACCAGAAAGGTACTCGTATGATACGTCATACATAACTCAGAAAGACTATGCATATATGGTCAAAGATGATGAAGAACCACAGAGCTATAATGAAGCAAAAGGCAAGAAACAATGGGAAGAAGCAATGGAAGAAGAAATCAGCGCACTGGAGGAGAACAAGACATGGGAACTTGTTCCGAAACCAAATGGTAAGAAAGTAATCGGAAATAAATGGGTGTTCAAAATAAAGAAATTTGCAGATGGAAGGATAGCCAGATACAAAGCGAGGCTGGTAGTCAAAGGCTATGCCCAGACGCATGGCATAGATTATGACGAGACGTTTAGTCCGGTGGCAAGGATGTCAACCATAAGGACAGTGATTGCTGTAGCAGCATCAAAAGGATGGAAGCTAAGTCAGCTAGACATAAAGAACGCATTTCTGAATGGATACATTTCTGATGAAGTGTACATGGAACAACCTGAAGGGTTCGAAAGTTCCAGATACCCAAACTTTGTTTGCAGGTTAAGAAAAGCACTTTATGGACTGAAGCAAGCTCCAAGAGCTTGGAATTACAGACTTGTGAAATATCTACACGAACTTGGATACCAAAGTTCGAAGGCAGACGCAAGTCTACTCATAAAGAGAACAGAAGAAGGTATGATCTACATTTGTATTTATGTAGACGACTTAATAATCACAGGAACATCAGATGAAGGGATTACAGAAGTAAAGAAACTACTCGAAAGAGAGTTCAAGATCAGTGACCTAGGAAAGTTGTCATACTTTCTAGGAATGGAAATCACATACACAGATCATGGTGTATACGTGACACAAGAAGGGTATCTCCTAAACTTACTGAAGAAGTTTAATATGGAGAATTGCAGAGAGGCTTCAACACCGCTTGAAGTAAACCATAAACTCAGCAAATACAGTGGAGCAGAGTTTAAAGATATGAAGAAATATCAGTCATTAGTAGGAAGTTTAATCTATGCTACGCTAACAAGACCGGATCTTAGTTATGCAGTAGGAGTTCTCTCACAGTTTATGCATTGTCCGACAGATCAACATTGGGTTGCAGGACAGAGAGTTCTTAGATATATTAAAAGAACTGTAAGAGAAGGATTATATTATCCTTTTACCTAGGAGATAAGCTAGTAAGCTGGTGTTCAAAGAAGCAACACACAGTAGCACTATCGTCAACAGAAGCAGAATACAAAGGACTTGTAGAAGCAGCTAAAGAACTAATATGGATGCAGACCTTGTTCAAAAGCATGGGAATTGATCAAGGTATACCTATCATACATGGATATAATATGAGTTCATTATACCTTGCAGCAAACCCAGTATTTCATGCAAGAACAAAGCACATAGAAATTCAGTATCATTTCCTGAGGGAAAAGGTAATGGAGAAGGAGTTAGAGATTGTATACACTCCGACAAAGGATCAGATTGCAGATATGCTGACAAAGAGTTTGGATGGAACGAAGACAAGCAGATTCAAAGACATGGCAGGTATAAAAGAAAGAAAGATATATGAAAGACCGGAAGATGTCAAATTAGTGATTGAGGGGGAGCTGTTGAAGAAACACTCACGAATTTGACAAACAGACATAAAAAAAAAGAAAAAAAAAGGAAGGAAGCAGAATCAGAGAAAATCAAAAGCCTTAGTGGAAGGATAAATCCACGACCGTTATGTACAGTACAGAATCTCCCAGGATCAGAATACGGTACGCCGAATCAAACTGAACATAGAGAGAACGTGCAAAGGAATAACTGAAGGGAAGTGCAAACAAGAACGTGCTTAAGAAGAGCGTGCAGTATAAATAGAAGCACAAACAGAAGAAAAAGAGCGGGAAGTGTGTATGTGCGAGAATAGAGAATAGAGATATAGAAGATGCGCAGAGACGCAGAGTTATAGACAGAAGACGCCATAGATAGCGTATGTAGAAGAAGACGCCAGAGATCGCGTATGTATAGATGAATAACAGAAACCTGAGATATCGGGTATTCATCTGAGAGAGATGGTAATAAGAAACTACTCAGTATAGGAGAGTTTCTGTAGCTTGAGCAAGAAGAGGCCAAGCTTACTTGTACACATCTTCTCTAATAGAAAACACATGTTCATGTGGATGTTTGTGAGTATTGTTTGTGTGCGGAAGAAACAGAGTATGTTTTAAAGTTAGTTAACAGTTAACGTTTTCTCAGTAACCGCATTCTCGGTCAGTTGCAGTTCTTACTGTAAAAGTATTTTTCGGTAGAAGAACGAAGTAGATCTCGCAGAGTAATGCGAAGTTTTGTATGAGAGATAGCTCATCTTGTAGCTAGACATCTCTACTTTCAGTTAATCAAAGTTTCCGGTGGAAAAAGATATCTATACACAGTACAAAGTGTGACCGAAAAAGGTCGTTTGAACTAGTGGAGTTTTTTCTTAAACTTCAGAAAGTGTTCAGGAAGTTTAGGAAGCTTTTGCGCCAGTTCCTTACTTCATGTATGTTTGCTTGAAGTAATTATAAACAGAATTGAAGTTCATTCCGGTACAATTCCGGTACGACTACGGTGTCAATCCAGTGACAGTCCGGTGAAGTTTCGGTGAAATTTTCCAGTGAATTTAGAAGCGCAGTCCTATATGAGCGCTAGACTTTGCTAAGCTATTGATTGACTACAGAGGTGTTCTGAATCACTCTAGCTTAGTTCTTCTTGGGCATGGCGGTTTTCGCAAGGCTCAGCCTTCGTCGCGTCGTCAAGGAGTGGTATCAGAGAGAAGAAGTATACCACATTTTCCGCTACACAGGCCACAAACTCAAGAGATTCAAACTGACCCTCAATTTGGTACGGGAAGCATTGAACATGCAAGGCATGCATATTCCCACTGAGAAAGAAACAATGGTTCCAGGCAGGATGAAGCATAAGGATCTGAACAAATTGAAGGACATGGTAGCAATGACACCTACCATTGCTCTCCACCTACGAACGATCATGCAGCATTTTGCTTTTCCCGCCCAAGAACGATTCACTATGCCACCAAAAAAGATATGGTTCAGCTTGTACTTGCCGGAGACAGAGAATCTCACCATCAACATACCACACTGGATCATCGATCAAATACACCTAGCCCATCAACGGTGGAATAAGAAACAGAAAAATGTACTTCATGGATGTTGTGCTCTCACAAGAATAATTTATAGGTGCTTAGCGTACGACGTGCCCATTCAAAGAGCACTAGTATGGTCCATGGCCCAAGAGTTCCAAAGACGACTATCAACGGCAGGTCCTCCATCGAAGAAGATGAGAGGGGGAGTTCAATTACCATGCACTCAACCAAGGGGAGCCACTACCACACCAGAGGTGACCCCTCCACAAACGAGGCGTGTCTGACCATTTACCATTCGCCTACCCAGACCAAGTGCAGAAAGACCCAACCTGGTGTTCCCTCAGATTCCATCGGACTTGGAGTTCCCATAGGGTTACACCCTTGCTGATTTGACAGATGAAGAAATTGCCCATTTGATCAATGAGTCTAATCTGGAGACAATAACAACCCACTACTACAACTTCAGCCCCGACCCAACCAGGAGTAGTAGAAGTAGAAGTAGAAGAGGATGAAGAAGAGACAGAAGAAGAAGAAGCAAACGAGGAATATGATCAAGAACATGACGAACTTTCAGAACTAGCAAGTGCCCCGGCATACTCAGCCCAAATAAAAAGATTATACGAAACCATGAAGCGAGTACAAGAACAACACAAACTGTCACTCGAGATAGGAAAGATGATCATGAGCCAAATGTTAGCCGAGGAAGGTGTGGATGACATGTTTATTGAATCGATGAACCTGCACACAGACGCAGTAAGTTTAGATGAGGCTATTCATGCAGCCATGACTTATATTCATCGATTTGAGAAACGAGTACCTACTCGCCCCATGCGATCCGGCAAACAAATCCACATCAATGTATCACAACCAGCAGGTAACACACAAACAGAAGCACAATAGGCGGAACCACTCTCACCACCCACCTCACCTCTCACTACACAAGTCACCTCACCACCTGGCACTACCACGCCTATTTCTGCCATTACCACAGTCGTCATGGGAATTCCTCTCTCTCTCGGTATCCAATTCGGAGGAGTTACCATGCCCACTTTCACAACACTCTTCACAAATATCACATCCACCCCACCCACTGTTCCCATCTACACAGTCACACACACGTTCGACACAATGGAAACATCACCAGCCACAACACCACTCCCATCCCCCACACAGCCTCAATCTCCCATACCCCCTCCACCTACCTCACCACTTGACTCCACAACATTCACAACTCCCTTCCCCTTCCCCATTTCCCCTGCATCTTCATCTTTCCCTGCATCGTTTAATGTAAATAGTATATTCATGGCATTACATCAATGCGTGTATCAACTTCAGAGTGATTATCAGGCTCTCGAAGACCGTCATCATCAACTGACTATGAATCATCAACAACTACAGAGACAGATTACAATTATAGAAGAAGAAAATGCAGACCTCAATCAACGTTACACCACACTCGAGCAAGCTCATCAAACCCTCCTGGAGACACCCCAACCATCACAAGCGCCAGGTGTCAAACAACTCGAAGCCTTACTAGAGGTCTACCAAACAGATAATCTGAGAGTCCGGCAAAATTTGACTCTACTCCGAAAACACATGGCTACAGCCCTTGAAGAAAACAAGCATCTGCAGAAGCAAAACGAAGAAAACCTGGAAGCTGCCATGGAAGGCTCTCCCCATGAAATCGACCCAGAACAATTCAAAGCAATTCCCTCAAAAACAATCAAAACAATCTTGGAAAGCTATGCCGATCTATTAGAAGCACATGACGATTTGGAAAAGGAACGGGATGAGCTACGTCGCCAGCTCAGGGAACAGGAGGCACAACCCAAAGTCATAGAAACAACCTCAACTTCAGCAGAAGTGAAGGCATTAACAGAGCAGGTGGCGGAACTGCAGAAGAAGTTACTGGAATATGAAAGACAACCCTCTCCAGTTGTAGAACCAGAGCCAGATGAATTGGTACCCATTGAGGTGGACGAAACGTATGAGGAACCATATGTTCCTATGCCGATGCCAGGTGGTCAGCAAACCTTAGAAGGAATGGACACCTTGGAAGTCGAAGTACCCGAATGGCTCTAGACACTAGAAAAAACAGCTACAACCCATGAAGATCGAGTGGCAATCCAAATCCAATCAATGGCCAAATTAGAAGACACCATCATAAAGTCAGAGTATTTCCGCAGTATGTCTCATCATAGATGGATCGGCACCAACGACGATCAGTATGTGCCATACTGTGTACTCCTGGCAGATTACAACGCAGAGATCCAACGACGATGTGGCAAGGCTCCAACTTTCGCCACACAATTTGGGCCCGATGATATCCCAGAGAGTGCTAAAAAGGGATCCATTCATCAACCCATCTAGAGGATCCGGCTTCTTGAGACCTACCCAGAGATGGTTCGTACTTGGACTAACATGCCACTCTTTATTAAATACAATCGATGTTATGTTCCAGTCTTCCGCAGACGCACCTGGCCCGAGTTTGCCATTGCTGTCAAGAACATCAAAGGCTGTGCAAAGTGGTTAAACTATGTTTACCTAGCACCTCCACAAGGACCTCCCACTGTGAATTATATGATTTCTACCATCCGTCACTGGAGCATTCGACTACGGAATACCCTCGATGTGATGGCCCAAATGTGCATAAAAATCTTTGAATTAATGTTGATCACATTCAGGACATTCAAGAACATTAAAGACCCCCACTTCTCAGGAGTTGGCTTCCTTACAGGCAACCAAGATCTGGTATACGACATGAGCACCACCCCATCAATAGAGGTCATATATGCTTGGCACGCCAGAATCAAATACCTCCCAGCTTGCTTTAAACAGACATTCGAGGAGATGTTTGTAACAGGATTCTGGGAATATCACTCAGAAATATTTGTACCCAGGCCCTCACATCTCCTCCACTTATTCCCTATGGAAAGAACCATCCATTCAAAACAATTACGGGTGCCACATCCAGACGTCCCAAGACCAATGAATTGGGATACATTGTTAACAGACCTAGCACCGGGGCTACGATTAGAAGAACACCACCTTGCTTCCGATGTTGTTCAATATTATGTCCAACGCACAGCTAGACAAGGGTCTGTCAGAGACGACAGACACGAGAGAGGGGGGGGTGTTGGCAGTAGTCAAGGAACTGAAGGATTCACAAGACAAGGAAGCCTACGAAGGGAGTCGGAGCGAAGAGAAAGCACAAGCAGACACAGTAGTCAAAGAAGATCTGGCAAGTAGGCCATTTAAATTTTCCAGGCATCAAAGAGTTGGGCACACAAGAAGAAAGAGCAAGTAGATAGCTCCAGGAAATGTATGTCAAAATGTTAGAAGAAATCCCTACAAAAATAGTGATTTTCATCACTAAAAATCATTGTAAATACCATTTCATATTTTTGTAGCTCCATTTTGTGCAAGCCAAGGAGTCCTTGAGCTTGAGGAGCTTTAGAAGTACCTACCTATGAGTTTTCACATTTTTTAGACTCCGTTTGAACCTCCAAATAGGGCAGAGAACCTAATTTTTAACTAGGCCGGACACTAGGTCTGGACAAGGCCAAAACCTAGTCAAAAACTATAAATAGAGCTAGAGAGCTCATTTTTGAGGTTAGCTTGTAATTGATTTGAACTTGTATGAGCTTTTTGAAAGTAATCTAAAGAACTCCATTGCTTCTCACTCTTTGTCTTGCCTTGTGTGCGCGTGTGTGTGTATGTGTGTGCATGTTAGTGTGCTTCGCACTCACGCACTTGTGCCTTCACTTACTCGAGGTCATCATACCATCCTCACGTCTTACCGGATTGACATTAATGGAGGTGCTACTCATCACTGAGCTACACCAAATTTTGGTGTTGGCAGTAGTTAAGGAACTGAAGGATTCACAAGACAAGGAAGCCTACGAAGGGAGTCGGAGCGAAGAGAAAGCACAAGCAGAGACAGTAGTCAAAGAAGATCTGGCAAGTAGGCCATTTAAATTTTTCAGGCATCAAAGAGTTGGGCACACAAGAAGAAGGAGCAAGTAGGGAGCTCCAGGAAATGTATGTCAAAATTTTAGAAGAAATCCCTACAAAAATAGTGATTTTCATCACTAAAAACCATTGTAAATACCATTTCATATTTTTGTAGCTCCATTTTGTGCAAGCCAAGGAGTCCTTGAGCTTGAGGAGCTTTAGAAGTACCTACCTATGAGTTTTCACATTTTTTAGACTCCGTTTGGACCTCCAAATAGGGCAGAGAACCTAATTTTTAACTAGGCCGGACACTAGGTTTGGACAATGCCAAAACCTAGTCAAAAACTATAATAGAGCTAGAGAGCTCATTTTTGAGGTTAGCTTGTAATTGATTTGAACTTGTATGAGCTTTTTGAAAGTAATCTAAAGAACTCCATTGCTTCTCACTCTTTGTCTTGCCTTGTGTGCGCGTGTGTGTGTATGTGTGTGCATGTTAGTGTGCTTCGCACTCACGCACTTGTGCCTTCACTTGCTCAAGGTCATCATACCATCCTCACGTCTTCCCAGATTGACATTAAAGGAGGTGCTACTCATCACTGAGCTACACCAAATTTTGGTGTTGGCAGTAGTCAAGGAAGTGAAGGATTCACAAGACAAGGAAGCCTACGAAGGGAGTCGAAGCGAAGAGAAAGCACAAGCAGACACAGTAGTCAAAGAAGATCTGGCAAGTAGGCCATTTAAATTTTTCAGGCATCAAAGAGTTGGGCACACAAGAAGAAGGAGCAAGTAGGGAGCTCCAGGAAATGTATGTCAAAATGTTAGAAGAAATCCCTACAAAAATAGTGATTTTCATCACTAAAAACCATTGTAAATACCATTTCATATTTTTGTAGCTCCATTTTGTGCAAGCCAAGGAGTCCTTGAGCTTGAGAAGCTTTAGAAGTACCTACCTATCAGTTTTCACAATTTTTAGACTCCGTTTGAACCTCCAAATAGGGCAGAGAACCTAATTTTTAACTAGGCCGGACACTAGGTCTGGACAAGGCCAAAACCTAGTCAAAAACTATAAATAGAGCTAGAGAGCTCATTTTTGAGGTTAGCTTGTAATTGATTTGAACTTGTATGAGCTTTTTGAAAGTAATCTAAAGAACTCCATTGCTTCTCACTCTTTGTCTTGCCTTGTGTGCGCGTGTGTGTGTATGTGTGTGCATGTTAGTGTGCTTCGCACTCACGCACTTGTGCCTTCACTTGCTCGAGGTCATCATACCATCCTCACGTCTTCCCTGATTGACATTAAAGGAGGTGCTACTCATCACTGAGCTACACATGTTTACTAGGTGCCTCAAGTTTGGGGAGAGAGGACACCATTTCAAATTTTTGTAGGTGTAGTAAACTAGCGAAATTTAGATGACCAAAGTGTGCATGCCAAAGCTTTGCATCTCACATAGCCTAAGAATCATGTACTGCACATGCTGAATCATTCACATATTCTTCATAGTCTATGAGCTTATACAACCCACGACATAAAATGTGAGAATCAATAATGACATTGCCATTTGAGAGATCATGAACTGTACATCTGTCATCAATAAATTTCATGACCAAGCCAATCTTGGCTAAAGCTGAAATTGATAACAGATTCTTCTTGATCATTGGCATAAATAAAGCATCTGCCAATGTAAAAGAACTACCATCAGTACTAGTCAGAATGATCTTACCAACTCCCATAATAAGATAGGAGGAGTTGTTGGTGCATGTGATAGTACTCCCTATAGGGGCAGGCTTGAGTGAAGTGAAGAAACTACATTGCGAGGTAATATGTTTAGTCATCCCACTATCAAAGTACCAAACATCTGAGTCTAATGCAGACATATATTGTTCATGAGAAGATGGGTCATAACTGTAGAGAGTGGTAAATGCCCATTCTTCATTCTGCATAAGATTAGTAGACTCTATTTTGGGTGTATAGACCTTTGCAACAACCATTCCAACCTCTTTCTTCCTTACCTCTTTAGCAGCTAGTTTTGGATAGCTCTCTATGACATGATCATTTCCTTTACAATATTTGCAAAACAATTTCCACTTTTCTGTTTTCTTCTCCACCTGTCTTCCTTCTTTGATTGTGCAGAATTAGCAGATTTTTGCTTACTAATAGAAGAGCTCCATTTACCTTTGCCCTTCCGACTAGCCATGAAGGCTTGATCTCCAACACACATAATGGACATGTTCTGCCTAGAGTGATCTGCCTACAACAAAACAGAGACTAACTCTTCAAATGTTAAGGCATTTGGATTGTCGTTCATCATCAAATGAAGAGTAGAAGCAAAAATCTGATATGAATTGGGAAGACAATTCATAACAGTCTGCACAAGTGAACTGTCAAGCAAGACTTCATCAACAAAAATCAGTTGTTCCTTCAAATCTTTAATCTTTGTCAAAAAACTATCCATGGAATCTCCTTCATTCATGTGCTCACTCTCCAAGTGTTTTTGGAGGTAAGCAACACGAACCTCATTCCTTGCCTGTTATAAAGTGGTAAGTGTATCCCAAGCATCCCTAGTTGTTTAGCAAGAGTGAATGTGAGGAATAATGACATGTTTGACAGACAAGGCTATCAATGCATGTGTCCGAGCATCTCTACCATCCCAACAATCTTTCTCTATAGTAGGTGCAATAGGAATCACAACACAAACACGAATCGGAAGAATATCACCATCTTCAATGCCATCTGCATCACCTTCAATAAATATGTTTATAGTTGAAATAGGACGTTTTTCAACACCCTTCACAATATTCCACAATCCTTTTGCAATCAATACATGATGCATCATATAAGCCCACAATGGGTAATTGATATCATCTAACTTATCCTCAGTAGCCAACATACGGAATATATCACTGCTTTCAGCCATGGCCACTAAGTAAAATACCCTAATGCAAAAATTGATTGTATCTCAAAAGTTGAACATAACTAGCCTGTTGAGTTTTGCTAAACCTATAGTAGACTTCCAAATGCTTATACTGGCGAACCAAAATGTGTATATATCTTTGGCACAAAAAGACGAAATTCAAGCACTGTGATAGTGTGTTCAGAGGCTGAAATGAGCCAGATCATGATTTTGTGCAATTCTAAGACTATGGCCGGAGGGGTGTCAACGATGCCCTAGATGAAGCGATGACTTATTCCGATACCAATTGTTGGAGTTTTAGGTCTACAAAAGCATGCAAAAAGCACAAGGAAGAAGGAGAAGTTTTGAGAACAACACACAATATAGAATGTATTACCACTAGAATGTACAAAGATGTTTAACCCATTAGGGCTATAGGCATATATATAAGCCGGGGGGGAAAACCTCCTAAAGAGGGAAAAAAGTGCCCCATCACTCCTCATGTGTTCACACACATCACTACCTAAATATATCAATAGGGACAATAGGACTTTTGGTCTTAGATATATTATTAGTTTCTATATTTGGCTGACTATTTGTCTCTCCCAACTATGTTTATCTATACTGACTCCCATTGTAGAAGCTATATCATCATGGGCCATGTGGAGCTTTACATAGCATTGTGCAGTAGTAAGCCCTTTATCTAGAGTTTGTCGAGATCACCATCTAGACTTCACATTAGGAATGCATGAGTGGAGAACGCCATCTTTGTAGTTACATTACTCTTGGAAGTTTGAGAATTTGAGTGCTCTATCTCTCAGTTTGCGTCTCTCTTTGTGTAAGTTTTTCTCAGGTCTATCTATTGGTATATTCTTTCATGCTATTATTTCTTACAAATTAAACATATTTTTAGAGGAATACAAACCTGAGTCTCTAAAAATATCATCTTTTAAGACCCAGAGATTTTCCATATAAAAAGCCATATTCACTTTAAGACTTACCTCCAAATTTTCTTTAAACGATTCATAGTGGTGGTTATTCAAACAAAAAAACAATTGCATGAATTTGAAATTCATTATCTATATATAGAGGATCTATAGTATGAACACAAAAGCATGACTCCAAAAAACCCAAGATCCCTTTATGATTACTAATGTTCATATCAAACATCATGTTTCAAGAGATAAGACATGCCATCAATTTGGCATTAATAAAAAAATAGGTTTTAAACAAAGCATGAAGATACTCATGGTTGCGGACCCCCCAAATGTCATAAATCTTCTTTGATGAACATTAAATATAAAATAAGATTAAGTGCGTAAACCTCAATTGTTGGAGCAAAGCAATCCTTAATTCGTGATTATGAAGAATTTGGAAAATAAAATGAAGTCAAAGAAGTCACTTGAGAAAGTGAAGAGATCTCAGAAATGTAGTTTGTATACATATGTACATTACATATGAAAATTCTTGGAGTATGAGTATAGATGGTCTTTATAAGGATAAGGAGTAATGTGATAGATGCAGGATGAGTCTAGAATCCTATGTATATAAGTAAATAATGTAAAGAAATGAGAGAGAGAGACTCATTAGAAGCCAAGTGTCCATGAGATAGATGTGTAGAGAGCTATCTTCCTGAGTTAGCGTCAATTCTTTCTCTGATTTCTCTCAGCCTGATCAAATGGATCAAGAAATCTTTTGTACACATCTAATCTAGAAGCTAATCAAGCTATGTTCAAAGTTTCACGATCTAATTCCTTTCATGTTGTGTGTATGTTCAATAGGAACATGTGTATGTAAAGTCTGCAGATAGAACTCTCAATGTAACACACTTTTTTGTGAAATTCTTTTACTTGGATCTCAGTGCAGAGTGTAAATTTTTTGATGAGTGAGCATTCAAAATTTAAGTTAGAAGGTAAGGCTAAAATCATTTAGCAAAATGGGACGTGCTGTGAGAAATCAACCTTAGAAGTTGACCATGTCAAAGTCGCTTGTTTAGGAAGACAGTTTCTGCCATATCTTTGATCTTGATGATCAAATCAGAGTTTTAATGATTCTTTTGAAGGTCTAATGGATGATATGATTGTGTAAAAGTAGCATGGAGGTATGTATATCATTAGATTGAAGAAATTTGAAGATATGTGCAGGTAATGAAGTTAATCTCTGAAGCAGACTTCTTGAAGAAGAAGAATTTTCACTTAGAGAAGTGATTGTGAATGATTTTGTAGAACTAGGTAACATTTGTGTAAAGTTTGGTCTATGATTGATATAGAGATGTTCTTAAATCAGTATAGATCAAGCCTTTGGAGATTTAGAGGTCTCCAATAGTGGTATCAGAGCAAAAGGTGTAATACAAAGTGAAGAAAAGAGCATTGGAAGTCCCGACTGTTGTAGACATTGAAGTTTCTTCTAATTGAAGGTGGAAAAGATTAAATTCTTGAAGACAACCTGAAGAAGTGTGAAGATTGAGCTCGAGAAGATATGAAAGACTGAAGCTTTACATTAAGGGTACAAAGTATATTCATTCATCCTAATATTTGCAGAAGACAAAGATCAAAGATGGGAGAAAGCTTGCAGATTGATAAGCTAGATAGGGAGAACTATCCTGCTTGGTCCATGAGGATGGAGGCACCCCTCATGAGCAAAGATTTGATGGCATTCATCATAGGAGAAGAAGAAAAGCTTGAGTTTGAAGATTGTTGTGTTCCAACTAGGGACGATCTTGCAGATTTGAAGAACTGGATGAAAAAGGATGCTCAAGCTAGGAGCATCATTTACATGGCTGTAAATGATTATCTTCTACCTCATATAAGAGGTTTAGAAAGTGCAACAGATGTGTGGAATGCCTTGGAAAAGAATTTTCAAAATACAACCAAATCAAGGAAGTCATCATTATGCGCTGAGTTCACAACCTTCAAGAAGAGCTCACAATCAATTTCTGAGAAGCAATAGGAGAAGATCAAAGGGTGTTCTATATTGACTCAGGATGTAGCAATCGTCTGAGTGGCAACATATCATTGATGACTAATATGGAAGCAAAGGTGAGTGGACATACAGTTCAAACAGGAGATAACACCAAGCATAAAGTGGAAAGCATTAGAGCAGTGAAGACAAAGAGTGGAAGTACACTCTTAAGCAAGGTAATTTATGTTCCTACTATTCCTAAAAACTTGATAGGTGTAGGACAAATTGTGGAGAAGGGATATGCATTCAGATTCACAAATGATGGTGTTTATGTGCAAGATCCAAATCAAGGATATAGAAGCATCATTACAGGTAAAAAAGAAGGAAGGATTTTTACTCTTAAGGTCCAAGGTAATGTGGGACATGCATTGTTTACTTATGAAAGTCAAAAGATTTCTACGTTAAACCTATGGCATAAAAGGTTAGGTCATTTCAATGAAAGAGCCATAAAAGAAATGTCAAAGAATGATGTAGTGCTTGGATTTCCAAATGTTGAAGGTCAACACATGGTATACAAGTGTGAAGTTTGTCAGTTAGGTAAAGCTCACAAGAAATCATACAATAAACCAGGATACAAGTATTCAAATATGCTTGAGTTGGTTCATACAGATGTGTGGGGTCCTTCTAGGGACTATAGCATAAATGGGTCCAGATATTATGTGTTGTTTGTTGATGATGCAACAAGATGGATTACACTTTATGTAATCAAGGAAAAGTCTCAAGTGTTCAAGACATTCAAACATTATCATGCTTATGCAGAAAGGATTACAGGACAAAAGCTCAAGAGGTTGAGATCAGATGGAGGGGGATAATATTTTTCTAAAGAGTTTGATGATTATTTGTGGAATCCAGGTATAAAAAGAGAAGTAACTTGCAGGTACTCCCCTCAACAAAATGGAGTTGTAGAAAGAAGAAATAGAACTCTTGTAGAGTTTGCAAGATCAATGATGAAAGAGCAGAATTGTCCAAACCACTTGTGGGCAGAAGCTATTAACACTACAACATACCTTGTGACTAGGTTACCCTGCAAAGCTTTGGATGGTAGAACACCTTATGAAGCATGGTGGGGTAAGAAACCTACTCTTGATCATTGTAAGGTATTTGGATGTTTGGCATATGCTTATGTTCCTTCTCAATTAAGACATAAGCTAGAACCCAAAGCAGAGAAGTATGTGTTTATCGGGTATAATGATAGACAGATGGGTTATAGATTGTGGAGTCCATCATCTACAAAGCAATTTCTTGTTACAAAAGATGTTACATTTGATGAGAAAAGCACATGGTATACAGGGTCAACAAATGATTATGCAGATGTTGAAGAAATACAAAGGAAAGGCAAGAAAAATGTAAACGTGTATGAAGAAGATATTGATGATGATAATTGTAAAAGTGAATTGCAGGGCAATGATGAAGATAGGCCAAGATTTGATCCAGAGTCAAATGTGGCTGAGACTTCAAGAAGTGTAGAGGTCAGAAGATCTATGAGAGAAAGGAAATAAGCTATCAGGTATAGCTATGATACATCTTTCTTAACAACAAAAGATTATGCTTATATTGTGAAGACAGAAGAAGATCCAACCACATATGAAGAAGCTAAAGGTAAACAGAATTGGAAGAAGGCAATGCAAGAAGAGTATGATGCTCTACTTGAGAATGAGACATGGGAATTGGTGCCAAGACCAAAGAATCAAAAGGTAATTGGATATAAGTGGGTGTATAAGACAAAGAGGTTTGCAAATGGTGAGGTGTCTAGATACAAAGCTAGACTTGTGGTTAAAGGTTATGCCCAAACTTATGGGGTAGATTATGATGAAACCTTTAGTCAAGTTGCTAAGATGTCTACAATTAGAACTCTAATTGCTATTGCTGCTTGTAAAGGATGGAAGTTGTCACAATTAGATGTGAAGAATGCATTCCTGAATGGATATGTTGTAGATGAAGTATACATAGAGCAACCAGAGGGTTTCATGAAATCAATAGGATCTGATTATGTATGTAAGCTCAAGAGAGCTTTGTATGGTTTGAAGCAGGCCCCAAGAGCATGGAATTACAGGCTTTTTAAGTTCTTGAATGAATGTGGATATCAAGCTTCGAAAGCAAATAGTAGCTTGCTAGTGAAGGCAAGTGAAGATGGGTTTATATACATGTGTGTTTATGTTGATGATATTATTGTCACAAATATAGATGCTCAAGGAATCAAGGAGCTTAAGAAGCAAATAGAGAAGGATTTTAATTTGGGAAACTTATCTTATTTCTTAGGAATGCAGATTGTGTATACTCAACATGGAGTATATGTTACACAAGAGAGATACTTGAAGAATCTTCTGGTCAAGTTCAACATGGAAGATTGCAAGTCTTCAACCACACCATTGGAGGTAAATCATAAATTGAGCAGAGATGGAGGAGAAGAATTTAATGACATGAAGAAATATCATAGTTTGGTAGGTAGTTTAATCTATGCTACCTTGACAAGACCAGAACTATCATATGCAGTTGGTGTTTTGTCACAATTTATGCATTGTCCAAAGAAAACTCATTGGATTGCAGCTCAAAGGGTACTCATATATATCAAGGCAACTCTGAGTGAAGGTTTGTATTATGGTTTTACTTCTGACACAAGAATCAAAGTTTTTAGTGATGTAGATTGGGCAGGTAATTCAGATGATAGAAGGTCTACTCATGGTTATCTCTGTTATATTGGAGATAAGTTAGTTTCTTGGTGCTCAAAGAAGTAACATACAGTTGCTTTGTCATCCACAGAAGCTGAGTATAGAGGAATGGTAGAGGCTTTAAATGAAGTGATATGGTTAAAGACCTTATTGAAAAGTTTTGGAATTGATCAGAGTACTCCAATTATTTTTGGAGACAACATGAGTTCATTCTATTTGGCAGCTAATCTTGTTTTTCATGCCAGGACTAAACACATAGAGATTCAGTATGATTTCTTGAGAGAAAAGGTACTTGACAAAGAGATTGAAGTTGTGTATACATCAACAAAAGAGCAAGTTGTAGATATTTTGACAAAAAGCTTAGATGGACCTAAGCTACAGAAGTTCAAAGAGATGGCAGGAATAAAGAGGAATGGCATAATCACAATAAGTGATTGAGGGGGAGCTGTTGGAGCAAAGAAAAACCTAATTGGTGATTATGAAGAACTTGAAGCAAGTTAGAAAATAAAATTAAGTAAAAAAAGTCACTTGCGAAAGTGAAGAGATCTCATAAATGTAGTTTGTATACATATGTACATTACATATGAAAATTCTTGTACTATGAGAATAGATTGTCTTTAGAATGATAAGGAGTAATGTAATAGATGAAGGATGAGTCTAGAATTCTATGTATATAAGTCTATAATGTAAAGAAATGAGAGAGAGTCATTAGAATGCAAGTGTCCATGAGATAGATGTGTAGAGAGTTATCTTCCTAAGTTAGCCTCGAGTCTTTCTCTGATTTCTCTCAACCTGATCAAATGGATTAGGAAATCCTTTGTACACATCTATTCTAGAAGCTTATCAAGCTATGTTCAAAGTTTCATGGTCTAATTCCTTTCAGGTTGTGTGTATGATCAATAGGAACATGTGTATGTAAAGCTTGCAGATAGAGCTCTCAGTGTAGCGCACTTTTTTGTGACATTGTTTTACTTCGATCTCACTGCAGAGTGTAAAGTTTTTGATGAGTGAGCATTCAAGATCTAAGTTAGAAGGTAAGGAAGCTATGGCTAAAAGCATTTAGCAAAATGGGACTTGTGCTGTGAGAAATCAACCTTAGAAGTTGACCATGTCAAAGTCGCTTGTTCAGGAAGACAGTTTCTGACATATCTTTGATGTTAATGATCAAATCAGAGGTTTAATAATTCTTTTGAAGGTCTAGTGGATGCTATGATTTCAAAAAAGTACATGGAGGTATGTATATCATTAGATTGAAGAAATTTGAAGATATGTGTAGGTAATGAAGTTAATCTCTGAAGCAAACTTCTTGAAGAAGAAGAAATTTCACTTAGAGAAGTGATTGTGAATGATTTTGTAAAACAAGGTAACATTTGTGTAAAGTTTGGTCTATGATTGATACAAAGGTGTTCTTAGATCAGTATGGATCAAGCCTTTGGAGATTTAGAGGTCCCCAACATCAATTACCACTAGACTAGGTTTAATACATCGTAATCAAGGATATAATAGTTCAATGAATAATTGCACATTTGAAGACCATGAAAATATTCACGAATCATCATACATGACTAGAGATGTAGTAAGATATCAATTTGTCAATGCTACTACTTTATTACATGTTAGTGATGAGTTACTAGTGGATTATGGATGTCATAGACCTCCAAGAGAACCTTTTAGAGAGCAATGAAAACTTTCTCCCCACTTATCCTATGTTGCAATGATAACTCTAATAAATTGAAACTCTTTTAGAATTAACTTACATATTTAGATTTCTATCAAGTTTATTTTCCATTCATGTATGGAATATTGATTATTTTCTTTCATGTATGTAGATTCTAATGTATGATATTGATGATCTTCCATCACACCATTCAGAATTTCCAATAAGACCTCATTTATCAAAAGCATCCATGAGGATGCTATGCAAAAGTGATTCTATAGAATATGCAATATTGAAAGAACTATATTCAAAATACTAATATAAACTACACGATTTTATCCATGATTATGATGGCATGGAAACGTTAATTGAGGATTGGTATCAAAATGACACCAAAAGCATTGATATTTTTAAAAATGAGAAATATCTTCGAGATGAATGTCTAAAGCATATATATGAAGCAAGTCGCTTGACATGACTATATGAAAGCTTACTTACTCTCAAACTTCACAATCATTTAGGATGGAGTAATGTATGTGTTTTGACACTTTTAAGACATATTTTCTATTTTTCTACCTATTTATATATATACATGCATATACATATAGATATATACATACACACATATACATGCATAAGCATATACACACATATACTTACACATACACATACATATACATGCATAAGCATATACACACATATACTTACACATACACATACATACATACACATACTCACATACACACACATATATGTACATACACACATACACATACACATACACATACACATACACACACATATACATACACACACATACACACATACATACATACATACATACATATATATATATATATATATATATATATATATATATATATATATATATATATATATATATATACACACACACACATATATACACTGACATACATACACACATATACACATATACATACATACATATGCATACATACATACACATATACATACAGATACACACACATACACATACTCATACATATACATACACGCATATACACGCATACACATACACATACATACACATACACATACATACACATACACATACACACATATACTCACATACGCACATACATACGTACATACACATACACATATACATACATACAAACATGCACATACATATACACATACACACAGATATTTATTTATTTTCATTCATAATACCTTTTATCATGAACTTGCATGTTACTATTTGAAAAGTTTTTACCAAGCAACAATATTCTTCCTACATCACATGATAAAATGAAGACGATAATCAACAAGCTTGGTATAGATTATCATTGTATACATGCATGTCCTAAAAATTGTATTTTATATAGAAGTGAATATGTAGAATCTTTGATATGTCCAAAATGTCAATGTCCTCGATATAAGGAAGAAGAGGTTAAAATCCCACAAAAAATATTAAGACATTTTCCATTAGTTCTACCAATTAGACATATATTTCAAAGACATGAATTATCAAAGCTTTTGACATGGGGATTTGATATATGTATGAGGGTCCTCGTTGATTAGAGTAGCTAATGATTTATGGTTAATGTAAGTGATGCATCTACACTTAAAGACAAGGTTATTGAAATCAACATATACAATCATAGGAGATGACATTTCTTCTTCTCTACATGATATTGATCCTACACTAAATGATATTCTTGAACAGAGAGAGACACACACACACTCACACACACACACACTCACACACACACACTGTTCCAAGCACCACTTTTGAGAGCACCCAATTCCAAATTCTATCTCTAGTGAGCTAAGTATGTACCTTTTATCTTACTCATAAGACTCACTACAAAAAAGAGGATCATATAAGTAAAACAAAAAATATATTTTTTAATTTATATGTAAAATTTATGTTATACCCATTTTAAGTGAACAAACGGAAGTAGGAGTCATATAAAGCTCTCATTGCTTTTTAAAACTCCAAACCATGCCTGATATATATTACACTATCATCAAGTGATATATCACACTCCAACCCTAGGCTACCTATGCATGACTTTATAGGTACCTCTACTATGGTCTCAAGAGCTAGAGGTGGTATACGTTTCTTGAAAATAAACAAATAAAAATGAATAAAATCATTTGTGTTATAATATCATTAAAAATCTTAAATTATAATAAGAAAACATACCTATGTGAAGACAACTCTCCTTGTAAATGGAGTAGTAGAGCAACCTTCCTTTGGCTGCTGGGTAAGCATCTGCATTATGTAGTCTAATTCCTCATTGGGCATGTCTGCATACTCATGCATGAAAAACCCTAAGGAATCAAGCGGAACTTTTCCTCTCATAAGATTCTTTATAACAATAAGTTTCACCTTTCATTCTCTTCCACAATGTTGGAAGTGAGGTGGGCCTCAATAACAATATTAATCACATGTTTACAGGATCATCCAACACATGAACCTTAATATACATGCCTTCATACTCAAAATGAGATGAGCAAGAGATAGAGTAGACACGTTTTTCCAAAGTGTATGGTAAGCTAGAATGCTTACCTACACTATTCTATAATGAATGTCAAGTTACAATGTGTGTAGATGATACAAACTAAATCTAAACAGGTTTTGGGAACTAGATACAAGAGTTTGTGTGTAAAGTGCCTAAGAGGTATGAAGAGTTTGTATATGTGAGTATGGAGTGAATATGAAAAGTTTAGAATTGTTTTATAGCAAACTCTAATGCAAAATTAGGGCTTTAGAAACCCTAAATTAGAAACTGATGAACTAGCAAGTGAGAAACAAAAATAGCCTTGCTACTCACAATAAACAACAAGATGTTGATTGTTAGCTATTGGAATCTCCTCCAAACCTGCATTAGAAGTTATAACACAACTCCTCTAGAAGTTAGTTACCTCTAGGACTCATTGATCATTGAGATTGAGCCTCAAGTGATGCCATAACTTACCCCTAAGGCTTCTTTATATGGGCCTTAAGGTTGAACCATGAGATTAACTACAAAAAGTTTAAAAAGCACCTCAAAAAGTATGGAATAAAATACTAAAAACAACCTTTCTTTTCAAGAATTAAAAATTACTTTTTTATGAAAAAAACTATAACAATTTCCATATTTATCCATCAGTTAGTTATGGGAGTTAACTTTCCTTGATGTACGTGCCATGAGGGTTCAAATGCGGAGTCTACATAGGTGTCTACATAGGCTTGGAATCTCACATCTCAAACCTTTTGGATAATTTCTCTATGTATCTCTATTCTGTCGTATATATACATTCATTCCTATATTTGAACTCCAATCCCAAGATAATAATGTAAAATACCCAAATCAATCACATCAAATGTATTAAGTTGTCCTTTAAAATATTGAGGTTATGAATCCTTGGGGCATGATCTTGGATATTTGAGAAACTTCAAACTGGATGTTAGGATGTGTTTTACATAAATAGATGAAATAATGAGCTACTTGACTATACAAAGTAGCATCAAAATGTTCTAAATCTGCTTTTGCCTATAATGATACATTAGCATTCATAGGTGTCTACATAGGCTTGGAATCTGACATCTAAAGCCTTTCCAATACCTTCTCTATGTATCTCTATTGTGTCATATAGATACATTTGTTCTTGTATTTGAACTCAATGCCAAGGTAATAATGCAAAATACCCAAATCAATCAGATAAAATGTATGCTTAAGTTGCGCTTTAAAATACTAAAGGTCTAAATCCTTGGGACATGTCATGATCATATCATCAACATATATAATAATAATAGTCAAAACATCTTTCTTAGCTTTAACATAAAGAGTTGGAGCTACCTCTGAGTTTTCAAAACCAATAGATAAGAGATAGAAATGTATCTTCTCATAGCAAGCTCTTAGTGGCTAATTTAGTCCATACAAACCTTTAATAAGCTTGCGTACTAAATTCTCTTTACCTGTTTCTTCAAAATCTTATGGCTCTTGAATGTAGACATCTTCATAAAGATCAGCATTAACAAATGCAATTTTGATATCTAACTGGTACACATTCCATCCAAAGAATGCAACAAGAGAACCTACAGTTCTGACTATTATCATTCTAGATATAGGTGCAAAAGTTTCATCATAGTCAATACCCTTTTTTGTGCGTAACCTTCTATCATGAGGAACGAGATATGGAAGAGAGCTAAGTCACAAACTTTCACACTCTAAGAGGAGCACCCAAACTGTTGAGCCCTAACCGGTTGAAACTAACAAAGTCAAGGTCACAACTATGCATAGGCAAGAGTAAAGTATCAAATTTCCAGGGTCAAAGTGCACAGAAGTATTTTTTCTCTTAAGGTTCAAAGGGTGAATTTAAAGTCTTAGGTGCAAAAGTAAAGAATTAAAAGGAAAGGTGAAGGTATGGAAGCGGCCGTGTACGCAAAGGTGGAAATAGGGCCGCCCAATCAAAATTTTGTTTTAAGTCTAAAGTCACTACAGGACAAAGTAGTGAGTCGTTGGTGGCCAGATCAAAAGACAATCTTGGGACATTGAAAGGGCACAAAGATTGTATTACAGTTAGAGTGCACGGAACCGGCGCACTCAACAAAAGAGAGACAAAGGCTATTCTTGGACTGGAAGTAAGAAGGAGAGAGAAGTGCAAGAGACACCGGGGGTACGACGACACAGAGAGGTGGAAGTGAAGAGTGCAAGAGAGGTGGCTAAGGAAGAAGGCAGAGAGTGCGAAGCTAGACCCCAAGGACCTCAAGGTCTCTGTGCAGTGTGCATGCCGACATAAGATACTCATTCCTCTTCTTGGTGGAAGCTTGGTGCAAGGTGTGCACAAGGATAAGCTTGAAGCAAGTAGAGGACTGGTGCAGAGGAGGCCGACTGCAAGAAGACTTCGGGATAATTGGTATTTTGTAATTAAGCACCCTCTGTAGTGCACACAGAAGTATTGACTCGGATTGTGCTCAAACATTGTAATTGTTTTACTGTAATCAAACTCAAGATTCCAAGGTGTGCTTCTGCAGAAGCTTCCAAGGTTATTTCCTCTGTGAAGTTTCCCAGCTCATTTCTTTCTTTATTCTTTCCTTTTTCTCCTACAAACCCTCAAACTCCTTCTCGTCCAAGAATCCCCCAACAAATTTGGCACGCCCGGTGGACCTCCAAGGAGAATTGAGCATAGGAGAAGATCTATTGCACTTGGAGAACAATATTCCAGTGTCGATAGTAACACTCCAGTTGACTAAAGAGGTACATACTTATATCAAGTGTCTCATATTAAGTGAACTATGAACAGCTCATGACCGCGACCCGGTCACAAACCTTGAGGGTCACGTGCAAGCAGACAAGAAGAAAGGCGATCAGAAGATCATCGAGTCCACTTTCATCAACTTCATCGGTAAGAAGCATGGCAGGACAGGTGGACCTAGAAACCTTACTCTCCAGATTAAACATAAAATTTCCCTCTTTCAGAGGTTTAGCTCATGAGGATCCAGATGAGCACATTCGAAGATTTCTGGCATTAAGCAAGACTAGAGGTCTAATGGGTAGGGAAGATGCCTTCTTGATACTCTTTCCGGTCACATTGGAAGGATTGGCAGACAAGTGGTTTAGCCAGTTTGCTGAAAACCACTTTACTTCTTGGGATTTGATGAAAGAGGCCTTCAAAAATCAGTTTCAGCATGGCAACACTGCGGAGATCATTATAGAAGAGCTAGAAAACTTGAGATTGGGTCTAGGAGAAAAATTCCCAGAGTTTGTGACCAGGGCCAAAGCACTAATGGCTAAACTACCAGATCCACCGCATGATTTCTTTGTCAAGAAGTGGTTAGCCAAACCCCTACCTGTGGTCACCCAATGCAAAATAAAAGAGTTAGTGTTACCTACTGCCTCTGTTGAGGAGTTCATCAATACGGCCACACGCTTGGAGCAGATAAGGCACCAGCATGGTGCAACTTCTTCCCAACCAACCTATGATGCAGAACTGGAGGACCCAATGATCCAGTTAAGAAGGGAGCTGGAGGGCTTGAAAAGGAATAAGCCCTACACAGAAGAGGAGACTGTTGTGGCTCAGTTGAGAAGGGAGATTGAAGCACTCAAGCTCCAAAAGGAGGAGGAGGTCCAAGCAGAAGAATTAGCTCAGCTGAGGCAGGAATTGCAAGAACTCAAAGGAGGCGGTATCAAGAGTGGGCTCTGGTGCTCCATGTGCAGCAAGCAAGGGCACATAGTAAGTGAATGTCCTCTGCTAAACGTGACTTGTCAATTATGCAGGAAAGTTGGCCATGAGGCCCATGAATGCCAATCCAGGGGAATGCCTGCAACGACATATTGGACACAGGGAGGACCTCTGCCACCAGCAAATGTAATGGCAGCCGAAGCAAACCAAGGTAACAACTATAATCCTAGACCAAGGAATAATTTTGCAAATGGGCCTAGAAGGCCCATCATTTGCTTCAGATGTGGAGAGTGCGGGCACTACCAATCTAGGTGCACTCTCCTAGAAAATGCCCCTCCTTGCAGGAATTGTCCAGAGGCCAGGGATCACTATACAAATTGTTGTCCTAAGAATCAAGCCTCTACTTCCGGACCCCATCTCCAAATGATCTCTGTATTCAAGGAGGAAACATTACCTCAGGTCAATGAACCCTCACCATCTACCACGGTGGTACAATTAGAAGAACTTGAATCTTTTGCAGTACAGACAAGAAGCAAAGGGAAGGCTCAAGTGGACGAAAATCAAGAATCAATAATTAGGGAATTGAACAAAGACAGAGTTGCATCTAAAAACAAAGCCACCACAAGTGCAGACACAAACCAAAAGGAATATCTCATAGGCACCAGTGATGCCATTGGGCATGCCTTCAACAGGGCTCAAGAAGAGTTTGGCAAAGCAAATGAAGCTCATTCTCTTAAAGAGTTAGAGGCTTCAAAACTACTCAAGTCCATGAAGAAGGAGGTTAGTATTTTTGAATTAATAAAGATGGATGGGAAATTCAGGTCAGAATTATTGCAGATAATTGATGAGGCTTCTACTACAAGCTTAGTGGCAAAGACTGCTATTTTACATAAAGGGATAATTATCGGGGAAGCACCCCTTACGGATTATAAAATTCCTCGGCTTACAGTATCAATCAAGGGTCATGAATTTCAAGGTGTTATTGTGGATGGTGGTTCTGGCATTAACTTGATGCCTGAACATACCATGAAAAAGATTGGACTCCACCCTTCAAAACCTGCAAACTTCACTGTTACTTTGGCAGATCAGAGCAAAGTAAGGCCCTTGGGGGTAATCCCAAAAGTTCCACTTGAAGTACAAGGTAATCTATTCATTCTGGATTTTGTGGTTTTAAGATTGCCCCAGGTTGAAGGAGGATTTCCTCTCTTAATTGGAAGACCTTGGCTGAGGCATGCCAATGTCATTCATGATTGGGGCAAGGACACTATGTGGGTACAAAAGAAAGGGCAGGAGCTGACAGAGATTCATTTAGAAGAGGGCCCAGACAATCAAGGAAACACTAGTATGATGCAAACAGTTAGCATTTGCATGGAAACAGAATCGGAGGATCAACCCAAAATGGATTTTGAGGAAGAAGAGGATATTCTAAATTGGCTCCAAGCAGGCAACTCTTCCTCTTGTTTTGGAATTTTTCTTAATAATCCTTGCACGACTGAAGGTTATGATGAAGATAAGGAAAAGGTCCAGGTTGATGGATTGGGAGAGCCCATCACAGACCACAGAAGGGGCAGGAAGACACCCCTCAAATACAACTTGGAGGAGGATGTGACAACCACATATAAAGAAGTTTCTAAAGCTAAAAGCAAGGTAAAAAATTCTAGTGTTGAATGTTCTTTCCCAATTCAAGAAATCCCTACAGGATGGATGCAGGACAAGGAGGAACACATTGAAGTCCAAAATACACCTACTTATGAAGCAATGCACGAAAAGCTAGTAGAAGAAGACAAGGAAGCAGATGCACACGAAGATAATATGGTAGCGAGAAATCCTGTCCAAGAAATACACTTAGGCACTCAAGACAATAATCAGCCAGTTTTGGTGGCCACTTGGTTGTGGAGCCACCCAAGGCTCCTTGAAAAGGTAAAATCATTCTTGACCCAGTATGTAGATGTTTTTGCCTGGCATTATAAAGACTTAGAAGGAGTGCCTGCAACTTATGGAGAGCACAAAATCCCTCTGGTTGATGGAGCCAAACCCATCAGAGGAAGGAGTTATAGACTTAATCCAAAATATGCTGAAGCTATCTATGTGGAAATCCAAAAGATGGAGGATGCAGGAATCATCATTCCTGTTGAACACTCAGAGTGGCTCTCACCTATGGTTATAGTACCGAAGAAGAATACTAATAAAATCAGAATTTGTGTTGACTTTAGAGCACTCAACAAGGTGACCATTCCAGATGGTTTCCCTATGCCTTTTGCAGAACAGGTCATTGAAGAAGTGGCTGGGCATGCATTATATAGCTTTATGGATGGATTCAGTGGCTATAACCAAATATCAATACATCTAGAGGATCGTGAAAAGACTGCTTTTATCACACCTTGGGGAACATATGTGTATGTAAAAATGCCATTTGGGCTCAGAAATGCTCTAGCCACCTTTAACAGAACGGTCAATCTCATTTTTGGCCCCCTATTGTTGGAATCACTTAGAATCTTCATGGATGACTTCTCTTCGTTTTCAGGATCCCACAAGGAAAGTCATCTAGATTGTTTGGACCACCACTTGAGGCAGCTGCAGAATATTTTCAAAAGATGCAGGGAGACTAAGTTAAAGCTCAATCCAAACAAATGTCATTTCCTTGTGACAGAAGGAACCCTCTTAGGACATGTGGTGTCGGCTAAAGGTATGGCCCCAGATCCTGACAAAATCATTTCTATATTAAAGTTGCCTAAACCTAAATCCCCTAAAGAGATTCAGAGTTTGGGGCATACTGGATACCATAGAAGGTTTATAAAAATGTATGCAGAGATAGCTAGACCTCTGGCTAGACTTACAGGTAAGGAAGTACGTTTTAAATGGGAAGAAGAGGAGGAAAAAGCATATCAAACATTACGGTCAAGGTTAGTGTCTGCTCCTATCTTGGTCACACCCGAGTGGTCAAAAATCTTTCATATACATGTCGATGCCAGTGCCTATGCAGTGGGGGCAGTTTTGACCCAACCCAGTGCAGAATTTAAAGTGGACAGGCCAATTCAATATGCCAGTAGAATCTTGACCAAGGCTGAAAGGAATTACAGTACTACCGAAAGGGAAGCCCTCACAATGGTCTTTGCTGTCCAAAAATTCCGTCATTACTTACTAGGGGTAAAATTTATTATTATAACAGATCACCAACCACTAAAATACCTACTCAACAAACCACAAGCCACTGGTAGAATATGGAGGTGGTTATTGTTGTTCCAAGAGTTTGATTTTTCTGTAGTCCATAAACCAGGAAAAGAAAATGTTATGGCGGATCACCTATCCAGAATAAATATGATGAATCAAACTAGTGGAATCAATGATGACTTTCCAGATGCTCATCTGTTTGCTGTACAAGCTCAAGGGTGGTATTACGACATCAAAAATTTCATTAAAACTGGGTTGTATCCAGAGAAGGCTAGTGTTGTACAAAAGAAGAGACTGCTAATCAAGAGTAGACCATATACCTTCATTGAAGATAAATTGTATAGACAGGGCAAGAATGACCGGTTCAGGAAGTGTTTGGAAGAAGAAGAAGTGAGGGAAGTCCTTCACTCTGCACATGAGGGAACAGGTGGTGGGCACCTTCCAGGACATATTATGAGTCACAGGATACTGGATGCTGGTCTATGGTGGCCTACACTATTTAGGGATGCAGATGAATGGGGAAAGGCATGTGACATTTGCCAGAGGTGTGGACCTAAGCCAACAAAGCAGAGACATAACCCCTTGGTTGTTTCCACTTCCTGGCAACCATTTGAGAAGTGGGGGCTAGATTTTGTAGGGCCCATCTACCCTCCCGCTTTTCCAAAAAGAGAAAAATATCTCTTGATAGCTACAGATTATGCGACAAAGTGGGCTGAAGCTATTGCCTCCCCCGATTGCACTGCCCAAACTGTTGCTGATTTCATTTATAGTAGCATCATTTGCAAGTTTGGATGTCCACTTGAAATTTGTACTGATCAAGGTACCCATTTTGTAAATAAAGTCCTGCAAGCAATCTTCAACAGGTATAGAATTCTTCATAGGACCTCTTGTGCTTACTATCCAAGAGCAAATGGACAGGCTGAATCGACAAATAAGGTTTTAATTTCAATGTTAAGAAAGGAATGCATGTTGCAGCCCACTTCCTGGGGCATTGCTTATCAAGGTACACTGTGGGCATACAAGTTAGCCTACAAAGAGGCCACATGATATTCCCCATTCCAACTGGTTTATGGCATATTACCCATCGAGCCCTTTGAATTTTTACATGGATCGCCTAAGATAGCATTCATGCAGGGAAAGAAGGATTGTGATGTCTCTCAGAGGCTAGGAACACTACATAAAGTGGAGGAGATTCGTATACTAGCGACCAAACAATTGATAGAGACTCAGATGAAGAGGAAGGAGGCACATGATCGATATCTGTGGAACAACAACATTGAAGCAGGCATGTTAGTTCTTCTCCATAAACCTCACCCTCATACGAATGAAAAAGGGAAATGCATCCCTCATTGGGAAGGCCCTTTTCGCGTTCTGAAGACGTTGCATTGGGGTGCTGTGCAGTTAGAAACACTCAATGGAGCCACCCTGCCGCTAGTAAATATTTCTAGACTCAAAGCCTATCATAAAAAGTTCTAACATCCCACTCCATAGTTCTTAGGTCATTTTGTTTTTCTATTATGTCCCTTTAATCATTGCTAATCATTGCTAATAATTGCTAATAAATATGTTCATCAAAAAAAAAAATTGGTGCAAATTTTTTTGGATGGCTCTTAGTTCTACGCAGAAGCTTTTAAGGCTAGCCTTTTCTTTGTTTATCTCTTGGATGGATGAGATTAAAATTGGCTTCTCCTCTCTTTTGAACTCTCTTTTATGCTAGACCATCCCTTGCTGTGAGGTGAGCCCTTAATCCTCCTTGCTATATAATGGGGAACCTCATTCATTCCGCCTTCAACTCCATCTTGCTGCAAGATCATCTCAACTGAACTCAGAAGTCTGCAATGCCCGAGTCTACAGGGCTGCCCAACTCTTCAAAAGCTTGCGTGGCTTTTCCGTCGTTGACTCCCAAGGCGATCCCTCCACTGTCTTGATCACCATAACGACCTTCAACATAGCGATCGCCATATCGACTATCACCATAGCGGTTGTCTTCCCACCCGCCCACCCGCCTCCCCTCCACACCCCCTCCCACCCACCCACCCGCCCACCCGCCTCCACTCCACACCCCCTCCCACCCACCCACCCGCCCACCCGCCTCCCCTCCACACCCCCTCCCACCCACCCACCCGCCCACCCGCCCACCCGCCTCCCCTCCACACCCCCTCCCACCCACCCGCCCACCCGCCTCCCCTCCACACCCCCTCCCACCCGCCCACCCGCCCACCCGCCTCCCCTCCACACCCCCTCCCACCCACCCACCCGCCCTCCCCTCCCACCCACCCACCCGCCCTCCAGCCTCCCCTCCACACCCCCTCCCACCCACCCACCCGCCCACCCGCCTCCCCTCCACACCCCCTCCCACCCACCCACCTGCCCACCCACCCATCCGCCCACCCGCCCACCCGCCCTCCCCTCCCACCCACCCACCCGCCCACCCGCCTCCCCTCCCCAACCCCTACCACCCACCCACCCGCCCACCCGCCCACCCGCCTTCCCTCCACAACCCCTACCACCCACCCAGCCGCCCACCCCTCCCACCCACCCACCCGCCCACCCGCCTCCCCTCCACAACCCCGCCCACCCGCCCACCCGCCTTCCCCTCCACACCCCCTCCAACCCGCCCACCCACCTCACCTCCACATCCTCTCCCACCCGCCCAACCGCCCACCTAAAAAACCCTCAAACCCTCCCTCCAGCCTACCCTCCCTCTCCTTCCACCCTCCCCCTCCACTCCACTCCCGCTTCCCCTCCACAACCCTCTCCTACTTCCCCGCCCACTAGAACCACCCGCCCCGCCCCCCCTCCATCAATTCCCTACCACACTCCCCTCCTTCCCCCCTCCATCCTCCTCTATCTCTTCTGCATCCCTGCATGCCGTTCACACGGGCAGCCTGGCGGCCCTGGTTTTCGTTCCCGCGCCATCCACGATCATCTCCATGCTGTGATAAGACTCCTTCACCGCAAAACGTTCAACAGCCTGCAGCTCATTGCAATCTCTCTACCGGGTCCTTTCTACGCAAAACTCTATGGCCGATCCCACCGCACCGGAAGACATCTCGGAACTCACTCCATCAGCACTGCATACAACCAATCCAAATTACCCTCCTCCTGCGTCTGCCACACCCACCACCGGCCTCCACTCCCAGTTCCCTACGTTGCCCGTTCCCACTGACCCACAAATTGATGCATCGCCTTCCTCATTCCCTCCTGCCATCCTACATATTCCCACTTATTCGGTTCAATCTGATTCCACGGATATATATTCTCCACCTCCACTCCCTCGACCTCCTTCTCCTTCTCCTTCAGCTTCTCATTCCTCACAACCAAATTCGCCCTCAGGAGATTATATACGACTTTTTCGTCCGCCTGATTTAGATATGCAGATTCGTATTCATTTATCTCTCCCAACCATTGAACTCCGTCGCCTTTTCTCTGTTGAAAATCTTCAACAGGCGGGTCTCTGGGGCTTGGCCAACGTTTTCCTGAATGATCCCTCCAATTATAGTGATGTCTATGAAGCTATCCGCCTCTTTCCTCATTTTCGCACAGGTCCTCTCTCCATTTCCGCTCTTGCTGCCAGCCTCGGCTCCTGCCCCGTCGATTTCCGTAATCCTCCGTTCTTATATTCTGGATTGTCAGCCTCTGCCACAATTGCCTTTTGTAGAGATCGCTTCGACACTAATGCCCGATTTTCCATCCGCATGACGTCCATTCTTAATGCATTCATTTTCTTCTTTTTGCTTCGTAGTCCAACATCTTCACTCCCATGGTCCGATATTCGTCTTGTTGATCCGCTTTTTTGCTTCCTAAATAGCCGCCCATACCCTTACGCCGCCCTCATATATGGTTCCTTAAATTTGCGCTCTCGTCGCCTTCGTGAAGCTGTCTCCAGAGGCTCTCGCACATTCTCCTTATATTCTGGTCCCTTCATAGCTTGGCTTTATCACATACCATCGCGCTCTGACCCTAATTCCCCTCTACTTCCGTCGCAGCCCAACATACCTTCCACTTCAAATCCTCCCCCCTCCCCTCCACTCTCCATCGACTCGGCCTCCGTTTCCACACCGCTACCCGCTCCCCCTGATCTCACTTCCCCCCCTCTACACTCTTCTTCGCATATCTTTTCCTCCTCTCCAGATATCGCGCCTATTCCTTCCCCTGATCCTGCTCCGGCACATGGCCCTTCTTCCACACCAGCTTTCCCGCCGCTCATTCAAACACAGCTCAACCCCCGACACCCGACCTGTACACCACCTCGTCCTCCCCTTTCCGCCCCCACTCCATCCATTGCGGTTCCTTTCACGCCACCCAATCCGCCTGCATCTCCTCTCCATCATCTCGAGGCATCTCCTCTCCATCATCCTGATCCACCTGTTGCACCCTCCCCTCCAATTGATCTCCCTTCCGCCCCTTCCTTTTTGCATTTGCTCCGCGATGCCAATGCAGCTGCTTTTGGCAGTGCTCATGCCTCCAAAGTGTCTTTGGATTCTGTATCAGCCGCCGCTTCTATTCATCAACAATACATTAATACCATCGACAACATCAATCGAATAGCTCACTCTCAATGGCACTCGCTCAATGAAACGGCCCGCTTACTCATGGATGAGCGCGAGAAATACCGTGATATGGCCGAATCCGCATTACAGAACTTATCCGATCTTCAAAATCGCTCTTCCTTAGGGTTATGTGATAATGCTACTTGCCGTCGTATCAAACGCGAACGGGACCACCTTAGGTAGTGCCTTAGTTCTCTTCAGCATATGATTGAGCAAGCTTCTGCTCCGCTGCCCTCCTCTCCCCAACCCTCAGCTGCCGATCCCACTCCCCCTTCGCAATAATTTACTTCACTTCGCATTTAGGGCTTCAACTTCAATTCTTTAATTTCAACACATCTCATCATACTTCTCCTTTTGTCATGATCCGGGTTAATAAATACTAGTTGCACTATTTATCTGTTGTTTTCTTTTATGCTTCATCAATAATAGCCATCTTTCTCTATTTCCTTACCTCCGTTTCCTCTGTGGTTTTTCTAATGTGGTTCTTCTGATGTTTTCTCTCTGATTATTGAAGCCTCCTTACATTGTATCATTGTGGTCTCTCCGGGACGGAGAGAACTTTAGGTGGTGGGCATCTGTTGAGCCCTAACCGGTTGAAACTAACAAAGTCAAGGTCACAACTATGCATAGGCAAGAGTAAAGTATCAAATTTCCAGGGTCAAAGTGCACAGAAGTATTTTTTCTCTTAAGGTTCAAAGGGTGAATTTAAAGTCTTAGGTGCAAAAGTAAAGAATTAAAAGGAAAGGTGAAGGTATGGAAGCGGCCGTGTACGCAAAGGTGGAAATAGGGCCGCCCAATCAAAATTTTGTTTTAAGTCTAAAGTCACTACAGGACAAAGTAGTGAGTCGTTGGTGGCCAGATCAAAAGACAATCTTGGGACATTGAAAGGGCACAAAGATTGTATTACAGTTAGAGTGCACGGAACCGGCGCACTCAACAAAAGAGAGACAAAGGCTATTCTTGGACTGGAAGTAAGAAGGAGAGAGAAGTGCAAGAGACACCGGGGGTACGACGACACAGAGAGGTGGAAGTGAAGAGTGCAAGAGAGGTGGCTAAGGAAGAAGGCAGAGAGTGCGAAGCTAGACCCCAAGGACCTCAAGGTCTCTGTGCAGTGTGCATGCCGACATAAGATACTCATTCCTCTTCTTGGTGGAAGCTTGGTGCAAGGTGTGCACAAGGATAAGCTTGAAGCAAGTAGAGGACTAGTGCAGAGGAGGCCGACTGCAAGAAGACTTCGGGATAATTGGTATTTTGTAATTAAGCACCCTCTGTAGTGCACACAGAAGTATTGACTCGGATTGTGCTCAAACATTGTAATTGTTTTACTGTAATCAAACTCAAGATTCCAAGGTGTGCTTCTGCAGAAGCTTCCAAGGTTATTTCCTCTGTGAAGTTTCCCAGCTCATTTCTTTCTTTATTCTTTCCTTTTTCTCCTACAAACCCTCAAACTCCTCGTCCAAGAATCCCCCAACACAAACAGATTGAGGCAAGGAAGAATGATCTTCTTCTTCTCGTTCTTCTATTACATAAAAGGAATATACAAGAATGACCTAATTATTACAACAACTAGTGCAATATATAAAGAACATTACATAAGGAAAAAATCAATGTCGAAGAATGAGTGAGTTGGGAAGAGACAATTATGCATGCCATCACTCTCGATAGATGAATCTAGTAAAGCTCAATGAAGTATCCTTGACATATTCTAGTGTTGTGTACCTAAGTATCAACTTATGGACTTGAGGAGATAGAGACTATACCCCAATCCCCTACAAGTGCATATAGTGGGGATTCACACTTTAATTATCAATCCAAGAAGTATCATAACCTAGCTGAGTGTATGCGGACATGCATTCAAATGACGGTCAATGAAAATGTGAACTAACAAAGGTGCAAACAAGTGTAAACTATCACATTCAAAGCTTTCATAGTCGCTTATGGGGTCGCGACACCTAGAGCAACAGTCAACAGTAAATTGAGCTTTTCTCTCATCTCCAAACTCGGAATATAGCGAATAGCGGCTTACTTTCAAAGCTCTCGAGAAGACGCATCCAATGGTGCTATCTTCACTTGATCCTGACACTTCTACTTCACGCAATGAGCAAAATACTGAGCCATGGGAAAGACCTACCTATGCTTCAACACTTCCTACACTTCACACACACATTACCAAATATAGCAAACAAGCACTACTATGGATAGAAGCACTCTTTTCAAGCCACATCCATGCATGCAAACTCACAAGGAAAAAGATATAGAGAGGAGAAGACACAAATTTTAAATTCTATGCTCTTGATTTTCACAATGGCAAAAAGTCCTTACAAAAAGTCAGAAAATGACTTATATACATGCGCCCTAAAAATGGTCCTTTCACACAAGATACCGGCATTTTATTGACTAAAAGGCTAATTCCCTACTAGTTTACAAGGGTAATGATACAAATATCTATGGATATGCATCTAGAGGACTCCTCTAGTGCATTTACATCAGAAAGTATATTACAAAGTGACTATGTTACAAAAATAAAGTGTCCAAATGGGAAAAATTTTGGGGCCCTTCTTTTTCTCTACATCTCTGCTCTTCTTTGCTCTGCAACACTCTCCCCCTCTTTGTCTCTATCGTCCCTTGATAGGCTTTGCTTCTTATCTCTAGTTCTATGCTTGTAGTTGATCTAGTTCCTTATTAATTGATAGCCTCTTTATAGTTGACCACTGCTTGCTCTTGTGGAAGTCATAATGATATAGTTTTACCAATGGTCAAGGAACTGATCAAAACTCGAGACCTATTGCATTGGTTTTGGCTTCTTCTTTTTTCTTTCCACTACGTGCACCCATTGGTCGAAGAAGCGATAAGGATTGTCAAACAATTTGTTACTTTATCCAAATTAAATCATTTGCTTCTATAATCCCCTTGGTATTCTGTACATTCGTAAATTTGGGTTGCAATGTTAAGTCGGGCTGCCTCGCACGCAACCACTGGAGATGGACTACAATAGATTTTTAGTCTAGCTCTCTAGTAACCTCTTTGTATTTGCACTGCAAGCACCATACAAAAGGTATGAAGGTCTTGATTTCCAACCTTCAATTTGGGCCTCCTGAAGATCAAGAGGTTGAAGCACCTTCCGGGGCTCGGGATTTGTCGGATATCTTCTTGCCTTTCTTCATGGGTATTTGCTGGCCTTGATCCATCCTTGCCTGTTGCATACTTTCCGCTGTTGTGTGCCCCTCCTAGGTTCTGTGTAGAGATGAATGTTGTGTGCCCGTGCACAGCTTCCTACAGAGATATGTCTTCATATATATTCTATTTAATGAAGCTTCTTTCTTGGTTTTCTTCTTCTTTTATAAGTAGATTTTATCAAAGCTTGACCATAACAAGTTCCTCTTGATGCTATTATCTCAAGAAGCCTATTTCTTTCATCCCAACAAGTCCCTCTTGATGTGATTGTCTTGATGCCAATATCTCAGCTAACAGGAGGTTCTCACGAACCTTCTTTTAGCTGAAATACATTGTCCAAGATGCCATTGATCTTCACTTGTTGATACCTTCTCAACCCTTGAATTATAAAAAAGAACACAAAACCTTTTTCAACAATTACAATAGTTTTTAATTCACAATCATACACACACATGCACATACACAATCATATTTGATTTTCACTTGCAATCATATAACATACACACACATACACATACGCACTTGCATACACATACTTTCATGCGCAAATACATACACACATGCATACACATACTTTCATGCACACATACACATATACATATACATATAGATACTTGCACATATACATACACACATGGCCACACATACACATATACTCACATGCATATAACATACACACACATACACATACACATACACATACACATACACATACACATACACATACACATACACATACACATACACATACACATACACATAGTATTGTGAAGTAAGAATCAATATTGATTCAAACAATGAAAGTACATTTTTATTCACAATCATACACACACACACACACATACTATTGTGAAGTAAGAATCCATGTTGAATCAAACAATCACAATAGATTTCATTCACACTTATCCACTCAAATACACATACATATACTATTATGAAGTAAGAATCAATATTGATTCAAACAATCACAATACATATTACTCACAATCATACACACACATACATATACTATTGTGAAGTAAGAATCAATGTTGAGTCAAACAATCACAATAGTTTTCAATTCGCAAACAACTATATTTTTCTTTATGCTTTAAGTATGAAAGTTAATATGTATAGCAAGAGTTTATACTTTGTTCTATCTACGAAATTGTAAGTTCATAAAAAACAAAGTAACTCTTATGAAAAATAATTATACTTGTGTTGTTTTATAAGAAAATTTTCGATCGAATTTGTTTCGATTGAACTTTAATTCGATCAAAGAATTTTTGATCAATGAAATTATTGATCAAAAACTTTTTCAACTGAAAGCGCGTTCGATCGGAAATTATCGAATTACCATGCAAAAAGTATTCGCTCATCTCCGAATAAGCTGATGTGTCACCGAATAATTCGGTCAAATAATGGGGGGTTACCGTAAAATTTCGTAATTATTCACGAATAAATGAATTGTCAAATAAAGAATAATGCATCCTAGATAGCATTTGCACAATGATTTTATGTGGTGCTGTGTAACGATGCATATTTGGAAAGCAAAAATGTTGATGGATCAAACAGACTTCTTCTTCTATGTCTATCAGATTGATATCCTGAATGTCTGTGTCTTGGTTCCTTGGCGTTCATCCTTCAAAATGATATTGCCATCCTTTTCCCATTTGAATGCTTCTTTGATCAATTCGTGAGAGAATTGGATGATTGACCCGTGCGTGCTTCTACTTCACAGTCTACTATCACAGATGGAGCTTCTTCTTCGAGTACAGTGGTTTCTCCTTCTCCACCTACACAGGAGCAGCTTAGATGGGATGTAAAAGATGCTCAAGCTCATGCTTTGATTGCGCTTTCAGCAAAGCGTCATATAGTTCCACACATTCAGTCATGTTCTACATCAAGACTGGCATGGGACACTCTTGCTTCTTTGTATGCCGTGCATATTGAAGCATGTGTTGCATACTTGAGGAAGCACCTTGAGGATGTATTTATGGCTGAAAATGAGTCGGTGGATGTGTATGTGACACGCATCGACTTGAAAGAGCAATTGGCAAACATAGATGAGATCATTCCGGATGCATCACTCATTTCTACACTATTGAAAGGATTACCCGAATCTTTTCAAAGCTTTGCTACTACACTACGTTTGGTTACAAAAGGAAATCCTAATATGTATGCATTTGATGAGGTTGTGTCTCTTCTTTTGCAAGAAGAGCAATCTAGAGTGAATAGGAGTGGTTTGATTGAGGGAACACAAGCACTTGCTATCTCACAAAAGGGGAAAAGCAAGTATGGTTCAGCTTTGGGTTCATCAAAACCAAAGCCTCAAGCTTCCTCTTCCACTCATTCCTCTAATGATGGTGATTTGCAAAAGAAGAAGAGATGAAAGTATTGTCGGAAGGCTGGTCATACTATTGATGAGTGTAGAAAGCTTGCTAAATGCAACGAAAAGAAGAAGGAATCCGACATGTCTATTGCTGAAAATTCAGCAAATGTAAAGAATGATGAAGCTAACATGGATCAAGATTTCTGGGCATGTGTTGTTACATGTCATTATGATGCTTCTTTGCATTCTAAATGTATGCTTGTGAGTGAGGCTGATTCTGATTGGTTCTTTGATAGTGGTGCTTCAAAGCACATAACATCATGCAAAAGATTTTTTGTCTCTTTGAAAGATGCACCCAAACAAGGACATGTGGTGTGTGCAAACAATGCCTCGTATCCTATCGTTGGAGTAGGAGAAATTGAGATTACAGCTGCAAATGGAGGTGTGATTCTCTTAAAAAATGCATTGTATGTGCCTAGTATCAAGAAGAACTTAATTTCAGTTCCATTAATTGCCAAAGCCGGACTTCATGTACACTTTGTTGATGGTAAGTGTATGGTTCATGATTTCAGCAATGGTGATGTTATCGTGATGTCCGGTACATTATGTAATGGTTTGTATCGCATGGATACATACAAGAGGGCTACCTCTAATGCTTTGCTTGCTCATACTTCTTCCATGGCTGAAATGGATCTTTGGTATGCTCGTTTTGGTCACTTGAACTTCAATAGTTTGCTTTACTTGCAAAAGAAGGACATGGTTATTGACTTGCCTACACTTGAGTCCATTGAAAAGCATGCATGTGAAGGTTGCATTCTTGGAAAAATGCATTTAGTGATGTATGTGGTCCCGTCAAGAGTCCATCTTTTGGGAAGCATGTATATTTTGTAAGAGTCCATCTTTTGGGAAGCATGTATATTTTGTTACCTTCATTGATGATGTTACTCGCCATACATGGGTGTATCCTATGAAAGCAAAGAATGAGGTATTTTCTTGATTCAAAGCATTTTTATCTATGGCTGAAAATTTTTCTTCACAAAAGCTTTTGACTCTACGCATGGATCGTGGTGATGAATACATCTCACATGAGTTTATTGCTTTTCTTCATTAAAGAGGTATTTCACACCAATGTACGGTGCCATATACACCTCAACAAAATGGTGTTGTCGAGCGTAAAAATAGAACTCTACTTGAAATGGCATGATGTATGGTTAAAGGAAAGCATCTTCCTGATAAGTTTTGGATGGAAGCGTTCATGTGTGCAAATTATGTGTTGAATCACTACCCTACAAAAGCATTGAGAGTCATCACTCCTGATGAGGCTTGGAATGGTCATAAGCCTATGGTTAGTCATATGTGTGTGTTTGGTTGCTTGGCATATGCTCTTGTGCTATCACAACAACGTCACAAACTTGATGACAAGGCAAAGAAATGTATATTTGTTGGTTATAGTGCTGAAAGTAAGGGATATTGTTTGTATCATCCATTGACGAACATCGTTATTGTGAGCCGAGATGTGGTATTTGCTGAAAATTCAGTTTTCCCTCTACTTGAATACAAAAAACAGCCAACAGTTAGCTCACAAGATGTGTTCGATACACTCATGCCTTTGTTCCAAAATGGTGCGTTTGACTATGGCCATGTAGAACAGCCAACTGAGGTTCAAAGGGCTGAAAAATTCCAGCAAAATAGTGCTGAAAATGAAGAGAATTTTCAGCCAAACATGGCTGAAAAATTTCATCCACAAATTGTCAAAACTGCTGGAAATTGCTAGCCACATATGATTGAACATTTGCGTCAAAATATGGCTGAAAATGAGCATGAAATTCAGCCCACGCATGATGTACATATTGAAGATGTTTTACATAATGAACGCATGTCTATCAAGAGTGCACAAACTATGCCAAAGTGGCTCAAACAAACTTTTCAGGACAACAAATTGAGTGCACCTTTACTTGGTAGAACAATATCAAACTCTCACTATGCATCAAGTAATTTTGTGGATTATTCTCTTATTGCTATAGCATGTAATGAAGAGCCACTTTCTTTTGAAGATGCATGTGACGATCCACAATGGATGAATGCAATGCAATCAGAAATGGATTCCATACATAGGAATGGTACTTGGGAGTTATGTGAATTGCCAAAAGGAAAGAATGCCATTGGTACAAAGTGGGTTTATAAGATTAAGAGAAATCTGATGGTAGCATTAATCACTACAAAGTTAGATTGGTTGCCAAAGGATATGTGCAACAATATGGCATTGACTTGAAGAAACTTTTGCACCTACTTCATGCATGACTACCATTCGTACCATGGTTGCATTGGCTGCCCATCAAGGTTGGAAAGTGCATCAGTTGGACATAAAAACAATCTTCCTTAATGGTGATTTGCAAGAAGAGGTTTATGTGAAGCAACCTCCTCGATTTTCTATGAAAGGGAAAGAGCATATGGTTTGTCGCTTGCATAAAGCCTTGTATGGTCTCAAGCAAGCTCCACATGCATGGTATGACAAAATCCATAAGCACTTGATTGCTCTTGGCTTCACATGTAGTCCGATTGAAAGCACACTCTATGTACGCAAAAATGGGGCTGATCTTATAGTGCTTGTTCTTTATGTCGATGACATACTCTTGATTGGGTCATGTGATGCAAAACTTGACATTCGTATGGCTGATTTGTAGCATACTTTTGATGTCACTTATCTTGGTCTTTTGAGCTACTATCTTGGCATCTAGTTTGTATCTGTTGAGGGGGGAGTTGTTATGCATCAAGCAAAGTTTGTTGAAAAAGTACTTCAGCGTTTTGACTTTGAGGATTGTCACGAGGAAGGAGATAAGGAAGAGAGCTCACACACACACTCTCACTCTCAAGGAGAAGCACACACACAGATTGAGGCAAGGAAGAATGATCTTCTTTTTCTTCTTCTATTACATAAAAAGGAATGTACAAGAATGACCTAAAAACAAGAATACAACAAGTGCAATATATAAAGACCAGTACATAACAAAAAACCTAATGTCCGTGAATGAGTGAGCTGGCAAGAAACAAATGTGCCATCACTCTCGGTAGATAATCTAATAAAGCTCAATGAAGTATCCCTGACATATACTGGCATGACCACTATACATGTCAGAGAAACGAAAATCTGGTACGTGTCATCCTGGATCATCACATGTTGAGCTTGATATCTCAACACTCCCCCTCAAGCTCAACACCATATCTTGTAATCCAAGCATCTTCCGAAACTTCTTCAACTTCTCAGCTCCAAGTGCTTTGGTGAAAATATCAGCAACCTGCTCATCTGTTCTCACATAAACAAGATCAATATCACTTGCTAATACCTTCTCTCTGTTGAAGTGATAATGTACCTTGATATGCTTTGTTCTAGCATGGAAAACAGGGTTCCGTGCTAACTGTATGCTGCTAAGATTATCACAATAGATAGTGATAGGCTTTTGCACTTCCACACCTAAATCTTCAAGTAACATCTCCAGCCATGATGCCTCACATGCTGCCATTGCAGCACCTCTGTACTCAGCCTCTGTACTCGACAAAGCAACAGTGGGTTGCTTCTTACTACTCCATGTAATAGCTGCACCTCCAAGTGAGAAAAGAAAGCCACTAGTAGATCTTCTATCTGGAGTACTACCAGCCCAATCTGCATCGGTGTATCCATGAACCTGCAAATCTACACCAGCTTCATAAAACAATGCATAATCCAAAGTAGCACTCACATAACGTAGAGTGCGCCTCGGAGCATCCAAATGTGGCTTCTTGGGAACCTGCGTAAACTGACTTTCAAGTCCAACAGTGTAGCTTAAATCAGGTCTTGTAATTGTAAGATATATAAGACTTCCCACAATTTTCCTGTACATAGTAGCATTTTCCAATGCTTCACCTGATGTAGTATCCAATTTCAAATTCTGATCCAAAGGCATAAAAATTTGCTTACAATCAGCCATACCATACTTTTGCAACATATTCAAGGCATATTGCCTTTGCAACATCCATATACCTGTTTCTGTATGTATAAACTCAATGCCCAAGAAATAGTGCAGCACACCAAGATCTTTCATGTCGAATTCTTGCATAAGAAGTTTCTTTACCTCTTTGATGCTTTCTTCATTATACCACCTACAATCAGGTCATCAACATAAATAGCCACAATAGTGATGCCATCATCAGCCTTCCTTGCATATAGTGAGTGATCTGCATCACACATAGAAAACCCAGTGCTGCTTAAGTAATCAGCAATCCTTGCATGCCATGCACGCGGAGCCTGCTTCAGCCCATACAAAGCCTTTTGCAACTTGCAGACATATTCTGGATGCTTTGAATCTTCATATCCTTATGGTTGGTCCATATATACTTCTTCCTGTAACTCACCATGTAGGAAAGCATTCTTCACATCCATCTGATGCAAAGTCCATACTTTTGCTGTAGCTAATGCAACAAGTGTTCTGACAGTAGACATTTTAGCTATAGGGCTGAATGTTTCCTCATAATCAATGCCATATGTCTGTGCATAACCTTTAGCTACCAATCGTGCTTTATACCTGCTTATGCTGCCATCAACATTATGCTTTACCTTGTAAACCCATTTGCAGCCTATGGATTTCTTTCCTTGCGGCAATGGAACCAGCTTCCATGTATCATTTCCATTAAGTGCAGCCATCTCCTCATCCATAGCTTTTTCCCAATCTGCATTACCAATTGCATCTTCAAAACAAGAAGGTTCAGCATCTTGTATTACCTTTGTCATGTAGGCACAATGGCGAGCCATGTAACTATCATATGTCAATCGTTGCACTGAATTACGCATCCTCCCAGATCTTCTTGGTCCTGGGTCACTTCTTCTTGTATCATCTGCATGTGCCCTTCTTACTCCTGGAGTCTTCACAGAGGGCAATCCAAGTTCCTCATCAAGACTCTTTTCTGAACCGCTTGAATCTCCATCAACATCTTCAAAACCTGCACTTGTTTTACTACCAGCAGAAAGCTTTTCTTTACCTTTCTTGGATGTATTTGATGAATTTGCTGGACTGAAATTTCCACGCAATCTTCCACGCCATTGATTTGAGTTGGAACTATTGCTTGGTGATGCATCCGGTCCACTCAAAATTTGAGATTCTGCACTAGATTTTTCAGCATTTTCTTTGTCATTTGGTTCAAGATTCAGTCCTTCTTTGGCATCTACATAGAAGCTTGACATTTCATCAAATACCACATCTCTGCTCACCTTCACCTGTCGTGTGAGTGGGTTATAACATTTGTACCCCTTTTGCTCAAGGGAATATCCAATGAAGACACGTTTTTCTGCTTTCGGATCAAGCTTCATCCTCAACTCATCTAGAACATGTACATATGCAATACAACCAAAAACTTTCAGATGTGATAAGTTTGGCTTTTTACCTGTAAACTTCTCTTCAGGTGTAACTTGATGTACAGCAGCAGTCAAAGTTCTGTTCATGATATATACAGCAGTATGCACAGCTTTTGCCCAATAACAATGAGGCATATTCTTCTCAGCCATTAAGGCTCTTGCTATTTCTGCAATATGTCTGTTTTTGCGTTCAGCAATTTTGTTGTGCTGTGTACGTGCATGAAAACTGACTCTGAATTCCATGATTTTTTAGAAAACTGATGAACTCATTTGACATGTATTCACCACCTCCATCATATCTTAATGTCTGAATGTACTTCCCTGTCTGCTTTTCCACCATAACTTTAAAATTCTGGAAATGAGTAAACACCTCGCTCTTCTCTTTCATGAAATATACCCATACTTTGCGTGTATGGTCATCAATGAAAGTAACATAAAACCTGCAACCACCCATAGATGTGGTCTTTGCTTGACCCCAAACATCTATATGTACTACTTCTAGTACATTCTCACTAACATGCTTGTCATGTGGAAATGATGCTCTTGACTGTTTACCAAATTGACATGCTGCACATACCTTTTGCATTTCTGCAACTTTGAAATTTGGTAGTCCATGGACAATCTCCTTTGACTGCATCAGTTTCAGCCTTTGCAAGTTTGCATGTCCAATCCATTTATGCCATATCTCTATATCTGCAATAACTCCTCCACCTTTTGCAAACATGGCTGCATTCATTTCAGGAATCTTCACATTTAAGGTGAACATCCTACCCACTTTGTTTCCTTTGGAAACCAATCGTCCATCCTGCTTGTACTCTTCTACATATAATCCATCAGCATTGAACCTGACTTGTAATCCCTGGTCAACCATTTGTCCAACAGAAACCAGATTCTTTGTTATATTTGGAACATGCAGCACATCAGCAAGATGTTTTACCTTTCCGTCCTCCATAGACAATGCTATGTTTCCTGTATGCTCAATAGGATGTGATGTGTCATTACCTGTTTCAACATATCCAGGAACTGACATTTTCTGCAAACTACTAAACCATTCTGCATGACTGGTCATGTGATTTGAAGCACCTGAATCAACATACCAGACATTATCATTCAATTTTGAAACACCAGCAGACATCGTATTCATCATGTGATGTTGAACCATAAATAGCTTCTCAGAATCATCTGCACTTGTGGATGCATAGTTGTTTTGCTGCCTTCTGTTATTTTGATTCTTTAACCTGCAATCACGTTCAAAGTGTCCAAGTTTACCACAATTCCAGCATCCTTTACTATCATTACCTCAATCATTTCTTTGGAAATTTCTGCGACCTCTTTGACTCCCCCTGCCTCGAAACTGTCCTCTTCCTCCTGCATGATTCTGTTGTTGACCCTGGTCTTGGTTATTGTTTCCTCTTCCACTTCCAAAACCTCTACCTCTGCCTCTTCCTCTACCAAAGTAGAATACCTGCTCAGAACTGGGCTTTCCTTGGGAGTTTGAATCCTCACCAAGATTCTTTTCTTCAATGATCAGCAAAATTCGGAATATTTTCCCTGGTCTGTATAGAAGTTTTGAACTGCTTATATGCAGCTCCTAAACCACGAAGGCACACTTCCACCTTATCATCATCATCTACATTCACGCCAATAGATGCAAGTGACTCACATATGCTTTTGATTTTTAGAGTGTAGTCACTTACCGACATGCTCTTTTTCTCCAATGTATGTAGCTCGTTCTTGAGTTGCAATTTTCGTGCCTTTCTATTGGTCTCGTACAAAGTGACCAAATTGTTCCAAGCCTCTTTTGGAGTCTTGGCATCCTGTATGTGTCCAATCATGCTATCCTGTATGCTAACAGATAGCCAATACATTACCTTTCGTGCTCCTTGATTCCATTCCTCATATGCTCTTAACTGTTCTGCAATCCGATTCCTTTCTGGTAACTGCGGAGCATTTTCATTCTCTCCTTTGATGTACTTCCAGTAACCTTTTCCCATCAGGAAATTCGTCATTCTGAATCTTCAAGCATGGAAGTTGTTCTTGTCCAGCTTATCACTCATAAGCTGACTCATTCCATCCGCGTTTGCCATTTCTGCAACAATTCACAACACCGCAACACACTACAAGTAGCACTTCTGCTTGAACACTGTTGCAGTATGACGTGACAGTTCGATCTCAGAAAAACACAGTTTTCGTGTATCAATAGTACACAGAATTGCTTGAAATTCTAGATCTGGAATATATGAGTGTTGCTGAACACAACGCAAGTTACAGTTTCTGAAACTGACCTGGTTTTTCTATGGGCCCCACCTTGCGGGCTCGAAACGGAGGTCGAGATGGCTCCGAAACTTCGATCTGACAAAAACAAGTGACCCTAAAGGCATAACTCTCGAAAATATTTTGAGGTCTTCTACCTTCACGACGATTTTCGTAGCAAACGGAGGCCGTTTGAGAAATTGCGTTTTCTCCACGCCTTGCCGCGTAGTCTTCACCGTCGCCTTCTCCACGAGCTCTCTATAGCCACACACACACTCTCACTCTAGAGAAGCACACATACAGATTGAGGCAAGGAAGAATGATCTTCTTCTTCTTCTATTACATAAAAAGGAATGTACAAGAATGACCTAAAAACAAGAATACAACAAGTGCAATATATAAAGACCAGTACATAAGGAAAAACCTAATGTCCGCGAATGAGTGAGCTGGCAAGAAACAAATGTGCCATCACTCTTGGTAGATAATCTAATAAAGCTCAATGAATTATCCCTGACATATACTAGCATGACCACTATACATGTCAGAGAAACGAAAATCTGGTACGTGTCATCCTGGATCATCACATGTTGAGCTTGATATCTCAACAAGGATTGCAAGCCTGTTTCCACACCAATTGAGACAGGGTTCAGGTTCTCAATTGAGGATTCCAATGATGCATTTGACACTTCTCTTTATTAGCAAGCTGTGGGATGTCTTATATATGCATGCAACAAAAGGCCGGATATATAGTATGCAGTTTCCTAGTTGAGTCGATTCATGCATAGCCCTAGCACTAAGCATTGGCAAGTGGTGAAACATGTGTTTAGATATCTTCGAGATACTTTGAGATTAGGTCTCTTTTATGGCAGAGATATTCAGCCATGCTTGCATGCTTTTACAGATAGTGATTAGGCTGGTTGTTATGATACTCACGTGTCCACTAGTGGTAATTGTTTTTTCCTTGGAGACTCATGCATATCTTGGTTAAGTAAGAAGCAACCTACAATGGCGACATCGAGTTGTGAAGCTGAGTACACGGCAGTTTTCACAGCTACAGTGAAGTGTATATGGCTCAGATGCCTATTGATGGATCTTTGCATGGAGATTGATGCTGCTACACATATTCTCACTCATAGTTAGAGTGCTTTGGCTGTTGCACAAAACCCAATGTTTCATACATGGACCAAACATATTGAGGTGCATTATCACTATGTGAGAGAGCGCCTTCATGCAGGAGATATTGATTTGACATATATGCCTACACAAGATAATGTGGCAAACATATTCACCAAAGCTTTTCCACGGGAAAAGTTTGAAGATTTTTGCAAAGCTTTAGGCTTATTACCTTGTGGGGGCTGATCTGTCACTCCCTGTATGTGTTCACATCATTCACTCTAGGGGGGGTTTGTTACACTTATGTGTTCCTCGAGTAGCTTTGATGTGAACCTTTTCCCTATATATGGGCACTTTTTACTCTAGTGCTGGCTAGAGGTTTTTTCCCCATGTTACCACATACTTGATACTCTCATATGTGGAGGTACTTTGTACTTAGGGACATTATTCAGCTCTTACTTTAGTTCAGTTCATCGTCAATAGAGAGAGATATTCCAACCATCGTCTTCTCCATGTGTCTTGTTGCGTTTGTGCTCCTTGTGTGTGCTTCTTGTGTGTCTCTCGCACTTCTACACACACCCAACAGAGGATTGGTTGTTTCTCCTTGCCTTCATTGGATGGATGAATTGCTTCTGTGTTTGCTTCTCTGGTTCCATCATTCGATCCTTTCGTACCCATTGCAGTCGAGTATTACATGGGACTGATGTTTGATTAGTAGACGGAGTGATGTTTGATTAGTAGACCTCCATGTGGATGTTCTTCTCTTTGAGTAGGTGAATTTAGAAGCATTGTCCTCACTTTTTCTCTTGGAATCATCTCTCATGAGAAAGTTGATTATCTCATCATGCAACACATCCTTATTCGCAGGCAATTCTAGATTAGGGCATTCTTTGGGTAAGCACTCGCTTGATTCATCTTCTAACTCCTTTCCTAGGGTTTCTTTCTCAAGCTTGATAACTTCATGAACGTGAGAAGGTCTTTCTTCTAATAAGCTAAAGATTTGTTTATGCCTTATTTTGGTAGATATGTATCCTTCTGCTAGATGAATGCTCGCTTCATTCTCGATAATCCAATCTTGCCCTAGGATCAGATTTTCAATTAATTCTTCGTCCTTGCATACCAAAACTCTTTGCTTCATCGAAGAATTTCCTAGGTGGAGGAATATTAGGGCTTCTCCAACACATTCTATAACTTGGCCTCCAATTCCTACCATGCACGCTTTAGAGGGACTTAATGTTGTTTGAAGATGCGTGATTAGCGTCAATCGTATGTAGCTTAAGGCTACTCTTGAGTCAATCAGAGCACCTATTAACTGGTACTCTGTGGTTCCAATCCCTAGGTTTAAATATGGTTGGGATATACTAAGGCTCTCCTTGTCGACTTTATGGACTTGGTAATTGGCCATGGGTATGGGTTCTTCTGCCTCTAGATATCGTTCATCCCTTTGTTTTATCCACTCCTTACATTTCTTGATATACTCTAGGGCTTCTTGGAGTGCTTCTTCTCTAATTCTCTCCTCCTGTTTCTTTTGATTCTAAGATCCTTCAAGTCGTGCTAACATCTGATCCATTAATGGCTCCATATATTGTTTTACTCGACAACCACTTATGTACTTAGGGAGTATTTCTCCATCTAAAGTGGCTTGATTCACTGCTCCGCTCGTTCAGATTCTATTAATCAGTAAGGGTCCATATCCACGTTTCTATAGTTTTTTCGCATGCTGCTTCAATGTATACACTAGGAATAAATCTCCTTCTTTCAAGCCTTTATCTTTGGTATGTGCATCGTAAATATGCTTTCTACCTCCTTTTAGCAGCATAAATTCCGACTACTGCTTGTAGTTTTGTTTCGTCTAACTTCTCAATCTGCTCGATCTGCTTAGATAGCTCATGTTCTGTCCATTCATACTGTTGTGCTACTCGTAAAGTAGGTACCAAAAAGTCGATTGGCAAAATTGCATTTTGTCCATAAACTAGGTTAAATGGAGTAGTTCTAATGGTTGTTTTGTAAGCCACACGAAAGGCCCAATTTGCATGATGCAATTGTTTATTCCAATCTGACCTTCCATTATTGACTATCGTTGTCAACATAGTGCACAACACTTTATTAGAACTCTCTGCTTGACCATTGGCTTGAGGGTGATATGGGGCTGACTTTTCATGAATCATACGAATTCATTCATCAAGGACTCGATCACTTCGTTAATGAAGTGCATTCCTCTATCACTCACTATCTCTATAGGTAGGCCAAAGCGAGTAAAGATGTTCTCAAAGAGAAACTTAGCTATGGTTTGATCATCATTCTTTCTAGTTGCTTTTGCTTCTACCCATTTAGTTAGATAATCTATCACCATTATTATGTACTCAGCATGTGATCCTTTGGCTGCTGGGTTAATAGGTCCTAAAAGGCTCTCGCAAAAACCATGGGTCTTAGAGCCATGTCATCTCTTCTCACAGGGTACTTAGCTCTTTGGAAAACTTCAAAACTTTGTACATAGGTGTCTCCATCCATGTGTAGAGTTGACCACCATAGGCCTACAAAGAGAATCATTTTTATAGTTCTTTCGGCTGAAAAATGTCCTCCTGTGGCACGTGCATGTGCCATTTCTAAGGTGGGTAAGTACTCTCCTTCATGCACACATAGTTGTAGTTGATTGTCTTTTTCCCTTTTGAATAATTGCATCCCCAATATGACATAATCCTTACTCATTTCTTCTAGGGATCGCTTCCTAGCTAGGCTTGATCCTTCCTCATGCTCACGTGTTTTTAAGAATTTCACCAATGTCCTACTCTAGTCTGGTGCTATGGTGGAGAATGGTAATGAGGTATAGTCTTCTGGAGTATTTTCTTGACATTTCGAGCAACTACAAACATACTTATGAACATCCTTAGGCATATCAGGCCAATAAACTCCTAATCGTTTTAATTCCCTTAGTGTTCCATGGGTTCCCTTATGCATTCTCCATCTTTTTAAGTGAGCTTGCTCAATCAAGTTCTTTTGTTCTTCTTCTACACATCTTGACAATACAGCGTTAGGTTCTTTATGGTACACCCTTCTTGCCACAATGTGTAAATTGCACGATTGCAGAATTCCCTTCGTAACATCCTTGTTACTTGGGTGTTGTGGTCCATGGGTGAGTATTGGAATTAACTTCTCTGCCCACTTAGGACATACTTCCAGGTTGAACAGATAAGTGTCTGATAAATCATCTACTACTCTATTAGGTGGTTCTCCATGTGTTAACCTAGACAAATGATCTGCTCTTGCGTGGGTATTTCCTTTTTTTACCACCACTTCGAAGTCAAACTCCGTCAGTAACAGAAACCATCTTACTATCCTTCCCGTGTTACACGGATTATTGACAAGGTACAATAAGGCCTGATGGTCTATGAAGAACTTGAACTTGTTGGCTAGTAGGTAGTGTCTAAATTTCTTCACTACGTACACCATTCCTAAACCTTCTTGTTTCGTAGTCATATAGTTTCTTTCAGCTTGATTCAATTGTTTGCTTGCATAGGCAATGTGATGATCTAATTTTCCTTCATTTGTAGGTTGAGCTAGAATGCATCCTATAGCATAGTTGGAGGCATCTACATGGATGTGGAATGGTTTATTCCAGTTGGGTGTTTTCAAAATAGGTGCAAGGTTGAGTCGTTTTTTTAATTCATTAAACGCTTTCTCTCATTCATCCATCCATGTAAATTGGGTCAATAATCCATAGAGTGGCTTGGAAATTATGGCATACATGTGAATAAATCTATGATAGTATCCACAATGACCCATAAAAGCTTGCACTTCCTTAGCATTTTTCAGTCTTGGAAGCTCTAGGATTATTTTAATCGTATCTTCATCAGTGGAAATTCAATTCCTGGATACGATGTGTCCTAGGATTTTCCCTTGCCTCATCATAAAGACACATTTCTCAGGCTTTAGGAACACTCTATATTGTCGACACTTCTCAAATGTCCTTTGCAACTCCGAAATGTGCTCTTGTCTCAGACCTGAGTACGTGTGTTGAAGCTCAAGGTCAAGGACAAAGCATGGAAGTGCATCAAGGAAGTGGACACACAAGAAGAAGGAGCTAGTAGGGAGCTCCAAGAAGCACCTGTCATATTTTGAGATGAAATCCCTATAAAAATAGTGATTATTATCACTAAAAACCATTGTAAATACCATTTTCCATTTTTGTAACTCCATTTTGTTCAAGCTGAGGAGTCCTTGAGCTTGAGGAGTATTAGAACTACCATCCTACCAAATTTCATAATTTTTAGACTCCGTTTGAGCCCCCAAATAAGCCCTGGAACCTATTTTTTAACTAGGCCGGACACTAGGTCTGGACAGGGCCAAAACCACTCAAAAACTATAAAAAGGGCTGGAGAGCTCATTTTTGAGGTTAGCTTGTTGTAGATTTCAGCGTTGTAAGAGAGCTCTTGGATAATCGAAGATCTTCCATTGTTCCACTCCTTGCTCTTACTTTGTGCGCGTGTGTGTGTATGTGTGTGCATGCTTGTGTGCTTTCACTCACGCACTTGTGCCATCACTTGCTCACGGTCTTCATACCTGTCCTCACGTCTCCACGGATTGACATTTATGACGTGTATCTCCTCACGTTGGTACTCACCATTGTGCTAGAGTGACACCAAATTTGGCGCCGTTGCCGGGGAGAGAGCTTGGAGGACGAGCGTGTGACGGTAAGACGTAGAGTAGCGACGTTGGAAGGTAAAAAAATCATCATTTTCAGTTCAGTTTTTGAATTTTCCTTCTTCTTCATCTTCATCATCATCACCATCTCCACCCGCGTTCATCTTCTCAGTTTTTTCCATTTTTTAGAGTACATTCACCTTGTTTTTACTTGTGGTTGTGAGCAAGAAGCTTAGAGAGGGTGCAGAACAGAGACGCTAAAGAAGTAGCACCAAAATAGCTGAAAATCTGAGTGAACAGCCCCAAACGTGACGAAACCTGCGCCAAGTATCGTGAGTGCAATATCGTGGGTTTGAAGGAAGATTTTGCATCTACAGACACATAGGAGTGACAAGGAGGACACAAGGTACTCATATTTGTAAAAATTTTTGAATTTGGACTCCAAAAAATCCAAGTATCGTGTTTCTCCCGCGGTTGAGGTATCGCGATACCTGACAAGTATCGTGAATCTCCTGTGGTTGAGTATCGCGATATTTCCCAGGTATCGTGTATCGTCTCAGGAAGATCGCGATACTTGGCAAGTATCGTGTATCGTTTTGGCCAGAGATCGTGTATCGTCAGAGATCGCGATACCGATCAAAGATCGCGTATCGTTTTTGCCCACGTATCGTGTATCGTTTCATACCGATCGCGATACTTAACCGAGGTCGTGTATCGTGTCTAGTGTATCGTGTGATCCCGGTCGCGATACCTACCAAGTATCAAGTATCGTGTTCTCTGAGTATCGAGTATCGTTTTCCTTGAAATATCGTGTATCGTCTGGTTCAAAGATCGAGTATCGTGGACATCAAGTATCGCGATATTTCTCAACTATCGTGTATCGTGACAAGGTAAGTATCGTGTATCGTTTCGTATCGATCGCGATACTTGTTACTGATCGTGTATCGTCTTGAGCTAAGTATCGTTTTGCCCGAGTATCGTGATAGTCAAGTATCGTGTATCGTTATACAGCGATCGCAATACCTATCAAAGATCGTGTATCGTGGAGTTTGCTCGCGATACTTGTTGAAGATCGTGTATCGTGGAGTTTGCTCGCGATACTTTTTGAAGATCGTGTATCGCCTACTTCAAGTATCGCGATACATACCAAGTATCGTGTATCGAGTTCCTCAAGTATCAAGTATCGTGTCCTACAAATATCGTGTATCACCTATTTTGAAGCATTTCCTGAGAGACCCTGTTTCCCTGTTTTAAACCCTAGAACCCTGAACTGGCATAACTTTCTCATATGAAATCCGTTTGCTATGATTTTGGTTTTGTTGGAAAGCTCGTGGGGAGTACAACCAAAACATCGACTGGTTATGGTAAAAATAATACCAGGATTATTAGGTAGGGTATTTTGAAGTTGACCCTCAGGAAAACTGGAAAACCAAGGTGTTCCAAAGGATTTTGAGCAATAGAAGAGAACTTTGGGACTAGAAGCCAAGGCTTATGAACCTGCGATCTGGCAGACACTTAGGCAAGGATAGACAAAGCATTAGGTCATCTGAGGCTAGTGTCAACCATACAGCCAAGTCTTGGGCTCAACAGCTTAGTGGTTGTCCTTACACGCTAAGTTCAGAAACCAGTGACTCAGAAATGTCTTTTAGCATGGAGAGACCCACACGTGGCTCAGGCACTGCTTATTTACAGACACCAGAAGGTCCTTATAAGACCCAATTGGAGTATATCAGGACCAACCAATTAGGTGCTCGCATCTATGAGGATGGTCTAAGACGATCAGTGGTTCAACTCAAAAATCATGACCAACCCTTTAGACTTGAACACCCAGTAGTCAAGTTCGAAGAGGGTGCTTACATTGATAAGGAAGGAACCATGTATGTGGTTACCAACTTACCAGATAGGACAGATGATTTTGGAAATATCATTCCTGAGAATGAGATAGGAGACCTAGAGAAAGGGGACCTAGGAGGAGAACCCAAGACCCCTAGAGGTAAGTCAGTCTTGACTAGAGTGATCACTCCAGAATGGATTCCTCAAGATAACAAAAGCATAGAACTATTCGTGAATAGAGAAACGGAGGAAGCCTTTTGGAGATTTAGGCCAAATCAACCCAGCCCAGTAGTCACCATCTATGAATTCAAGGATCTAGAGACACCAGGGAAAGTTGTCTATCTAGATCACACATCTCAAAAATTATTCTTGGTATCAGATCATGACAGACATGCTTACACTTGGCAAGGTGAATCAATTTTCCCTCCACCAAGATCTAATGTTTCCCAGGGCCTCCAAGGAGCCGGATCGTCCAAGGCTCATGAAACCCAGAGGGAAAGAACTAGAGAGAGGCCGGAGGTAAGCTTTGCAGACACTGTAGGCAGAGACAGATCAGGATATGGAACGGAAAGACCTGAAAGGGAGAGACATAGAGTTTATAGGCATCGAAGAGATGATCATGATTTCCCATTGCCTAGACCACGAGAGCACTCAAGAACCCTTAGACCCTCTCAAGTGGTTAAGACAATGAAGAACTACTTTGATGGATTTGGAGATCCTTATGATCATGTGGCGGAGTTCAAACAAGTGCTAAGAGCTGAACAGGTTGAAGACTTATTCACCCAGTTCGAGGCATTTGGTTTGACTCTTAAGGGTACTGCGTTAGCTTGGTTTCAACCTCTAAACAGCCGCAACTATAGAGAGATAGGTCAGCTTCTAGAAGAATTCATTGTAGAATTTTCCAAGAGTGGTATCAGACATAACACATCATCCTTGATCCACAGCTTCAAGCAGACACCCCAAGAAACAGTGCGACTTGCAGGAAGAAGATTTAGGCAGTACTTGGAAAGATGCCCTGTACCAGAATTACCCACATCAGCTAAACAGGTGGCACTGTTTTTAGATGGCCTATTGAGCACAAAATTAAGGTCATATGTATACTTGAAAGAGCCTAGATCCATAGAAGAGTGTGTACGGATATGCATTGACATAGAAGACAACTTGGGTGAGGAGTTAGGACTATCCAAACTCTATAAGGACTCTGATAGTTCTACAAGTCATACCTCTAGAACCTCCAGTGAGATAGATGAGATAGCTGAGCAAGTGGCCAAAAAGCTAGGAGTTCAAAATAGACAAATGCCAAGGGTCACTTCAGTGAAGCGATGTTATACATGTGGAGGAGATCACATGGCTAATGTTTGCCCGTTAACGACTCAACCCCAAGGAAACCCTAATGCTCTATATTGCACCATTGAGAGGAAATATACAAATCATACGACCCAAGATTGTCCCTATAACAGGCAGGCGGTTAGACAAAATTATCAGCAACCTTACCAGCAGGGTAGGTATCAGAATCAGTACCAACAGCCATATTATAGGCCACAACAATATCAACCTCAATACCAGCAGCAATATCAGGCACCATATAGGCCACAACCTGTCCTAGGAAACCAACCGCCAGCTCCTGCCAGTGTGATCCCAGTTAAATATACGATGGCGGAGGAGAACTCTAATAGAGCATTGGTGCCACTAATCCCATTGGTCTCAGAAAATGACTCTCACGCTCATGGTTCAGACTACTTCCATGAAGATAGTCCACATGCTTATTATATAGAGTCACCTGAGCAAAGTGAGACTTCTCAGTGTCAATATGAGGCACCACCTATGGAACAAAATTGGGAGCCAGAATACTCCAATGTCATGTATACGAATCCAAATCCTAGGCCCCAATTGAGACAAGTAAGACCACAAGCCCCTAGAGGACCATGCTTTAGATGTCAGGGCGACCATTTCATTCGTGAATGCCCCCACCAACCAGCTCTGGGACAAGGGCAAAACATCACAATACAAGGCTTTTGTCCTGAGTGTGGCAAGGAACATCTTCCTAGAGAGTGTCTGAAAAACCCCTCTAGTGCACCCAAGGTTACACCCATCAATGTGGTAGGCTTAGTGGCAGATTCAAGTTCAAGTAGTAGTAATGTGGCTCCTGTACAGGCAGTTACTAGGGCACAGGCTGCACAACAAGCAAAACCATCTGATCAATCGGAGTCAAGTGAGTCAAGAGAGCCTAGTAAGAGGAAACCAAGAACATGGAAGGATATCGAGCATACGGAATGGGTGTCCCCCATTGTAGTGGTGCCCTCCACTTCCAATCACCGAACATCTATTGGAGCGTGTTGCAGGCAAGGAAGTTTATAGCTTCCTTGATGGATTTTCAGGTTACAACCAAGTAGCCATTGCCCCCGAAGATCAACACAAAATGGCCTTTGCCACAGAATGGGGAATTTTTGCATTTCGTGTGATGCCATTTGGGCTCACCAATGCACCTGCAACATTCCAAAGGCTCATGTGTCATGTCTTCAAAGAGTTCTTGCGAAAGAGCTTAGAAGTATATGTGGATGACTTATGCGCTCATTCCCAAGAAAGAAGTTACCACATCCCTGAGCTCAGACAGATCTTCAACAAGTGTAGAGAATATCGAGTGTGTCTGAACCCAGAGAAGTGTGCGTTCATGGTACGACAAGGTAAGATCTTAGGTCACATTGTTTCTAAGAATGGAATTTCAACAGATGAAGACAAGATAAGAGCGATAGCAGAGTTACCAAGACCAAGGAATGTTAAAGAGGTACAAGCCTTTATGGGCCATTGTGGACATTATCGTAGGTTTATCCACATGTGTGCCATCATAGCTAAACCTCTTTATGGGTTGTTAACAAATTTTGAGTGGAACGAGGAATGCGAGAATTTCTTCAACGAGCTGAAAAGACGTTTGTGCACAGCACCAATATTGACTACTCCGGATTGGAACAAACCCTTTCATGTCCATGTAGATGCCTCCAATCATGCAATAGGATGTGTGCTAGCACAACCCACAGGTGAAGGAAACCTAGATTTGCCAATAGCATATGCTAGTAGGCAATTAAATGCAGCTGAACGAAATTATACCACAACGGAGAGAGAAGGCTTAGGCATGGTATATGCTGTGAAGAAGTTTAGACACTATCTATTGGCCAATAAGTTTAAGTTTTTCACCGATCATCAAGCTTTACTATATTTGGTCAATAAACCTTGCAATACAGGCCGCTTAGTGAGATGGTTCCTCTTACTAATGGAGTACGACTTTGAAGTTGTTGTCAGGAAAGGTAGAACCCATCTTAGGGCAGACCATCTTTCTCGTATCACTTCAGGAGAGCCACCCCAAGGAGTGTCTGATGAATTGCCCGATGCTTATCTGTTCAATTTAGAAGTTGTTCCTAAATGGGTAAATAAGTTGGTACCTGTCGTAACCTTCGGACCTGCAAATAAGAACGTAAAAACAAACAAAGAAGAAATTGTACGATCACAACAATATCAAATATTGGCAGGTAGTATGTACAAGCAAGATACCGAGGGCGTACTAGCTTGTTGTGTCGAGGACGATGAACATACTAGTTGGTTGCAACAAGCCCATGAGGGATTGCTAGGAAATCACTACTCTAAACAACGAACATTGCAAAACCTAAAACGTTTAGGAGTGTATTGGCCTAGCATGGACAAAGAAATACATGAGTGGATTAAGAATTGTCTAGTGTGCTAGAAGAGACCCCCAGTGGAGCATGCCACTCTTTATCACGTGTCATTAATTCCGGATTGGAGCGCTCCACTGGTGGAATTTATGAGATCAGGAACACTAACGAACGAGGGTAATCTATCAAGAAGACGAAGCATGGAGCAAGAGGCTCAGGAATATGCCTTAGTAGGAGACAACCTATACCGACGAGGAACAGATGGTTATCTAAGATTGTGCGTTCATGAATCAGATTATTTGAAGGTCTTAGAAACTGCACATAGTAGTGTTGCAGGTGGACATTTTGGGCCTGACCGAGTAATCAAGACCATTCTATTCTCAGGACTTTGGTGGCCCACTCTTCATATGGATGCACATACTTATGTGAAGAAATGTGACACATGCCAACGTGCCCAATATCCGATAAGAAAAGATGAGATGCCTTTGAGGCCAATGATGGGAGGGCACGCATTCTCGAAGTGGGGTATAGACTTTGTTGGTCCTATTAACCCCCCAGCTAAAAACTCCCATGCGGAATACATTATTGTAGCCACTGATTACCTTACCAAATGGGTAGAAGTAAAAGCCACAACAAAGAATGATGCTCAAACAACGGCTAAGTTCTTATTCGAAAATGTGTTCACTAGATATGGGTTACCAATAGAGTTGGTTAGTGATAGAGGTATGCACTTCTTCAATGAGCTCATTGAAAATCTCCTTCAAGAATTCATGGTGATACATAAGAAGTCTGCCCCCTATCAGCCACAAGCTAACGGACAAGCCGAGAGCACGAATAAGATCCTATGTAACGTATTGACGAAACTTGTAAATAATAAACGCTCTGATTGGGACAAACAACTTCATCATGCTGTTTGGGCATACCGAGTTGCCTACAAAACGGTACTCAATGCTACCCCATTTCAGATGGTCTTTGGACAGAATGTCGTGCTACCATTGGACTTCCTAATCCCAGCCTTGAAAGTAGCACAAGAGCATGAGTGGAATGGATATGAGTTGTCTTCCAGGATCTTTGATCTAGAACGCTTAGGTGAGACGAGGCTACGAGCAGCAGCAGGCATTTATGCTGCAAAGAAAAGGCAAAAGGCATACTTTGATGCACATGTAAAGGATAAAGGATTGAAGGAAGGAGATCTAGTGCTGGTTTATACGCTAAAGCAACATGCCCGCAAATTGGAGAAACGAGGATATGGACCCATGATCATTAATAGACTCTCCACTAGCGGTGCAGTTCAATTGGCCACTTTAGAAGGTGATATCCTACCAAACTATATTAGTGGATGCCGAGTCAAGTTATATCAAGAACCTCTTACAGAGGAAATGCTCATGAGACTCAACACTGCTAAGAAGCGAAAAGAAGAGGAGTTAAGGGTTAGAGAAGAATCACAAGCAGAGGCGAGAGAGCGCATCAGAAGAAATAAGCTACGGCGGCTAGGCCTAGATGTCAACACAAAAGTTCCAAAATATCACATGGACATGTGCCAAAAATCGGGCATAACTACTTCTCAAATAATTGATCGACGGCCCTTTGTGACTATAGAGGTAGGACAAGGAAAGAGTGTAAAGACTGTGAGAGCATTAGTTGATTTAGGTGCAGCAACTAGTGCAGTTCGACTTTCATACTGCCAAGACCTGCAATTGGACATCAAGCCCATAGAAGCCTATCTCATAGGATTGGGAGGTGTGGAAACCTCTTGTTTGGGAGAGGTGGAACTTCCCATCTACCTTCAAGATGTTCCAATAAAAGTCAAAATGCTAGTGTGTCATGATGAGGACCTCACAGAGCCACTTGTCTTGGGTCAAGATTGGATTTACGACCATGCTGTTAACTTGAACCTAAGAAGTCAACTTCTTCATGTTTGGGCACATGAACAATGCATTACATTAGAATTGGAGAATTGCATGGCCACTGACCAAGACACCACACGCTCTCTTCTTTCCTCTAAGGCTAATCTTCTCGAACAAGATGTTGTAAATGTCAAAAGATCTATGATCCAGACGGACACAATCATGGAAGGACAGTCGCAAAGGCAAGAAGAACTTTCTTCTTTTTCAAAGAGTAAAGCATCCACATTAGTCCAACCTCAGAAGCAAACAAAACAGTGCAAGATAGCCAGTCTATCAAATAGACAAAGAGCCTTCAAGAAGGAAGGAGTTATGGGCATGAAGCAGATCTGGGTAAAGAAAGGAGTGCAACCATCGATGCTGCCTCAAAGATTCCCACCCAACCAGATCGACCATGAAAAAAGAAGGACCAAGCACCTACGACAAGCTCAAGCACAAAGAATCCAACAAATTTGGGTACCGAAGCTATCAAAGAAGGCCGACCACAATCATGTACAAATTTGGGTGCCTAAAAAATTAGCTACAGCTCAACACGGGCGATTACAGATGTGGGTACCCAAGAAGCTCTTACATACACAACGGCCTATGCTCCCCACCATGCAAAAGGTCTCAACAAAGAAGCCAAGGAAAGCAAAGGGTGAGAACAAAACACAAAGAACAAACGAAGATAAACTCAACCCTTCTGCAACAGTAAGAAGGCAATCCTCAAGGATATGGGTTTGGAAGCCAAAAGCACCAACAACATCCACAGAACCAAAAGGCCAATCACACGGGATACTAAAGTTTGGAAAGCATCCAAAGATGAAGTGGCCTGAGGTGATCTCTACAGTACCAAACCCTATTCCAAAATGGGTTCCAATCCAAAAGATTACATCATTTCGAGATCCAATAGACACCTCCAATCAAAGAATTCATCAAGTATGCAAGTAACATCAAAAGCCTCGACCAGCAGCAACCATGTGCCTTTGGCATAACCCAGTCGTTTGCACCATTCAAGTCATGCATTTCCAAAGTATGCATCAATATAGGGCCACCTTACATGGCCGTGCATAGACACAATTGAGAAATCCCAGGCACATGAGACACAATTTTCACAGGCAAAATATGTTATTGATACTAACCTCTTCCTTCTTGTTTGATGCCATCGTGTGCAAAAAAAAAAAAGGGGCAACCAAGAGAACTGCGCTTGAAAATGCTCATCAGCGAACTTTCAGCAAGGACATCCATCAACAAAAAGGACAAGCCGATGATCAAACACCATGATGGAACTACAACACGAAGAGCAAAGATCAAGGGACCCTTCACAATGGTAAGACGTGTATGCTTCAACAACACTATAACCATGATCGATTAGGAAACCTCTTCGTCAGCTTACCCTTGAGCACTTAGCTCAAGACCCAATCTCTTGCACCATACTTCTTGCAATGCATTTTCTAAGTACGTAGGGCCACATTACAAGGCCATGCACAAGGCACATATTTTGTTCAACCCACGCACTAAAGCACTTATATATCATCCATTATGGGTTACAAGTACGTGGCATGAAAACTATGAAAGCCATCTTTGGAAGAATCAGCGGACATCACGGTGACCACTACACGAACAAGCGAGCCATCCACCATTGAGAGTTGCTCATAATCAACATTGAACACCTCCTTTGGGCAACTAGTAGTTTTGGAAAACTCATGAATGCACCATCCAGATGGAATACAAGGCAGAAGCACGTACAAAGGGACTACACACTGCAAGAGATAACAGTGGCAAAGTGAAGAACCAGACAAACGACAGGATACATTGGGAAGAGGGATCGCCCCTGTTGGATGCAAAGGACGCTACCTCTCAATGTACTACATGGAACGACCACTACAACAAGGGTCTGTCAGGGACGACAGACTCAAGAGGGGGGGGAGTGTTGAAGCTCAAGGTCAAGGACAAAGCATGGAAGCGCATCAAGGAAGTGGACACACAAGAAGAAGGAGCTAGTAGGAAGCTCCAAGAAGCACCTGTCATATTTTCAGATGAAATCCCTATAAAAATAGTGATTATTATCACTAAAAACCATTGTAAATACCATTTTCCATTTTGTAACTCCATTTTGTTCAAGCCGAGGAGTCCTCGAGCTTGAGGAGTATTAGAACTACCATCCTACCAATTTTCATAATTTTTAGACTCCGTTTGAGCCCCCAAATAAGCCCTGGAACCTATTTTTTAACTAGGCCGGACACTAGGTCTGGACAGGGCCAAAACCACTCAAAAACTATAAAAAGGGCTGGAGAGCTCATTTTTGAGGTTAGCTTGTTGTAGATTTCAGCGTTGTAAGAGAGCTCTTGGATAATCGAAGATCTTCCATTGTTCCACTCCTTGCTCTTACTTTGTGTGCGTGTGTGTGTATGTGTGTGCATGCTTGTGTGCTTTCACTCACGCACTTGTGCCATCACTTGCTCACGGTCTTCATACCGGTTCTCACGTCTCCACGGATTGACATTTATGAGGTGTATCTCCTCACGTTGGTACTCACCATTGTGCTAGAGTGACAACGTGCATAAGTCGTCTATGTATACTTCCATACTCTTCCTTAGAAATTCTTTAAAGATGTGACACATCAGCCTTTGGAAAGTGGCTAGGACATTTTTTGATTCCAAAAGGCATCACCCTAAAAGCATAGACTCCCCATTCAATTGTGAATGCAGTCTTATGTTGGTCCTCTATAGCGATAGCTACTTGGTTGTATCCAGAGAATCCATCGAGGAAGCTATAGACTTCCTTACCTGCAACTCTTTCCAAGAGGTGATCAGTGATAGGTAACGGATAGCTATCATGAATTGTGGTTGCATTTACTTTCTTCAAGTTAATACATACTCTTAATTTCCCATTCTGCTTGGGTACGACTACTAATGGTGACACCCATTTGGTGTGTTCTATCTCATAAATGAATCGAGCTGCTAATAGTTTATCTATCTCCTCCTTAATTTTTGCTGAGTAGACATCATTATATGTGTAAGGGTGTTGCTTCGATGGTTTTGCCTCTAATGTTCTTCATATACTAGAAATGAAGGAGACTTTGCTCTCTATTTTTAATTTCTTGTCACATGTCTTTAAAGTTGTTTAGAAAGATTCACATCAAATCCTCTCACCGAATGAGGAGAATTTTCTACTTCAAGGTGAAAACAAAAGTGGCATGTTTGTGTTATCCAAAATTATTCATGCTAATGTTGATAAGTCTTCTACACCTAAGAAGAACATGAAGTTATGGCATGCTAGATTTGTTCATATCAGTTACATAGCTATCAAGCACATCAAAGATCATGGAATGGTGGAGAGATTTCCTACTTAAAAAAACCCAATGTATGTGAATGAGTGAGCTCGCAAGAAACAAGTTTGCCATCACTCTCGGTATATGAATGTAGTAAAACTCAATGAAGTATCCCTGATATATGCTAACGTGATCACTATACATGTCAGAGACACGAAAAATTGATATGTGTCACCCTTGACCATCACACGTTGTGCTTGATATCTCAACATATTTGACTACTAACCTTGCTTTATACATGTCAATAGTACCATCTATTTTTTTTATTTCAAAGATCCACTTAACACAAATTGCTTTTTTACCTTTTGGTAACTCACAAAGCTTCCATGTTTGATTCATATGAATATAATCAATCTCTTCTTGCATAGCTTTCATCCATGAAAGACTTTTTAGTACATCTTTAACATTAGGTGGTTCATTCTCAACTAAAGTTAATGCTAAAATGTTATGAATCTAAAAATGTTTTGCGTAATTTACCTAATTTGCTTGTTCTCTCCTAGTGTGACTTTGGTTCATCCTCTGAAGTTCTTTATAGTGTTGTCCTGCCAAGTTTGATATAATCACCTCAGCGTATTCTTGAAAAGTGGTGAAATCTCTTCTGATTCTTTAGTATCTCTTTCTTCTGTAACTTTGGAACCTTTTCCAACTTGATAAGTTACAGCATCAAGAGGTACTAATCATGGACTAGGTACTGATGTAGGTAATGGAACTCTCTTTTCACCTTTATCAAGTGCTTCTTTTAGGGTATGAGAAGGTTCATCACGCCTCTTGAATGTCTGAATATAAGAACCCAAATTTCTTTGAAAAAGTGCATAATCATTTGCTTTTATAAAATCTCGAATCTTTGACTTCTTATCAAAAACCTAAATTTTTGAAATATATGCAGTGTGAGAATAGGATAACGCCTATATCTCGAACATTACTCTTTTCTTTCAATTGCATAGCTGATAAAGACAACTTTAAAGGCTTTTACATCAAGCTTACCATGATTCTTCTTCTCAATATGAACATAAGTTGGGGAAATAAAAACTTTGAAATAAATCACATTGGATTTCTTCCCATAATAAGTTTCATAAGGTGTAATGGTCTTCAAAGCTTTTTTGGAAGACCTATTCAAAATGTGATTAGTTACATGTGCTTCTTCAAACCAAAACTTGAGAGAAAGCTTTTTGGGTGACATCATACTATGCATCATCTCAACAAATACTATATTCTTTCTCTCTACAAAACAATTCTATTCTCGTGTATAAGCAATAGTGAATTGATGAGAAATACCTTTGTCTTCAAGAAAAGACTTAAAGTTTTTTTACATATATTCTCCTCCTTTATCACTTCTTAAAATCTGAATTTTTGACTAACTTTCATTTTCAACAATAATTAAGAGTTTCTTGAAAGTAGGAAAGACTTTTGATTTTACTTTAAGACCATAAATCAATGAATATCTAGAGAAATCATCAACAAAAGTAACAAAATACCTGAAACCTTGAATAGAAACTATTCTCAACACATGATTCACATCTAAATGTATGATATGTAGCTTCCTTGTGGCCATGATATTTCCATGCTTTTTGAAAGGAATTTTGTGAAGCTTTTCTTTAGGACATCCTTCACATGACTTTGCATCATTTGGTACTATTCTTTATATTTATTGCACTAGTTGTATTGTTGTATTAGGTCATTCTTGTATATTCCTTTTATGTAATAGAAGAAGTGGAAGAAGATCATTCTTCCTTGCCTCAATTTATGTGTGTGCTCCTCTTTGAGTATGAGAATGTGTGAGCTAGATATCTTCCTTATTTCCTTCCTCGTGACATGGTATTAGAGCGAGTGTGGCTTTAGAGAGCTCATGGAGAACATCGATAGTGAAGAGTATGCAAGAAGTCATGGAGAAAGTGTGATTCACAAATGACCTTAGATTCCTACAAAAATTCGAGTGAATTTTAAAGGCATTAAAATAATTTCATGAGTTTTTCCTTTAGGGTCACTCGTTTTTCTTAGATTTCTATTTTGGAGCCATCTCGACCTCTATTTTGAGCCCGCAAGGTGGGGCCCATGGAAAACCCAGGTCAGTTTGCAAAACTATAACTTGTGTTCTATTTCAAAACAACATTTGAGATCCAAAATTTCAAGCAATTCAGTGAGCTGATGCTACATGAAAACTGTGTTTTTCTGAGATCGAATTGTCACATCATAGTGTGGCAGCATTTAAGCAGAGGTATTGCTTCTAGTGTTTTTATAGTGTTTCAAATTGCTACTGAAATGACAAGTGCAAATGGAATGAGTTAGCTTATGAACAATAAACTAGACAAGAACAACTTCTAGAACTTCGGCAATCTGGTGCCCATGCCAATTATTGAAGAAAAAAATCTTCATGAGTACTCAAACTCCCAAAGAAAACCTAGTTTTGAGCACGAATTCTACTCTGGTAGAGGAAGAGGTAAAGGTAGAGGTTTCATAAGTAAAAGAGGAAACATTAATGTTGAGCCCATAAAAGCCATATTGGTCAAATTCTACCATAGTCAAAGTCAAAAGATCAAAGTCAAACCAATCAAAGTCAATAGATTCAAGGTCAAAGTCAACATGGGCAAGGTCAAAGAGTTTAAATTTCAGGTGTCAAGGTGCACAGGTAGTGCACAAGTAATTGTTCACAAAGGTTATATGTTGCAAAACGTTGTTTGTAGGTTGCACAGGGTCTTTCTGTAATTTCTGTAAGGTTCAAAGCATTTTCAAAGTGTTTGGAAGGTTCAAGTGAACCCTCCCTTAGGAGCACATTTGAAGAATTAAAAGGCAAAAATGTGAAGGTATGTGAAGCTGCAACGTACATAGAAGTGAAAGTATGGACCCTCAATTTTTTTTTGGGTCTAAAGTTTCTACAGGACAAAAGAGGGATTCGTTGGCTGCCCACTTTTGGAGACAATCTTGGAACATCAAAGTGAGCACCAAGATATGTGAAGAGAGATGGTGGATGCAATCCAAAGATGAGTAGGTGCCGCTACAACCAGCTTCACACTAGCCAACTAAGGCTTCAGAGTTGATTAGTAGACCCTTTGAGCTTCCTAAATCCACCAAAATATCAGCCAAGTACTTTGGAACATGTATCCCAAAAGTTTAAGTCAAGACAGACTAGTTGCAAAATGACTAGCTCCCAAAACTTGCTATTTTTGGACATACACCTGCTGGAAAAAATGAACAGTGCTCTCAACCTGGTAGGAATTAGAAAAATTCCTTTTGGGCATAGCAAATAGACTTAGCAAGCTTCCCAATCCAAGTTAAAACACTTCAAATGATGGACTGAGCACTGAGAACAAGTTTCATCAATTTCTGGAACATGCCCACCATTCTCGGGGCTCTGTAGAGATAGACCAGTGAGCAGTAAAATGCAGATATCTCCAAAAATATAAATCCAATGACCTTGAAAATTGATATTCAGAAACTAGACAGTAAGCGCTATCTAACGCATGTTAAATCACTGAAAAAGGATCAGTAGAACTCGAGCTATGACCTTCTGAAGGTACTGCTCTGAGTGAGTATAGCAGAGAGCAAAACAGAGAAGTGAATGATAAATGTATAAATTCATATATGATTACAACCACATTGGCAATGAATCTTTGCACAATGGGAGTAGAATGATAGAGCTATGGATTAAGCTCTTCAATCTCTACAAAATGACATGAAATGGTCACGTACAAGGCTTGCTAATCGCCTCTTCCTTCTTGCTCTTTTTATAGCTATTCTTGGAGGGAGTTTTGAATTTGAATTCGAATGGCTCCACCTAAAAGTGATCCCCAAAGTTAGAAGAGATTCCCTCAGCTCTAAAATTCGTGGGTTTTGGTAGTTAGAGCCATGAAATTGCTTTTACATCATGCATGAGTTAAGCAATCCTTTTCCTTTTTCTTTTTTCAATTACAAGAGATAGAAATGAACTCTTTTACAAGAGGTGTTCACATGACTACTCATGTGACTTACAAATGAGGATGATATCAAATATATCAAGCATGTAGGCTTGGGTAAAATGCACCAACAAGATACTCTAGCAGTTAGGAGCATACGTAAACCGACACTCAAATCAAGGTAAGGCATTATTCTTTGAAGACAAAGCAAGGTGAGCATAGTCTATACTAAGAGAGGAGTAAGAGACATTCAGAGAGAGTGCACGCAAGACAGAGAGTCATATCCAAGGTGCAAGAAGAGTGACTTAGATGGTATGCACAGAGGGTGAAGCAAGTAATATCAAGAGTTCCAAAGTCCCATTGAAGGTGCACATACACAGAAGGTGTACATCCCTCCCCTTATTGGAAGCTTGGTGCAACGTGTGCACAAGGGCAAGCTTGGAGAAGGTGGAGGTGTGGTGTAGAGGTCGGCGACTCATTCTAAGTACTTTGTAATCTTGTTTCATGAGAGTTATTTTGTCTTTGGCATATTGTGTAGAGCATTTGACTTATGTACAAGCTTCTATTCTTCTCTTCCTAATTGATCAGAAGCTTTCGGTGTCATTAATTCTCTTGTTCTCACATACATACAATTGTGAAGTAAGAATGAATGTTGAGTCACACAATCATAATAGATTTAAATTCTCAATCATATTCACATACACTTACACATACTATTGTGAAGTAAGAATCAATGTTGAGTCAGACAATAATAATATATTTGCATTCACAATTATACACTCATATGCATATCCACATACTATCGGATGAAACTTTGTTGGATCCCTTTACAATTCAAGGATCTAAGAAGGTGTTAATAATTCTACAAGAAAAAGCCATCTAGAGACCTAGAAAAGTTCTGGTTCACTTATTAATACCTTCTCAACCCTTAAATTATCAAAAGAAGATAAAACCTTTTCCAACACATACAATAGTTTTTTATTCACAATCATACACACGCACATACACATGCGCATACACAATCACATTAGTTTCTCACACACAATCATATGACATACATGCACATACACATACATATACTATTGTGAAAAGAGGATCAATATTGATTCAGACAATCACAATAAATTTTTACTCACAATCATACACACACATACATATTCTATTGTGATGTATGAATCACTGTTGATTCAAACAATCACAATAGTTTTTCACTCACAAACAAAAATATTTTTCTTTATTGTTTTGATACTAAAATACTAAATATTTTTAACAAGAGCTTACACCTTGTTCTTTGTACGACACTTTAAGTTTGCAAAAAACAAAGTAACTCTTATGAGAAATGACTCTAAGTGTATTATTTTATAAGAAAATATTTGACCAAATCTTTTTCAATCAAAAAAGTATTCAATCGAAAATTTTTTGATCAAAATAGTTTTTTATCAAAAAGTTTTTTTATCAAAAGCCCTTTCGATAAAAAATGTGTTGAATTTCTATGCAAATAGTATTCACTCCTATTCGAATAAGGTGACATGGCACCAAAGAATTTGGCCAAATAATAAGGTTTTAATGTAAACTATAATTATTCATGAATAAACAAATTGTTGAATAACGAATAATGCAACTTAGATTATAAACGTAAGAATGAAGACAAGCTTGAAGGAATGTCTAACTATATAATGTGGAGTTTTATGATGCTGAATGTGTTAGTATCAAAGTACTTGTTGAATTTTGTCAATGGAACTTATCCAAGGCCAAGAAAAGTTGGAGAAGATGTTGCTTGATCTTCTAAAAGTCCTAGTGTTCCTATCTCTACTCAATAGGAGCTTAGTGAAGAATAAGAAGGAGCTACTTCATCATGAAGAGTTCATACTACTACTAGATTACTTACTATAGCAGAGCAATCCAAATGGGATTCAAGGGATGCACAAACACTTTCATATATTGTTATGCGAGTCAAGAGACATATTATACCCCATACAAAGTCATACAAAACCTCTCATTAGGCTTGGCTGGAACTGGAGAACCTCTATCAAAGAAGAAACCCTACTAGGAAAGCTCATCTAAGGAAACAACTAACCAACACAAGGATGAAAGTTGGTGAGTCTGTTTAGGCCCATATTTTGAAGCTTAAAGACTTACAAGATCAGCTACTCAATGTTGGAGTCAATATTTCATATGAAGAGATTTTAAATACACTTCAAAAAACATTCCATCTTCATATCTTGCTTTCGTTACTTCTTTATCTCTCTCTACAAGAGATAGAGAAATTTCATTTGAAGCATTGGAGTTCTTGTTAGTTCAAGATAAAGATCATCAGAAGAGTATGGAAGAGAATGGTGAAGCCATGTTATCATCATCAAAGGGTAAGAAAACGAAGGAGAGCATAAAGAAGGAGACCATAAAGAAGGACAATAACAGTCCACAAACTAAGAAGGAAATAAGTCATCTACTCCTAAAACTTCTACTCCTACCCTAACGCTTCCTCTATACCCAAAGAAAATATGTGACTACATCTAATATAAAGAATGGAATTTGCCATTACTCTAAGAAACGACATCATTTCATAGTAGAATGCAAAACAAGGATTTTTAATGAGAAGAAGAGATCATTAGGTAATAATGCATAAGATGAGTCAAAACCTAAGTCTTCTAAGAAAGAATATTATGCATGTGTTAGTATTGAAGAATTAGTTTTTGATCAAGTTGCATTAAATACAATCTCTAATCATCCTTGGATTTTTTATTCTAGAGCTACTAAGCATATGATAGGTTGTAGAAAGGTATTTTCTTCTCATACTAATTCTTCAGGGAGAAGAGTGGACATTGCTAATGGTCATGATTTGGAAGTTGTATGTGTTGGAGAAATAAACCTAAAGCTATCAAGGGCAGGTGGAAATTTCACAATTTCTAATGTTCTTCATATACTAGAAATGAAGAAGACTTTGCTCTCTATTTTGAATTTCTTGTCACATGTCTTTAAATTTGTTTGGAAAGATTCACATCAAATCCTCTCACCGAATGAGGAGCATTTTCTACTTCAAGGTGAAAAAAAAGTGGCATGTCTGTGTTATCCAAAATTAGTCATGCTAATGTTGATAAGTCTTCTACACCTAAGAAGAACATGAACCTATGGCATGCTACTTTTTCTTGACCAAATGATGCAAAGTCATGTGAAGGATTTCTTAAAGAAAAGCTTCACAAAATTCCTTTCAAAAAGCATGGAAATATCATGGCCACAAGGAAGTTGCATATCCTACATTTAGATGTGAATCATCTATTGAGAATAGTTTCTATTCAAGGTTTCAAGTATTTTGTTACTTTTATTGATGATTTCTCCAGATATTCATTGATTTATGGTCTTAAAGTAAAATCAAAAGTCTTTCCTACTTTCAAGAAGTTCTTAATTATTGTTGAAAATGAAAGTTAGTCAAAAATTCAGATTTTAAGAAGTGATAAAGGAGGAGAATATATGTCAAAAAAATTTAAGTATTTTCTTGAAGACAAAGGTATTTCTCATCAATTCACTATTGCTTATACACGAGAATAGAATTGTTTTGTAGAGAGAAAGAGTAGTATATTTGGTGAGATGATGCATAGTATGATGTCACCCAAAAAGCTTTCTCTCATGTTTTGGTTTGATGAAGTACATACAACTAATCACATTTTGAATAGGTCTTCCAAAAAAGCTTTGAAGTCCATTACACCTTATGAAACTTATTATGGGAAGAAATCCAATGTGATTTATTTCAAAGTTTTTATTTCCCCAACTTATGTTCATATTGAGAAGAAGAATCGTGGTAAGCTTGATGTAAAGGCCTTTAAAGTTGTCTTTATCAGCTATGCAATTGAAAGAAAAGGATAATGTTCCAGATATAGGTGTTATTCTCTACAAATACCATATCTATGGGCGATTGCAAGTTATATGTTGCTTTCATTGATAACCATACATGAAAAGTATGTGTATATTTCATGAAAGAGAAGAGTGAGGTGTTCAATCACTTCCAAAATTTCAAGGCTATGGTGGAAATGCAGATAGGAAAGTATATGAAGACATTAAGATATGATGGAGGAGGTGAATATATGTCAAAGGGGTTTAGTAGGTTTCTAAAAAGTCATGGAATTCGACAACAATTTTCATGCAGGTACACACCACAATAGATTGGCATTGCTGAATGCAAAAATAGACATATTGCAAAAATAGCAAGAGCCTTGATGGTTAGGAAGAATATGTATGATTGTTATTGTGCAGAAGTTGTGCATGTTGCTATATACATCATGAATAGAACTCCAAATACTGTTGTACATCAAGTGACACCTGAAGAGAAGTTTACACATAAAAAGCCAATCTTATCACATATGAAAGTATTTGGTTGCATTGCATATGTACATGTTCCAAATGAGTTGAGGATGAAGCTTGATCCAAAAGCAAGAAAATGTATGTTCATTAGATACTCCCTTGAGTAAAAGTGATATAAATGTTATAACCCACTCACATGAAAAGTGAAGGTGAGTAGAGATGTGGTGTTTGATGAAATGGCAAGCTTCTATGTAGATGCCAAATAAGGACTTAGTCTTTAATCAAATGACAAAGGAAACACTAAAAAATCAAGTGCACAATCTCAAGTTTTGAGTGGACTTGATGCATCACCAAGCAATAGTTCCAACTCAAAATCCACAGAGTTGAAGATTGCATGGAAATTTCATTCCAAAAAAATCATCAATTACATCAAAAAGTTAAAGAAAAGCTTTCTACTATTAGTAAGACATCTACAAGTTTTGAAGACATTGATGGAGATTCAAATAATTTAGAAAAGAGCCTTGATGAGGAACTTGGATTGCCATCTGTGAAGACTCTGAAAGTAAGAAATGCATATGCAGATGATACAAGGAGAAGTGGCCCAAGACATAGAGATATGGAAGGATGTAGAATTCAGTGCAATGATTGACATATGATAGTTACATGGCTCGTCATTGTGTCTACATGACCAAGGTAATACAAGATGCTGAACCCTTTTGTTTTGAAGATGCAATTGGATGAGGAGATGGCTGCACTTTAATGAAATGAAAACATGGAAGCTAGTTCCATTGATGCAAGGAAAGAAACCCATAGGTTGCAAGTGGGTTTACAAGGTACAACACAATGTTGATGGTAGAGTAAGAACATATAAAGCACGATTGGTAGCAAAAGGATAATGTAGAGACATATGGCATTGCTTATGAAGAAACGATCAGCCCTGTAGATAAAATATCAACTATTTGATCACTTGTTGCATTAGCTACAACAAAAGGATGGACTTTGCATGAGATGCACGTGAAGAATGCTTTCTTACATGGTGAGTTACAAGAAGAAGGATACATGGACTAGCCACAAGGATATGAAGATTCAAAGCACGTAGAATATGTTTGCAAGCTACAAAAGGCTTTGTATGGGTTTAAACAAGCCCCTCATGACTTGCATGCAAGGACTGTTGATTACTTAACCACCATCAGATTTCTATGTGTGATGTAGATCATTCATTATATACAACAAAGGGTGATCATGACATCAGAATTATGGCTATTTATGTTGATGACTTGATTGTTTGAGGTGATAATGAAGAAAGCATTAAAGAGGTTAGGAAACTCCTTATGCAAGAATTTGACATGAAAGATCTTGGTGTGTTGTGCTATTTTTTGGGCATTGAGTTTATACATATAAAAACAAGTATATGGATGTCAAAAAGGCAAAATGCCTTGAGTATGCTACAAAAGTATAGTATGACTAATTGTAAGCCAATCTCTATGCCACAAGATCAGAATTTGAAGTTGGATACTACATTAGGTGAAGCATTGGCAATTGCTACTATGTACAAGAAAATTATGGGAAGTCTGATATATCTCATAATTACAAGACCTGATCTAAGTTACACACGTGGACTTGAAAGTCAATTTATGTAGGTTCCCATGAAACGATATTTAGATGCTTTGAGATGCACTCTACATTATGTGAGTGCTACTTTGGATTATGCATTGTTTTATGAAGCTGGTGTAGATTTGTAGGTTCATGGATACACCAATGGAGATTGGGCTGGTAGTATTCCACATAGAAGATCTACTAGTGACTTTCTATTCTCACTTGGGAGTGCAGCTATTGCATGGAGTGGCAAGAAGCAACCCACTCTTGCTTTGTCAGGTACAAAGGCTTAGTATAGAGGTGCTGGAATGGCATCATGTGAAGCATCATGGCTAGAGATGCTACTTACAAAGTTGGGTGTGGAAGTTCAAAAGCCGATCATAATCTATTGTGAATCTTAGCAGCATTCAGCTAGCACAAAGTCCTATTTTTCATGCTAAAACAAAGCATATCAAGTTACATTATCACTTCATCAGAGCAAAGGTATTAGTAGGTGATATTGATCTTGGTTATGTGAGAACAGATGAGCAACTTGCTGATATTTTCATTAAAGCACTTGGAGTTGAGAAGTTGGAGAAGTCAAGCTCGATTATAGGACATGATATTGATCTTGAGGGAAAGTGTTGAGGTATCAAGCTCAATATGTGACGATCAAGGATAACACATCACTTTTTCATTTCTCTAACATGTAAAGTGATCACACTTGTTGAAGGAGAGTCAAGCAAAAAGAAAAAAAGAAGAAAACCAAGCAATAAGCTTCATTAAATAGAATATATCGAAAGACATATCTCTGTAGGAAGCCCCGCAGGAGCACACAACATTCATCTCTGCACAGAGTCCCGCAGGGACACACAACGGTGGAAAGTACGCAACAAGAAAGGACAGATCAAGGCCAGCAACTACCTATGAAGAAAGGCAAGAAGATATCCAATGGATACCGAGCCCCGGAAGGTGGTTCGACCTCTTGATCTTCGGGAGGTCTAGATCGAAGGCTAGAAATCCATACCTTCATACCTTCCATATGGTGCTTGCATTGCAAATACAAAGAGGTTATTGGAGAGCTAGACTACAAATCTACTGTAGTCCATCTCCACTGGCTACATGTCGGGCAACCTGACTTAACACAACAACCCAAATTTATGAATGTATGAAATACCAAGGGGATTACAGAAGCAAAGGATTTAATTCAAATAAAGTAACAGTTTGTCTGACAATCCTTATCGCTTCTTCGACCATTGGGTGCACCTAGTGGAAAGAAAAAAAAAAGAAAGCCAAAACCAATGCAACAGGTCCCGAGTTATGATCAAGTTCCTTGACCACCGGTAAAACAATATCATTATGACTTCCACAAGAGCTGGCAGTGGTCAACTATGAAGAGGCTATCAGTTAATAAGGAACCAAATTGACTATAGGCACATAACTAGAGACAAGAAGCAAAGTCTATCAAGGGACGACAAAGACAAAAAGGGGGAGAGTGTTGTAGAGCAAAGAAGAGCAGAGATGCAAAGAAAAAGAAGGGCCCCAAAAGTTTTCCAATTTGGACACTTTATTTTTGTGATATAGTCACTTTGTAATATATTTTCCAATGTAAATGCACTAGAGGAGTCCTCTATATGCATATCCATAGATACCTGTATCATTACCCTTGTAAACTAGTAGGGAATTAGTCTTTTAGTCAATAAAGTGCTGGTCTCTTGTGTGAAAGGACCATTTTTAGGGCACATGTATATAATTCATTTTGTGACTCTTTGTAAGGATTTTTTGTCATTGTGAGAATCAAGAGCACATAATTTCGAATTTGTGTCTTCTCTGCTCTCTATTTTCTTCCTTGTGAGCTTGCATGCATGGATGTGGCTTGAAAAGAGTGATTTGAAGTGTTGTCTATCCATGGTAGTGCTTGTTTGTTGTTGGTAATGTGTGTGCGAAGTGTAGGAAGTGTTGAAGCAGGTAGGTCATTCCTATTGCTCAGTATTTCACTCATAGCTTGAAGTAGAAGTTGTTAGTCGGCCATCGGATTGGGACAGACGTAACGAAAATCTTGGTAGGACACGCGCAAAAGGTGGTTACGCACCTATTTGTACTTTCTATATAAACCAATGAAAAGAAGTGCTCGAGAGAGGGCGATGTGATTTTGGCCTATTGTCGTGTTATCACCAGACTGTTGGTCTGGTTGTCTGTCTGAGTATTGATGTAGTGTTTGTTTTTTGCATAACCTCTGTGTTCTACGTTCTTATTTGTATCTGGCTTTGTCTATCATTCTTGTGTCTACCGACGATCTTGGTACTGTTGATAAACTTCATAACGTTCGGGAGATAACTATACTATCAGTCTGAATGTTACTGTGTAACGATTGGAGTTCTCAGAGTATCTTGGCGATCTTCTACGTAGACTAATGGTACTGTGTGTATCTGTATTTGTTACCTAGTGAACTCCGTTGAGATTGTGAGTTCCATTACTGTTGTCTGAGTAAGTTGTTTATGCATCTCTGTTGGATTGAGCTCACACACTGTGTATTACGACTTCTTGAAAATTTTTGGTCAAGAATTGGCGAAATCCGAGCAACTGTGTAGTGTTCTAATATTCGGATCTACACTGTGTTGTTGTAAATACTGGAATCTGTCTGCCTGCGGCAAAGTTAAGTGCAGTAAAGATCTGCTAAGTTGATTACTGAGTTTCTAGTACTATGTGTTGGACTCTCAAATTCTCTGCGTTACGGTGTTGTTTGATCGTTGAACCCGTTCTGTGAAGTTGATCGAATACTCTTGTTCTGGTAATTCCAGTAAGTTTATACGTAGATGCAATATGGCATCTTAGCGCATTTGGTACGTTGGTTGAGCTAAGACTGTGACGGTAAATTCTTAGTACGGCAATTCGATAGAGTTCTCAACATTATTACCGTGCTGAGTGTGAACAGTACCTTTGGGAACTAAGTACAGGGCCTCTGTATAACAGACCCCTACCACTCCCAAGAACCCTCCCAAGAATCGGTTAAACGCCCTTCTGATAGTTAGAACGAAGCGTTTAACATCTAACACTTGGCACCGTTGCCGGGGAGGTGGCATCAAGATTGCCATTTACCTGACGAAAGTGTTATCTGTGGGAAGGTGGCATCAAGATTGCCATTTACCTGACGAAAGTGTTATCTGTGGGAAAGTGGCATCAAGATCGTCATTCATCTGTCGGAATCAAACATCAAGATTACCGTTCGTTTGTCGAAAGTAGCAACAGAACCAGATTGTTGCAAACTTGTTGTGGAAACGTGATTATAAAAATTTTATCGATAGTGATACTACGCGATTAGTACAAAAGATGATACATGCCGGTTACTCGATCCGGTGAAACGTATCCCAAGAACCGTCAAACTGGAGTACTTAATTTACTAAAGATAACTCCAGGAGGAAGAAGTACAACTAGGTCTGACCCAGTTGTCAAGAAAGTCAAGAACGTCAGAAGTGATTCCGGTTATATTCCGGTGGAACGTGCTACGCCTCTGGTACATTCCAGTACTATTTCGGCACAGTCTATCGAAGATATAGTAACTCCAGAATCTACCAAGACGCAGTCTGAAGCTAGTTTAACAATCTTGGATAAAGATTCAAATTTGTTTATGGCTAGAAACACTTTAGCCAAAGAATTTTGCGAAGACGAAAAAACACCATATTCTGGCAAAAATTCGGCACATTTCGGTGATATTTCGGTAATAGAATCACAGTTTTTCGGCGACGGTTTACCATTTTTTGGTGAATCTTCAGCCCAGCCACCGCTTTTTGGAGTAAGTTCCCCTACACTCGACATCAAGAAGGAATGAACTTTGTTCGAAACCGAGATTTGAAGTATACTGAGTAAAATCATCGAACCGGAAAGTGCACAGTCCGACGATACAGATTCCTATAGTTCAGATATTCAGCCCCGAAATCCAGAAGATATTCACAATACACTGGCCATGAACGGGCAACAACAACAACAGCAGCAGCAACAACAAGTATGCCCACCAAGGCCGACTCCGACAGGAGTGACGTACACTAAATTTGGTGGATTCCCAGGAGATGATCCGGATGCTCACGTATGCACATTCGAGATAAGCTACGCAGTTCTCAACCATCCACCGGATCCGGCGTATAAGGCTATTGTTTTTCAATCGACATTGGTCAATGAAGCAGCTAGATGGCTTACAGAATATGATATTAATCACTTCGGCACCTATGAAGAAGTTCAAGATGCCTTTTTGCAAAGATTCAGACTAAAGAAGAATCCAGCTGAAATTTTTGATTACCTGCAAAACAATAGGCAGAAGATAAATCAAACTGTACAGGAGTACGCTACTCTATTCAGGACGCATCTAAGGCAGTTACCACCAGCACACGCCAACCTACGGGACGACGTTATTACTCAGTGATTTATCAATGGCTTGACTCCACAACTTAAACAGATTATGATACGCTGTGTAGGAGCAATGACACTGGGTGCAGTGATTGCAATGGCTCTGTAGCTGGAAAACAAGGTTGGAGGATTTACAAAGGATCTGGAATGGTTAAAAACAAATAGAAATGTCACCGAAGATATGACCAGACAAGTATACTGCATCACATGCAAGAATTCAGGCCATACTAGTGCCACTTGTGCACTTAATCAGCTATTCTGTGCTATCTGCAACACTGCCGGACACACCACCAAAAGTGCGCATACAATGCCAAAGTGCAGGGAACCGCAACTGTCAATGCTATTATACAGGAACCAGGGCAGCCAGCCAATCACTATGTGCCTCCGCAAATGAAAAACAACCAGCAACAAGGATATCGAAATTATAGAGGACAGAGAAATAACAACTATAATGCAAATCGCTGGCAGACCGGACCACCATCAGAAAATCCCAATCTGCCACCACCGCGCTGTCATTTCTGTGGTGAATTTGGTCACATTAGAAGATTCTGTAAGGATGCAGCTGAATATGATCAGAGGAAGAAGGAACGACAAAATCCAATGGCTAATATGGTACAAATCACACCAGTAGAAACGCAAGCTACAGTAATTCAGACCCGCTCCGGTAAACAACTGCAGCCTGCAGCAGAATTATTTGAACCAAGTATACGTGAACAACAAAGGATGTACAACAAAGCTAGTCAATGGACCACCGCAGAACCTCCAGTCTTCCCCGATCCTATTCCGATAACCCAGACTCCGTTAACCGAAGAAGGGACACAACAACAGGATTCCAATTCAGCAGCAGGCACATCATCAGCAGCAGGTACATCAGCAGCAGCAGGCACCTCCTCAGCGGCAGACACATCATCTTCAGCAGGCGCATCATCTTCAGAATCTGTGGAAACAATCCAATCACAAAAGGCCTGGGAAATTTTATCTAAAGCATCCATCACTCTTCCTTTGGGCCAATTACTTGCACTAGTACCGGGAGTTCGACAGCAATTTCAACAACAGTTCAGTCCTGTGTCTTCCTGCATTCCGACGACAGCAACTGTGCAACCGGAACCTGATTCTACGGTCGATCATTTAGTTCCTTTGATAACGGTATGGTATAAGAATCATAAAATCACACAGGTACTAATTGATGGAGGATCTGGAGTCAACCTTGCTACTGCTGCACTATGTAAAAAGTTAGGGTGGACCGAAATCGAACCAGTTCAGTTTTTTGTCAGAATGGCCGACCAATCAAGAGTCCATCCCATTAGACTTGTACGAAATGTACCAATCACTTTACAAGGTACAAAATTTAAAATGACCTTTGTCATACTGGATTTACCGGAATCCACTCTTGATTACAACCTCCTTTTTGGTCGACCTTGGCTAAAGCACGCTAAGGTGATACAGGATTGGTCTGCACAAGAGCTCACTTTCAAGGATAAAAATCGTAAATACATTGTAAAATTAGATGCCATACAACCTTGCGAGTTGCATGCTAGACCGTATTTGGCGGAACCAGTTCATATGCTAGATGGTTTGTCAGATGATGAAGAAGAAGAGTTTCTGAAAAATAACATTAACTTGATTTCCCTAGGAACTGTTGATCTGCAATCTGTTGTAGATAAGTGGAACCCTGCAGTTTGTACAGTAATGACTGTAAAAGAAGAAGATAAAAAGGAAGATATTGCGGTTATAGATGACGCTCAATTGCAACAACTTTTTAAGCCAGCTGACAATACAGAGAAGCCTCAACAATTTTATGTCCCAGAAGATCAGTTGATCACTTATAATTTAGGCGATGAAGATCATCCGCGTCCTGTCAAGATAAAGCAAAACTTACCGGAAACATTTCAAGTAGGCTTAATCCAGCTACTCTGAGAATTCTCCGATGTCTTTGCATGGAATTACAAAGATATGAAAGGATTGGACCCACGCATCTATCAGCATAGAGTCATGCTGAAGCCGGAGGCCAAACCGAATAAACAACCCAACTACCGGATGAATCCAAACTATGCATCATAGGTAAAGGCAGAACTTGATAGGCTACTTAAAGTCGGATTCATTGTACCAGTAGAGCATGCTGAATGGATCTCTCCAATTGTTATTGTCCCTAAGAAGAATAAGCAATTATGAATATGTGTAGATTACCGGAAACTGAACGCAGCCACAGTGCCTGATCCTTTTCCGATCCCTTTTCTGGACACAATGCTTGATAGAGTAGCAGGCCACGAAATGTATTCATTCTTAGACGGATACAGTGGATATAATCAAGTTAGAATGGCTGAACAGATATACCAAAAACTGCATTCATTACCAACTGGGGTGTATTTGCTTGTACTGTTATGTGGTTTGGATTAAGGAATGCCCCAAGTACATTCCAAAGGTGTATGCAGGAAATATTTTCTCCTTATCTTACTTCGTTTATGCAAGTATACCTCGACGATTTTTCAATTTTTGGTAAGATGATAGCACACCTGTTCCATTTACGGTGCTGCTTTGAAAAATGCAGAGAATACAGACTCTGTTTGAACGCAAACAAATCCGTGTTTGCGGTTTTTTGTGGCAAGCTACTTGGCCACATCGTATCTGCACAAGGTATACGAGTAGATCCAGACAAGATCATGGCAGTATTAGAAGCTCCGGTGCCCACTACACCGAAGGAAGTTATGCGCTTCATGGGCCAAGTAAGGTGGCATGGTCGACACCTACGGTGGCTTGCTCATTTGGCAATACGACTGAACAAGCTAATCACCAAGACTCCTCGACAATTTGAGTGGAATCAGGAATGTCAGATAGCATTTGATCGTTTAAAGAGTTTATTAACACAAGTTCCCATCTTACAGCCTCCGGATTGGGATCGCCCATTTCATGTATCTGACAGAGTAATTTCATGTATATGTCTAGAAGTTCAGACATTACTTGTTGGGCCGTAAATTTACTTTTCATGTAGATCATGCTGCACTTGTCTATCTAGTTTGGCAACAGCATCTAGGTGGACGATTAGCACGATGGGTTCTACTTTTACAGGAATCTGACTACGAAGTCATTCATCGGCCAGGCAGCTCACATGCCTTAGCAGATTTCCTCTCCCGATTAGATTTTGGTGAAGCTCCGGTAGGCATAGATGACACAACTCCGGCGATTTATGTCTCTGAACCAATGAATGATGAAATTACAGACCCACCTATACTATCTACATATTATGATCAGATCCTGACCTTTCTTACTGATGGCTGCCTCCCATCTCAGATTTCTACGGCACTACGCAGGAAAATTGCAGTTTTCAGTCGCCGATTTCGGTTGATTGCTGGCGAACTATATTATGTAGATTATACTGGAATTTTACTTCGATGTATTCCACCACATGAAGTTAACTCAGTTATTACTTTGGCTCACTCAATTCCTTCCGGTGGCCATTTTGCTGTAGACTTAACACACCGAAAAATTCTGCAAAGTGGTCTCTGGTGGCCAACTATATACAGAGATGTATTGCAGTTTGTCAAACAATGTGATACTTATCAAAGATCTGGACAGCCCTTGCAACATCATCTTTTCCCTCTGCAACCCATCTTACCATTGGAACCTTTCCAGAAGTGGGTTCTAGACTTTATCGGTCCGATTACACCTCCAACAGTCTTCAGTAACAACCGTTACATACTGACCTGTACAGACTATGCAACCAGATGGGCAGAAGCCTGGGCTTTATGGTCTGCTACAGCTATCGCGGTAGCAAAGTGTCTGCTAACCTATGTCTTTCCACGTTTTGGCTTACCACTGGAACTTGTTTCAGATCAAGGCACTCATTTTGTCAACAATTTAATGAAGGCACTTACACAGTCGTTCCAGGTCACACATAAGTTTAGTTCTCCTTATTATCCTCGTGCAAATGGCCTGGCTGAGAGTACAAACAAATCTCTGCTGAATATGCTCTAAAAACTCATTTTAGAAGCACCGAAAAGATGGGATCAACTGCTACCTGCAGTATTATGGGCATATCGGACTACATACAAGGTAACAACAAGATTAACACCTTTCAAACTAGCTTATGGATTAGAAGCAATAGCACCAATGGAGATAGTTATACCAAGTTTACGAGTAGCAATCGCTCAGAAACTGCTACCGGAAAACTCAATGTCATTTCGGTTGGATACACTCAGAGAGTTAGACGAGCAACGATGGCACAGTTTTTTAACTATGCAGGAAGTACAACTAAGACAGGCTCGGACGCATGATCGACACTTAAAAACTCTAGTTTTTACGGTGGGACAACTTGTCCTTTTTTATAATGCAAAGTCAAATCGGTCTGCTGGTAAATTCAAATTACGATGGTATGGTCCTTACCGAATTTCAGAACAAGTGGGCCCAGCAACTTTTCGGTTGACTACGTTGACCGGAAACCCTCTTCCGAAAGTAATCAACGGTTCGAAGTTGCGGCCATACCAACACACACCTAACCCGAACTAAAACGTTTTTCGGTGGGCCGCATCGTTTGGCGGTCGCTTTTGTTTCCTTTTCTTTTCCTTTCTTTTATTGCGTACTTAATAATTTAAGTCTGTAAATATCTGCGTCTTGATTCCTAATTATGTCAGAAGCCGCCCTGATCTTGCCAGCTACTCATGCATGCACACCAAGTTAAAGAATTATCGTTTCAATACCGCACGATGATTAAGCATCCCTCATTACCCTCCACCGCGACACATCTATTTAAACTTTTCTATTTCGCCGAAAATCGCTATTGTGTTTGTGTGCTTGTATGCTTGTGAAATCCCTGTGTGCCTGCGTTTTGAGCCTGTTATCTGTGTTGCGCCATGGAAGCTTTGGCTAATTATGCCGCTTTCCGTGATGGACTCCCTACTGATGTAGGAGAGTTGTTGCGCAACCGTGGGCTTGCAAATTTCGCTGAATTACCGTGGCATTCAGTGGAAGCCCACCCCTTCTTTGCACAGATCATATCCGCCATCGCTCAATCACAAGCCAACGAGCGAAGATGGGCTATCACTTCCTTACCTGCCCGAACCGTAATCACCTTCCAAACTTTCGCTGAGTCGTATCGACTCCCTTCGCAAGGCCGAGAGAATGACCCGAATTTGCCATTAGCCACCATGAACCAGTTATTCCCTAGATACTCATCCAACGAATATGCAATCTTATGTCGACCAGAACCAGAAAGATCCGCCCTTCAATTCCTAGTAGCCATCCTCAATCTCCAAAAGCGTACTTACGGCATCTCCCGTCCATTCTACTCAGCCATAGACTTAGCATCCCGAGAACCAGTAAACTTCGCTACATATTTCTTCCAACGTATCCACAAAGAGTGCGTAGCTATAATCAAACAAGTAAACAAGGGTAGTACGCCTAGATCTAGATTGCCCCATATCTTGTCATTTCTCTTTCCGGCAATCCTTGCAACCCAACCACCACCCCGGGGGCCCATTCTGAGACATGAGGAGTCGATACAGCTGCTAGAAGACGATGAACAAGAAGATGAAGAGGAACTCAACCAGCTTTTCCGCAGAAAAAGGATCAGAATTAGCTCGTCTGAGAGTGAAGCACAGAAGTCAGCCGAAGAAGATAAAGAAGAAGACACATTCCACGACACCGCCACCTCCATGCAGAATGAATCCTCTGCGCAATCTTCCCAGGAGCAACAACAAGAAACTCGTATTGAAGCTAAAACAACATCGCCCACAGAAACATCAAAGTGGGAGTCTGAAGAAGAACAACAAATAGAGGAAGAACAAGCTGCTAAAGACGCATTGGACAGACTACTTAAGGCAGTGGAATCCACATTTGCGGAGCAGGAACAACAAAACATAAATCAGGTAACAACTCAAACCGTAACTCCCACTCCCCCACCGGAACCACCCATCATCCCCATCCAGCCCATTCACCTTGCTGAAACCGCCGAATCCTCATCCTCCTCCCTCAACTACTCTCCACCAAACTCCCAACAGCTCCTCAATGCATCCACTTCCCAACCACAACCCCAGCTACCCCTTCCTTCCATTCCAATACTGTCCGAACTGGCCAACATGGGCCAAGTTCTTATCAATTTATCTCAACAACTGCCCATCCACATGAAAGCTGCCACAGACAGTATCCGCAACGAGCTACAACATAAAGTTAACATGCTAGAAGCTGACATGAGCCCCCTACAAGAAGAATTACTAATTGCCAAAGCCGAAAACCAATCCCTGCAAGATCAATTGAAGGAACTACAGGCAAAACTCACCGAACAGGAAATGCTGATCAATCAGAGAGATACAGCACTGGTAGAGATCACCGAAAAAGACAAGTTATTAACTGAAACACAGGCAGAAGTCAGTCAATTAAAGCTAGACCTGCAGGATAAGGAGGATGCCAGAGTTGCATTAGGAAATTTGCTGGAAGAAACAAGACAAACACTAGACGAAGTGGTACAAAAAGGACAAGAGCAGCACGAGCTGGCAATGAGAACCACTGAGGAACTCCAAAGATTTAAGTTAGATTTCGATCAGGTAAACAACATATTACAGTGAAAGCTAACACAAGAAGCCCAGACACTGAAGCTGATAACAGATCTAAAAAGAGAACGCAACGCATACTCCAGAACTATACAGTACCAAAACCAGGAGATTGAACGAAAAGAAAATCAGCTTGAAAATCAAAAGAAAAGAGTAATCAAGATGCAGAAGCAACTGGAAGAAATGAAGGTCTCAAGAGATGCAGCCCTGTCCAACGAGTTCTACCTACAAGAGGCCTTTTTGCAAACACAGGCCGAGATTTTGCTCACCGAAGCTATAACTCTAAGCTCTGTTAGAATAGATGCACAGCTAGTAGAGCCGGAAACTCTAAAACAGATAGTAGAAACTCTCAAGAAAAAAATAGCCCACACTTTCCGATTAGCTAGGAATATGTATTTAGAAGGAATAATAGACGAACAATAATTTTGTACAACTTGCGGGTTCGAGTCCACCGGGCGTGCCAGTGTTAGTCAGCCATCGGATTGGGACAGATGTAATGGAAATCTTGGCAGGACACGCGCGAAAGGTGGTTACGCACCTATTTGTACTTTCTATATAAAGCAATGAAAAGAAGTGCTCGAGAGAGGGCGATGTGATTTTGGCCTATTGTCGTGTTATCACCAGACTGTTCGTCTGGTTGTCTGTCTGAGTATTGATGTAGTGTTTGTTTTTTGCATAACCTCTATGTTCTACGTTCTTATTCGTATCTGGCTTTGTCTATCATTCTTGTGTCTACCGATGATCTTGGTACTATTGATAAACTTCATAACGTTTGGGAGATAACTATACTATCAGTCTGAATGTTACTGTGTAACGATTGGAGTTCTCAGAGTATCTTAGCGATCTTCTACGTAGACTAATGGTACTGTGTGTATCTGTATTTGTTACCTAGTGAACTCCGTTGAGATTGTGAGTTCCATTACTATTGTCTGAGTAAGTTGTTTATGCATCTCTGTTGGATTGAGCTCACACACTGTGTATTACGACTTCTTGAACATTTTTGGTCAAGAATTGGCAAAATCCGAGCAATTGTGTAGTGTTCTGATATTCGGATCTACACTGTGTTGTTGTAAATACTGGAATCTGTCTGCCTGCGGCAAAGTTAAGTGCAGTAAAGATCTGCTAAGTTGATTACTAAGTTTCCAGTACTGTGTGTTGGACTCTCAAATTCTCTGCGTTATGGTGTTGTTTGATCATTGAACCCGTTCTGTGAAGTTGATCGAATACTTTTGTTCTGGTAATTCCAGTAAGTTTATACGTAGATGCAATATGGCATCTAGCACATTTGGTACGTTGGTTGAGCTAAGACTGTGACGGTAAATTCTCAGTACGGCAATTTGATAGAGTTCTCAACATTATTACTGTGCTGAGTGTGAACAGTACCTTTGGGAACTAAGTACAGGGCCTCTGTATAACAGACCCCTACCACTCCCAAGAACCCTCCCAAGAATCGGTTAAACGCCCTTCTGATAGTTACAACAAAGCGTTTAACATCTAACAAAGTTCAAAATCGAGTTAAAATACTACCATTGGATGCATCTTCTTGAGAGTTTGAAATGAACCTGCTATTTGCTATATTTTGACTTTAGAGCTGAGAGAAAAGCTCGATGTACTATTGAATGCTGCTCCAGGTGTCGCGACCCCATAGCCGACCATGAAAGCTTTGAATGTGATAGTTTACACTTGTTTGCACCTTTGTTAGTTCACATTTGCATTGACCGTCATTTGAATGCATGTCTTCACTGGGCTAAGTTATGATACTTCTTGGATTGATAATTAAAGTCGTGAATCCCCACTATATGCACTTGTAGGGGATTGAGGTATAGTCTCTTTCTCCTCAAGTCCCTAAGTCAATACTTAGGCACACACATTTTTTGGCACCATTGTCGGGGAATGTCGAATCAAACCGAGGCATTTGTGTGATGGTTAAAACTCTTAGCATTGAAGTGAGTAGAGGAGTTATGAATTTCTCTTCTTTGGTAAGTCACTTTCATCCACACTTACTACTTCTCACTTTCGGAGTTAGTTTAGGGAAGTGAGCTAGAGAGGAAAGTTAGAGTAGGTAGTAGGAATGAAGAGAGTTGGGATAGGTAGGTAGTTTCAATTCCCAAGTGCTTTTTTCCTTTCATCATCTTTCAGCCTTTGTGCATTTTAGAGGCGTAAAAACCAAAAAGAAGACCATTTTGAGATCACTTGTTTCCTACCAAGTGTCGAGAGAGAGCACTGATGATAGGTATCGTCGGAGAGAGTTCGTGACTGTTGGAGCTAGAAAAACCAAGTGTGGGTTGAAGCTACCTTGAGGGAAGCTTTTTGAAGGTGATTTGACCAAGTTATTTCTCTAAAAGTTCAATTTAAATCAGGAGAAAACATGAGACGACCTATGACTGATGTCGTGAGGGAGGTATCATGGGTTTGAGTGAGACTTTTTGTGATACATGCACTTAGAGAAGGGGAAATAGGCACTAAGAGCACATACATTAATTTGGTTTTTGAAAAATAATTGTTTATGTGTGAGAAAATCCAAATGTCATGACCGGTTGAGTTCAAGTATCGTGATACTTGAATTCCCGTGTGTTGTGATATTTGGTAGATATTGTGTATTGCCGATATCTTTCACTCCCCAAGTGTCGTGACATCCAAGTGTCATCCACTCAGGATCAAGTGTCGCGACATCCAAATTTCTTCTGCTCAGGATCGAGTGTCGCAACATCCAAGTGTCATCCACTCAGGATCGAGTGTCGTGACATCCAAGCGTCGTGTGCTTAGGATCGAGTGTCACAATATCCAAGTGTCGTCTGCTCAAGATCGAGTGTTGCGACATTCAAGTGTCATCTGCGAAGGATCGAGTGTCGCGACATCCAAGTGTCATCTGCTCAGGATCAAGTGTCAGGACATCTAAGTGTCATCCGCTCAAGATTGAGTGTCGTGACATCCAAGTGTTGTCCGCTTAGCATCAAGTGTCACGACATCTAAGTGTCGTTGAGGGTCAAGTGTCACGACCCCCAAGTGTTCAAGGCCAAGTGTCATGATGTTCAAGTGTCGTGTGTCGCGATCACTTAGGTGTCCTGTGTCATGACATCCAGGTGTTGTGTGTAGGTAGTACGCCAAGTATCAAGTGTCGCCAACTGTAGGTGTCGTCTGGATCACATATCATGTGTCGTGGAGCCAGATATCATGGGAAGCTAGGTATTGAGTGTTGTTTGAAGAGCAAGTTTCGTGTGTTGTACCAGTGAACTTAAGTGATACCTCATTAAGGAGACTCCAAAATTAAGAACGACATATATATCTATAAATTATGGAGAGAGTTTTGGAGCCAAGGTCTATCCAGACTCAAATAGAGTCATTACTGAATGAACTTGAGATCGAGGAGAGTCCTAGGAAGCTGAAGGAGTATGGTATCATCTATAGGAAGTGTAGCCGATCCTAGTGTTCATTCACATTATTCCGAGACCTCGACTGAGTCTAAAGAAGAAACCATTATGACCTCAGAAGACATGCATAGCTCTATACCAATAGCAAGCCGAATGTCTATCATTGAGGGAGAGTACAAAACCTCCTTAGAATATGTGAACACCATTCAACATGACCTACCCATCTACATAGATGGATTAAATAGATTAGTGGCAAGGTTTAAGAAAGCCAGGAATGCTCACATAGTGCCTAGACCAGCAGTCAAGTACATGGGAGGATTCTATATGGATAAAATGGGGATTATGGATACAATCACAGAGCATCCAGAGAGTATCAATGAGAAAAGGGAAGAAGATAATGCCCAAAAATCTAAGAAAGGGGGACAAGAAGAACAGGTGTCAACCCCTAGAGGGAAGTCAATTTTATTAAATGGTGGAGGGATAGTAGATATACATCTAGGTGCAATCCACCAATACTTTCCACTCCACTCATTTCCAGATGATATTTTGAGATCACGTAGCTTTAGAAAACTTTCTTTTGCTAGCAAATGTGTTGCTCTACCAAAATCACATAGTCCGATATAAGCACGCTCAACTTCAAAATGCAGTAGAATGTTTCTTGGATGGAGATCATTATGGGAAATATTATAGTATGTGAACATGATACTATTTGCAATAATCCATTGATCAACTTTCAGATATTTTTCTTCATAGTAGCTATATCTCCTTCTATGTGTTTAATACTTCTGCTTTGTGGTATGTTTAAGTACTCTTTTTTCATTTTCTCCATCCATATGTATAAGGTTCCACCATTCCACAATTTGAAAATGAGACATGGGCTTTTGCTATAATGCCTAGCTAATCCAATTGGACGTATAATTCCACTATGCATAACAGGTAAAATTGTGGCTTTGTTCATGGTTTTGTTCTCTTGTCTCTGTATGTCACCATCATGTAATTTGAATAACTTTGCAGCAAAGATTTCATTGATGTATCTTAGGTGGGTTATTCTTATTCTATGGATCATTCCATATTGTCCTTTCCCAACGAGAGTTGCATCTTCAAAATTAATAGATGAATATGGGAGCAAACAAAGATTATTTGATGTTTGATTTCCCATATTCACACATATAGCTTTTGTATTTGGATCTACTATTGATCTCTCTCCTTGCTCAATCATGTCAGGTCTCACTCACTTTTCTCTCTTCATTGTTTGATAATGTAAATAAAAAATTTTGATTTTGCCAATGAATCCAGGCATTGTGGTGGTATCCAATGTTGATGAATCCGCTACCTTGATTATCTATCCAAAGATGTGAGTGAGCACTTCGGACATTTTCTCATCTAATACTTGTGCTCCTCTTGATACACCGCCAAATTTATCTTCAATATTGATATATAATGTTCTATAAATTGGTTCAATGAAATCCTTGTAATTGGATATGTCCATCGCTAAAGGGATTTGGTCTTCTCTTATTCCATACATATATGAGCACACAAAATCTTTCGAAAACTTTTCCTCGTCCCTATCTATTTTACCTACCATTTGTGCAAATATAAAAAAAAGACTATGAGATAAAATTGAATCTGAATTGATATTAAAACTTTAAACAAAAATCTAATTCATAAAAGCAATATTAAAAAAATAAGTCTCATAAATAAAATGATATATACTTAAATACATTTTAAGTACACATATAAATAGATACATCAGTAAGTGTATGGATAGACAAATCAGTAATATGTGTAGAGAAATGATAGAAATATGGATAGATAGTTAGATAAGTAGATTTATAATTAAATAGAAAGTACAATTATCATCTTGAAGTGAATCTATGTAACTATTAAGAATCTAAGAGTCGAAGAAGCAGATATTCATAATAGTTCATATACACTCACTATACTATGTATGAGTCTTGTCATATGAGTGTGTATAAGTATTGTGATAATAAGAGTCAAAGAATCAAACAATCAAACAATCACAAAAGTTTCTATACACCTTGTGTCCTACACTATAATTATGCTCATAAGAATCTATGTGACTGTTGTGAGAGTAAGAGTCAAAGAATCAGATAATCACAATAGTCCCTATACTATTGAGAGAATAGGAATCGAAGTGGCGACTCATTAGAAATATATTTTATATCGAAAAGCGATGCTTTCAATTAAAAGTGCATCTGCGTTTGATTTTTTTTACACGTTTATTTGGAATCCAGGAATAAAAACGAACATATTTGTTATTTTTCCATTATTCAATCAAATAAATGAAACCTAGTTTATAATCACTCATCTTGTTAAGGGTGTATGTCAGCTATGCTCTAATACCAAATATTGGAAGTGATGTGGGCCTCAATAACAATTTTAGTGACAAGTTTATAGGATCTTCCAACACATGAAACTTAGCATATACACCTTATTACTCAAAATGAGATGAGTGAGAGATAGAGAGAGAGTAGGCAAGTTTTTCCAAAGTGTACAGTAAGCTAGAATGGTTACCTACACAATCTTATATATAAATTTCAAACTACAATGTGTGTAGATGATACAAACTGAATCTGGTCAATATTTCAAGAACTAGATACAAGAGTTTGTGTGTAAAGTGCTTAAGAGGTATAAAGAGTGCGTGTATGTGAGTATGGAGTGAATATGAATAGTTTAGAACTATTTTACAATAAATCTAATTCTAAAATTAGGGTTTCAAAAACTCTAAATTAAAAATTAGTGAACTAGCAAGTGAGAAACAGAAATAGCCATGCTAGTCATAGTAAGCAATGAGATGTTGATGGTTAGCTACCAGAATCTCCTCCAAAGTTGCACCAGATGTTAGAACACAAATCCTCTAGAAGTTAGTCACCTCTATGATTGATTGATCCTTGAGATTGAGCCTTGAGTGATGCCATAACTGACCCCTAAGCCTTCTTTATATAGGCATCAAGGATGAACCAAAAAACTGACCACATAAAAACTGGAAAAGCACCTCAAAAAGATGTGATAAAGCAGAAAAATGAACTTGTTTTTTAGCAATTAAAAAGAAAGTGAACAAAACTACAAAAATTTCCATCTTTAGTCATCAGTTAGTTAAGGGAGTTATCTTTCATTGATGTACATTCCATGAAGGTTCAAATGAGGTAAAAACACATTTTATAATAGAAATTCGTGTTACGGTTTTCTCTTGATCATGATTGAATGTCATATATCAAATGAAATCTCTCTTCAATCTCTATCTAATAAGCCAATAAAAGTTGACTAAGTATTGAAAATTAGGGTTGCTAGAATTTTAGGGTTTTTTGCCATTCTGACATTGTTTCCAACACACGATCCATAATATTTGTATATATAAAATAAAATGGATTATATATATATATATATATATATATATATATATATATATATATATATATATATATATATATATATATATATATATGTGTGTGTGTGTGTGTGTGTGTGTGTGTGTGTGCATATATATGTGTGTCTGCATGTGTATGTGCGTATGCATGTGTATGTGTGTATGCATGTGTATATGTTGTTAGAAATGTGCAAGCTCAAATGTGTATGAACCAAGGCTTAACTCAACTACCACATCACTTCAGGTTTTGGTAAATTCTACAACCACTTTTCCACAAGTTTTTCACCTCAAGATTCCATCTACCTATATTGAGAAAAGTAGGATTTTTGGAGTACATGATTTGAATTCAAATTGTATGCCAACTTTTGGAGCATTGTATAAGCAATAAGTTTGAACAAAGTTGTGGTCATCCTCTTCATTCATTTGTGCACTTTGATGCTTTCACTAGGAGTGTATACTCCAGGTCTAAGTTACCCCCTAGCTAAGCTAGTCCCCCTCCTAGCTGAAGTTTTTTTTTTTAGGCTGAAATTTTCTATCATTTATATCTATTTGTGTATTTGGTTTTTTCATACGTAAGATAGCTCATCTTGAAGCTCTTGTTGTAAGCTTTCATATTTAAGATAGTGCATCTTGAAGCTCTTGTTGTAAGCTTTCTTTTTACTATAATATTAGTCTCAAGTGTTCCTTATCCTTGTGTATATTTAGCTTGAAAAATCTATATTCTATCTCTACATATTCCCCAACATATGTGTGTGAGGAGGTACACATAGGTATAAGCTATCCTTTTGGGAAGATTTTGTTCTATATTAAGCAACGAGCTTGACATAGGTCATATTTTCCAAATTGTGTGATCTATGAATTGTTGAAAAGCTTAGATATTCTTTTTTGCTTGTGAAAACTCTCATAGATTTCATCCTTTGTTCCAATGAGAAATACAACTTTTGGTGGATTGTTGTAGTGAACTATTTGGTCCTAGGAAGGGCCTATCATTTTTCTTTGGTAACTAGGAGCTGATATAATCTATTAGTGGTATCACAACTCATCATTGAGCATTGAGGACATCAACAAGAGGCTTGAAGTTGCTTGAGAGCCAATTAAAGCAAAGACTAGGAAGATTTGAAGAAGCATTTCAAGTAAAGGGGAGCTTCTATTATCATCAAAGGTTCAAGTCAAGTGGAGGCTCTTGTGGGAAGGTAACATATCATTCTTTCTCACATCAATCACAATCCAAGGAGAGAAAGGAGCTACTTTATATTCTTATACACAATGGGAGACTATAATACTCATATTGAGAATCTTAAAAAGAGTAATTACCAGCCTTGGAAGTTTAGAATCTCTACCTTCCTCATGTGAAAGGGTCTTTGGGGGTTGGTTAATGGTACTGAGGTGAAGCCATACATAGATCCATATATACCTACCGAGAATCAAAGGAGTGTCATTAGAGAGTGGGACGAAAGGACAAGAGAGTGATCTTCATTCCATCTTAAACATCCACGAAGGTTTGGGAGTATTTAGAAAATTTGTACATTACCTCTGCAAAGGCTAGGTAAATTCAACTCAAGAATGAGATAAAAAACTAGAGCATGGAACTCTCAAACCCCTCCCCCCTCCATGTGATGACCCTTTTGTTTTTAATATGGGGGACTAGTGACATATGGGATCACTTAGTCCATTTGGTTTTTAAGATCTAAGGACATATGGGATCTCTAGACATAACTTGGACATATGGGATCCAAGTTTGGGATTGTGGGGATCTAGGGACATATGGGATCCCTAGACATATAGGGTTTACATCATGGGGTAGGTAGTGTTAATGAGGTGCTTTAAAAGAGATATTCTTTACAAACAGCTGTTTTGGGTGACCCATCAGATTCTTCATCACTTCTTTACTCACTAATGTTGGCATATTTCTTGGGTTTTTAGTAGCATTTCCCTTCAAAATGATTGGTTCTCTTGCAGAAGCGACATGGTTTGTACTTTTGATGAGGAGGTCTCTTCTTGCTGAAAAGAGCTTTCTCTTGAGAGGATTTGTGGTTTTGAAGGTTCTTTTCTTCATCAAGGATAGCAGCTTCAACATCATTAAGGGTTAGTTGTGGAAGGAGCCTAAGTGTGGTGATGATGTGGCCATATGAATCCTAGGGAATACTTCATAGAAGCAAGGTAATGAGTATATATTCATCAAGGATTTTGTCAATGTCAACAAGTTGAGTACACATACTCTTGAAGATATTGAGGTGGGAGGCCAGAGAGGAGTTGTGCTCCATTTTGAGATCAAATAAGTTCATGAGGAGGGTGATTTTGGAAGATTTGGCTTTAGAGCTAAAAAGGTGATTGAGCTTTTCCCATGCATCATAAGCAGTGCCCTTCTCATCAATGTGATGCACATAATGATCACTTAATCCTAGGGCAATGGTTGATAGTGCTTTCTCTTCCTTGATTTGCCAAGAAGCTTCACCTTCTCTCATAATCGGTTTCTTCTCTTTGCCGTTAGCAATGCCCCATAGGCCTTTCTTCATGAGTTTGTATTGTATTTTGACTTTTCAAGTGTGGAAATGTTGGTCATTGAAGGTGGAATCATTCTTTTCCTCCATAGTAAAAAATGAGGTAAGGGTTTGAATGGAGAAGCTTGCTTAATAAAGTATTTAGCTCCCTTCGATGTGCACCTGAAAATGGAGAAAAAAACTTAGAGCTAAGACGTGATGAGGTTTCCTTTGATGGATGAAGAATCATATGTATATGGAAAAAAAATCATGAATTCTTAATGATGCATATGGCATGAAGGTGAATCCTCAACTCTCGTTGATACAAACTGAGAGTGGAAGATGTGTATAATATGAGTAGTAATAGTTATGTCAAATATGTGCATGGTTGTTTTTTGAAAAACAAATGAATCTGAGGTTGATCGAAGGTGACATCATTGATCATGTCATCCATCCCATAAAACTTGCAAGATTAGTGCTATTGGATTCCACATGATAAGGTGATCACAATTAACCAATTCATTGGCGTTGTTGTGATAGCAAATCGATGAACAGATTATCTTCCCTTGTTTCAATATTGGTACACACCGGAGGTGGAAGACATTCGCTCTCATATGCGTGGCACAATCTGCAGGCTCACACTAGTGGATGCCAAAAAAAAAATCTCTTAGAATATGACATCATAGCTTACATAGACCTGCAGTGGAAAAATGGTGCATCATAGAATTCATGCATGATATTTAGGCTCTAAGAGGATGAGCCAAACTCCATCTGCCATCTAAAGAGTCTCCAACTCAAGTCGCATGTTTCTCCAGTATTTTCCATCTACCAGCAAGATTTCATGATCTAGAATAGCCACAATTGTGCATCTTCTTCTCTGTCTATAAGCATAGTCACACACAATAGGAGAACACAAAATAGTGCAAAATGGAATAACTTGCTCTTGCTTGATTGCACACCACTTTGCGCAACATTCTCAGAGTAGCGCAGACCACCATTCTCTATTCAATAGCTTAACTTGAAGAACAACAAGCATTGCATACCAGAACTATCCATTTTCTTGATCGTGATACCTTTGTAGGACATCCTGTTCTTTGAGTGACGATGGTGTCTTCATTCTCCTATGCACAACATCCAGGGGCTATGCAACAATCTGTATAGCTTCTTCACCTTGATATTTAGATTTGGAGTCATAGCAGACCTTTGATTTGATTTTAGCAAGCTGAAAATATACCTCTCTCTTGCTAGACGTCAGCCTCCTCTATCAACAACCATAGAATCTGCTCCATTCATGTCTTGCACTCTAACCTTGCACATACCAGAAACAACCCTCTCGTCCACCTCTCTAGTTCAGTTTCCAAGTTTGTATGAGAATTTTATGACGCAAGAGTTTGGAACCTCCGAATGCAACACATAGAAGCATAGACTATCGCACATGAAAAAACATACAAAGTGCATGCAGCAAGTTGTACAGTAAGCACGATGGATGCGAGAAATAATTGTGCCACAAAGAGGCAGCATGGGCATCATTTCTGTACAATGCTTCTTCGTCCAATGATGGCGCAACGCATTTCTCTTGCTTGATGCACATTGTCCAAGCTATTTTCCATCGTAACAGCTCTCTCAATATCTATCGATTGAACCATCAGCAGTTCTATATATTTTGAAGCTCTCAGTGCAATTGCAAAGCACTACTCCTCTCCTCATTTGTTGTACTTCAATTAATCTGTGTAGTGCATTCAACATGTGTAATATTGTTGCTAGGGCGCATTAGAGTTGCTACAGCACAATACACAAGCTTCCAAGACAACAAGGATTTCCATGGTGCTAGAGATTAAAAAATGAGTGCCATTCTCCAGCACTACCACTCCAACACATGGTTTTTCTTTCTCCAAGTAAGGTAAACTTGCTTTTGCATCGCTTCTATGTGGTTCCCCAAAAGAAATAGAAAATGTGCTCTTTCTACAGATAGGATGGCTATGGATCTAATGATTGAGAAACTAAAAAATATTCCAATAAATGAGGTGAACAAACATAATAACAATGATGCTCATTGATGGGAGGGTGGGAGGGATGAGAGGTATAGTAATAGTGTTGAAAAGCACTCTTACTATGATATGGGAAGAATGGAGGGAGGGAAGAGAAGGATGACAAGAGAAAACAAATCCTAAGACTATGCTCTGATACAATGTTGAAATGTAAAAGTGCTGCGATATCAAGCTCAACATGTGATGATCCAGGATGACATGTATCACTTTTTCATTTCTTTGACATGTATAGTGGTCACACTGGTACATGTCAGGGACACTTCATTGAGCTTTATTAGATATATCTACTGAGAGTGATGGTACATTTGTTTCTTGTCAACTCACTCATTCGCAGACATTAGGTTTTTCCTTATGTACAGGTCTTTATATATTGCAATAGTTGTATTCCTATTTTTAGGTCATTCTTGTATATTACTTTTTATGTAATAGAAGAAGAAGAAGAAGATTATTCTTCCTCGCCACAATCTGAGTGTGTGCTTCTCTTTGATTGTGAAAGTGTGTGTGTGAGCTCTCTTCCTTATCTCCTTCCTTGAGACATGGTATCAGAGTTAGTGTGGCTATAGAGAGCTCATGGAGAAGGCTGACGGTGAAGAGTACATGATCGCGACCTCAGATTGCTATGAACATTGGTGTGAAGGTAGAAGACCTCAAAATATTTTCGAGAGTTATCGCTTTAGGGTCACTTGTTTTTGTCAGATCAGCATTTCGGAGCCATCTCACCCTCGATTTCGAGCCCACAAGGTGGGGCCCACAAAAAAACCAGGTTAGTTTGAAAACCTATAACTTGCATCCTGTTCGAAAACACTCATATATTCCAGGTCCAAAATTTGAAGCAATTTTGTGTATTGTTGATACATGAAAACTGTGTTTTTTGAGATCAAACTGTCACGTCATAGTGCAACAATGTTCAAGCAGAAGTGCTGCTTATAGTGTTTTGTAGTGTTGTGAATTGTTGCAAAAATGGCAAACACAGATGGAATGAGTTAGCTTATGAATGATAACCTGGACAAGAACAACTTCCATGCTTGGAGATTTGGAATGACAAATTTCTTGATGGGAACATGTAAAGACTGGAATCAAGGAGCATGAAAGGTAATTTATTGGCTATCTGTTAGCATACAAATAGCATGATTGGGCACATACAGGATGCCAAGACTCCGAAAGAGGCTTGGAACAGTTTGGTCACATTGTATGAGACCAATACAAAGGCATGCAAATTGCAACTCAAGAACGAGCTGCATACATTGGAGAAGAAGGGCATGTTGGTAATTTACTACACACTGAAAAGCAAAACCACATGTGAGTCACTTGCATCTAATGGCGTGAACGTAGATGGTGATGATAAGGTGGAAGTGTGCCTTCGTGGTTTAGGAGCTGAATATAAGCACTTCGGAACTTCTATACAGATGAGAGAAAATATTCTAAATTTTGCTGATTTGGTATCCATGCTGATTATTGAAGCAAACAATCTTGGTCAGGATTCAAACTCCCAAGGAAAGCCTAGTTCTGAGCAGGTATTTTACTCTAGCAAAGGAAGAGGTAGAGGTTTTGAAAGTGGAAGAGGAAATAGTAACCAAGACCAAGGTCAACAACAGAATCATGCAGGAGGAAGAGGATAGTTTCGAGGCAGGGGGAGCCAAAGAGGTCACAGAAATTTCCAAAGAAATGATTCAAGTAAGGAAAAAAAAGGATGTTGGAATTGTGGTAAACTTGGACACTTTGAACGTGATTGCAGGTTGAAGAATCAAAATAATAGAAGGAGGAAAAACAACTATGCATCCACAAGTGCAAATGATTGTGAGAAGTTGTTCATGGTTCAACATCACTGATGAATACGATGTGTGCTGATGTTTCAAAATCGAATGATAATTTCTAGTATGTTGGTTCAGGTGCTTCAAATCACATGACCAGTCATGTGGAATGGTTTATTACTTTGCAAAAATTATGAGTTCTTGGATATGTTGAAACAGGTGATAACACATCATACCCTATCAAGCATACATAAACATGTGAGGATGGATTTGTACTTGATGAAGATGAAGTGGTGCTGCAAAAACTTTACACTACACCAGCCAAATGAACTCCAGAGAATGTGGTGGGCCGTTTTAGCTTGCAAAAGGATGTATTAGATACCCTATGTGCCTTGCAAGATCACTCTCAAAACGATGAATCGAAACAGATAGGTAATAGTTGATCCAAGAGTCAAAAAACTTGCTATTTTTGTTCATATACCTGTTTAGTGTTTTGAACAATTCTCTAAGCACAGTAGTAATTGGCTTAATTTCTTTTGGTGAACTCTAATTAACTTAGTAAGCTAACACTCATGAGTGATTTCATAAAAAATGATGGACTACATGCAGAGAAAGATGTTTAGCAAATCATATCTCCATCCTCACATTCATGGGCTGCAACAATTATGAGACCAATGAGCAAAGATATGCTAATATCTGATGATCTCCACGAAGCAATACTAATGAAACTTTGTAGGCATGTAAGAGATAGTATAATGATTCTATCATGCTTTAAATCATGGCAAATGATCAACTACACATTGAGAACAAGCTCTGAGAAAATCACTATTTTGATGGAGTACCAATAGAGAAGTAACATATGCAGAGATATAGACGACTTCTCATTATATCTTACGATTGAGAAATCCAAATGCAATGAAACTTTGGGATAATGTAGTAGACTTAAAGCTAACTTTACCAAGTTAAATCACTGAAAATAATGCACCATGCACAAAGAAACCATCTCTACAATCTGACTAAAAAACTAAGAAGTATGACAATGAACAGTACACTCACATAGACATGAAGATATGTTCACAAATGATCATGAATTCAAATGTATATTGAATGTAAATTACAATGGACTTACTGGTACATGTGTGTGCCTTGAGATCACACTCTAATATGGCAAGAAGTTCAACTAATGAGTGTGTATGAAAGTATGTGTATATATAGTGATGATTGGAGCCAAGTTTTGAATTTGAATCTTGCTCACCTAAAACCTCTTTTCCTAATTCTTAGTGATAGATTCTCAACTAACTCAATCACCAGTTTGTGGCTTTTCTTTCCCTTCTCATCAAGTGGATTCAACCACTTTGATTTCTTTACTTTTACATCAAGTAAATACTCAAAGAGTTACAAGGGTGAGTTCATAAGTGAACTCTTCGAGGCTTTAGCATTTGCTTCAAGTGACATTTGAAGACTCAAGCCAACACTTAGACTTGCCATGAACTTGTTCCAATAGCTCCCCCTCAAGTCAAGTAAGCTTGAGTTCTTCAATCTTCCAAGATTACCTGCAAACCAATCATACCTTTGAGTTTACTGAGTTTTGTTCCATCTAATGCTTTGGTTAAAATGTCTGCACATTGTTGATGACTTGACACATATGATAGCTGAATTTCCTTGCTCACAATCTTCTCTCTTACATAGTAGTAATGTATTTCAATATGTTTAGTCCTTCCATGAAAAATGGATTGGCGGCCAAGTGAATGGAACTCATATTGTCACCAAAAATACTTGGAGTTCCAATATGCAATCCAAGATCTGTAAATAGTGTCTTCATCCACATTGCTTCTTGAGTAGCTATAGCAAGACGTGTATTCAACTTCTTTGGAAGAGAGAGAAACTGTGGGTTGCTTCTTAGATGACCATGAGACAAGTTTTGACCCTGCAAAAGTAAGATATCCTGAGGTGCTCCTTCTGTCTTCCTTGGAGTCAGCTCAATCTACATCAAAGAACAACTTTAGACTTAAATCAAATACACAAGGGTAGTATAACCCTTCATTGATGGTCCCTTTGAGATATCTGAGTATCCTCTTGGTAGCTTCCATGAGAGGTTTCTTGGATGTGTGCATAGATTGACTTAGCACACTCACACTATAGCATATACCTACTCTTGTCAATGTGGGATAGTTCAAACTTTCCACAAGACTTTGGTAACCTATGATATATTCTATGAGTTCACCTTCATGTGAGATCAATTTATGATTAACCTCCATTGGAGTACCTACAATCTTGCATCTTGAACTTTTTCAACAAGTCTTTAATGTATTTCCTTTGAGTAAGGAATAGACCATGATCTTTGTATACCACTTCCAATGCTAGGAAGTATGTAAGTGAACCCAAGTCAATTATCTTGAACTCTTCTTGCATCTACTCCTTGATATTCTTCCTCCCATCTACATCATTTCCTGTAAGTATAATATCATTCACATACACACACAAATAGATGACTTCAGAATTACTCTTTTTGATGAAGAGTGATGGATCTACCTTTCTAGGTTGGAATCCTTTATCCTGCAAGAATGAAACAAACATGTGATTCCAAGCCCTTGGGGCTTGTTTGAGTCCATATAGATCTTTATTAAGCTTACACACATAATCAAGATGTACTTGATTCTCAAAACCAGGTGGTTGTGCCATATACACCTCTTCTATTATCCATCCATTAAGAAATGCATTTTTTACATCCAAATGAAGTATCTTCCAATTCTTGGAAGAAGAAATACTAAGCAGGACTCTCATTGTAGGCATCTTTGCCACAAGAGAGAAGGTATCCTCATAATGAATTCCTTGAGTTTGTGCAAATCCTTTTGCCACAAGCCTTGCCTTATACATGTTAGTGGAGCCATCTGAGTTCTTCTTCAATTTGTAGATCCATCTTGAGCTTATCACTTTTATTGATGAAGACTTGGGAACTAATTCCCAAGTGTTATTTTCATCAAGAGCTTCAATTTCTTCTTCCATTGCATGCCTCCACTCTGATTTCTTCTTTGCTTCCTCAAATGTTGAGGGTTCCTCTTAATTTATGTCATGTGCTAGATAGATTGAATGTTTAGTAACTAGAGAAGTATCAAACCCATACCTCTCAGGTTTTCTTTTCTCCCTCATGAACCTTCTTAGGCCATGATGTGATGATTTTGCCTCTTGTCCAAGTTCCTTCATTTTAGCTTTACCTTTAGACTTGCACATTTTGATTTTTTCAATCTGAGTTTCTTCATCATCTTCTGACATATCTTGTTCTTCAATTTTAGAATGGTTATCCTCGACAAGCTTTGGGAAATCTTCTTCAAGATCATAAGGTAATTTGATCTTACGGCATGAGTCTTCATACCAAGACCTATTCTCATCAAATACTACATCTCTACTCACCAAGAATCCTTTGCTTGTTGGGTTGTATAGCCTGTATCCTTTTTTGGTTGTTGTCATATCCAATGAACACACATCTTTCAGCTTTTGGATCCATCTTTCCTCTAACGTATGAAGGAACATGAGCATAAGCAATACATCAAAAAATCTTACAATGATCCAAGCTTGTTCTTCTTCCATTCCAAGCCTCATATGATGTCAAGCCATTAAGTGATTTTCAAGGTAACATAATCAAATAAGTGGCCCATAAATAATTAGGTAAATGTTTTTCATTTAACATAGACCTTGCAGCTTCAACAATTTTCCTATTCCTTCTTTCTGCCACTCCATTTTGCTCAAGAGTGTACCTTTTAATGATTTCTCTTTTGATTCCCCTCTCTTGAAGAAAGGAGTCAAATTCATGGGAGAATTACTCTCCCCCTCCATCTGACCTTAGCAGTTTTAGTGTTTTACCTATTTGGTTCTCCACAAGAGCTAAATATCTTTTGAAGCATGAAAAGACTTCATCCTTGTGTTTCATGAAGTATAGTATAGTCCATCTATTGTGTTGAAAATCAACTCAATCATGCAAAAAGGCTCAACCACGATTTTTGCAAGTGGACCAATAAAAAAGGAGGACCCAAAGTCGTGGAACAAAGTTAAAAGCTCCACCAAAATCAATCAAATTCAAATCTCATCAAATCAACCACCAAAAAGTGCACCTAAGTTGATTGGTGGGTGGTTAGCTAGATTGTAGGAAAAGTAAAACTCTATGTAAGCATCATCCCACCTTTGTTTCTTGCATTGTATGCATTCCATGAGTTTCCCACTTAGTTTAGTGAATTCATAGACTCCAACAAGCAGCCCCCTTGCTTGCTTACCTCATTTTCTCATGACTTTGCTCCTCTCTATCTAGAGGTGTAGTTAGGGTTTTCCAAATCTGATTGTACTAGATTGCAGAGCATTGTTTGCTCTTTCATTCTACTGGTTTTTATTGATTCAAGCTTCATTTGGTCTCTCATAAATATTGCCCTAAAATTTTCCAAAATTTCAAGTTATTTGATTGAGTGAGTTGTGAGAAATTGCCATATTTGTGAAGGTATATCTCTGCACATAGGTAGAGAGTGTTGCAAATAGGTAGCTTGTTTTGCAGAGGGTGGTTCTACCAACTTGAATATCCATTTGGGATGATTTAAAGCTTGTTGAGTAGCTCTTATAGTCTATTACAAGTCTCAAAAATTTCATTCTAAGTCTATGTACTAGTGTAGAGAAAAGTTTAGAAGAGTGAGCATATACCACTACTTATGGACCTAATGAAGGGCAGCCATCTTCCATTTTTGCATTGGGGTGTTAGAATCATCCCCCATTAGTGGTATCATAGCCATTTTGGAGGCTTGGAGACATCAATTGGCATCATGGTGAAGACTTGAAGGAATCAAGACAATTGGTGGAAGCACAAGGTGGGCTTATCAAAGCAAGAAAACATCGAAAGGGGCTACATCGATTGAGATCTCAACTAGTCGAAGGTTAGCAAGGGAGAAGCTATCAAAAGGTAATATCCACAATTTCTAAAGCATAAAAACACTTAAGGAGAATTTAGAGGAGCATCTTAGAGCTCAGTATGGCTGATTATAATGCACAAATAGAAAAGTTAGAGAAAGGCAATTATCAACCATGGAAATTTAGAGTTAGCAACTACCTTATGGGCAAAGGATTATGGGGATTAGTGAGCGGCACGGAGGCAATGCCTCATGTACATGATCCACCACTTCAAGGGCAGGTCAAGGCACTTAATTAATGGATAGAAAGGCATAGGCGAGTCTTATTCATTCTATCCCAACACATAAGCAATAGCATGATAGGGCATATACAAGACTTGGACACATCCAAGAAGCTTTAGGAAACATTGGAGAGATTGTACTCTTCATCAATCAAGTCAAGGAAGATTTAGCTCAAGAATGAGTTGAATAATCTTAGGAAATCACCAAGTACTAACATAAATGAGTACATTTTGAAGGTTACGGAGCTTGCAGATGCCCTATGCTCAATTGAGAGCCCAATTGAAGATGACAATCTTGTTGCGCACACTCTCAATGGCTTGAGAGAGGATGAAAGGTGGAAAGCATTCACCACATCAGTTTATGTGAGGGATTCCCTACCAGAATTTGATCAATTAGTCACATTGATGGTGACCGAGGAGATGAACAAAGGAGCTTCACAATCAAAGGGTAGCCAAGCCCAAGTTTTCTATGCAGGTAGAGGCAAAGGCAAAAGAGGTGGACAAAAATCCCAAGGTAGAGGGAGAGGAAGGTCAAACTCAAGCTCAAGCAACCAAGAAGGCTCCAACGAAAGCTATGGATCAAGAGGAAGAGGAAGGAGTAGAGGAAAAGGAGGAATATCACATGGAAGAGAAGCATCCAATGGAGAATGCTACAATTGTGGAAAACCGGGCCATTATGCAAGAGATTGTTGGTCCAAAGGAGGAGGTAATCAAGGATACAAAAGGAAGCAAGGTAATTATGCTAGTACTTTAGTAAATTTAGAAAATGAGAACTTGATTATGATGTATCGGTCAAGTGAAAGAGTAACAGATTTGACATGGTACATTGATAGTGGTTGTAGCAACCATATGAGTTGCAATAAATATGTTTTATTTAATTTACACTCACCCATCACCCAAGGACATGTAGAGACAGGGGATGACAGAGAGCACACGATTACACATATGGGAGATGTTGCATTGAATGGATCTCAAATCTCCAAGGTGTTGAAGAATGTGTTGCATGTGCCAACCATCACAAAGAACTTGGTTTCGATAGGACAAATGGTTGAAAGAGGTTATGAGGTGAGGTTCAATGATCAAGGATGTTTTGTTGAAGACCCCATGCAGGACTACAAGCTCATAGCAAAAGGAAAGAAGCAAGGAAGACTCTTCACCATGGAGTTAAATACATCAACCCCTCGCATTGTCTACTTGTCAATTGCAAATAAACAAATTGTAGAAATCCACTTATGGCATTAAAGAATTGAGCACATAAACTTACAAAGGATGAAGGACATGCAAAGGAAGGGCTTGGTGAGTGGTCTACCTGATCTTACATCTCAGAATATGCAACATTTGTGCCATGCTTGTCAATTAAGAAAAAAAAGCACATTGCCATTCAAGAAGGGAGCACATCTGAGCAATGAAGTGTTGAATCTCATACACACAGATGTATGGGGTGATGGAGAGTGTTAATCTCCAAAATAACAAGTTGACCTTGAATTTAGACCGCCTCTATATCAAGATCAACTTTAGACTCCACCAAATTTAGAGATCATTCACCAATTTATCAGAAAATTGATTATTCTGAAAAATTCAACTTCTCAGAAAAGTCTGCTGCAGATTAATCCTTAATTGACTAATCATTTGTGTAAAGTTTTTGATAAAACTTTGTAGACTACTTTGCCTTAAGGTTGCGCACCTTCTCCAACTTAAATCTCTGCAAATGATTTAGTATACTCTGAGAAATCATACAAACAAGTTACCTATGTGTAAAACACCTTCTCTACAGTAGCGACTTTGACACCTGCAACTTCTTAGCTACAGCTCTCCCAATGTTGAACCCGTTTGATCAAGATCTTTTAGCCATAGATGGCTTACCTTCCAACTTAGATTTTGAGCCCTTACTTGTGTAAAACTTTACACTGTGGACTGAGTAATGATCATTTCTCTGAACATGAAATCTGCGCCAGTTTTGACGACTCTCAGAACATCTTCACATATGAATGTTCCTAAACTAAATTCTCACAGCCTGATTGCAATTAGCTTCTCAAATCTTAGTCATAGATGGATTAAATATTGACTTAGATACGTGCAGAAGGATTTCTCAAAAGATTAAACAAAGAAGGAGAATGGGAGAGAAGATCGACGCGCCATATCTGAACTTTTCACTTATCTATATTCTTCATACATCTGATGGATGATTTGTACAATGTACATCACTAATTCCTCTCAACTCACTTCTCTATATCTCTCTACATTACAAACATGTACTTATATATATATACAAGTCCTAATTCGTAACTACTTCAAGTATATTGAAGTATCTTATAGAACTAATGTACATTTGATCAAAGAACTTTACTATCTGATTCTTTCCTTCAATTCATGACATTGATCTTCAATCTTCTCTTCATGTCTTTACTTCTACCCTTTGTATAATCACAATTTGTTGATTGTCTTGCTCCAACAGCTCCCCCTCAATCATCAATTGTGATTATCTGCAACCTTTTTATTCCTGCCATGTCTTTGAACTTCTGTAACTTTGGTCCATCTAAACTTTTTGTCATCATATCTGCAAGTTGATCTTTTGTAGGAGTGTGAATGACTTCAATCTCCTTATCAATGACCTTCTCTCTTAGGAAATGATATTGTATTTCAATATGCTTAGTTCTAGCATGAAACACAGGATTAGCTGCCAAGTATAGAGAGCTCATATTATCTCCACAAATTATAGGAATACTCTGAACAACATCAAAACTCTTCATAAGTGTCTTTAGCCATATTACCTCCTTTGCAGCTTCCACCATACCTTTATATTCTGCTTCTGTAGATGACAAAGCAATTGTATGTTGCTTCTTAGAACACCATGAAATCAATTTGTCTCCTACATAGCACAAATATCCATGGGTTGATCTTCTATCATCCACATTACGTGCCCAATCTGCATCACTATATATCTTCACTCTTGTATCAGAAGTAAATCCATAGTACAACCCTTCTTTGAGTGTACCCTTGATGTACCTAAGTACTCTTTGTCCTGCAATCCAATGTTCCTTTCTAGGACAATGCATGAATTGTGAAAGTACACCAACTGCATATGACAAATCAGGCCTTGTTAATGTAGCATAAATCAAGCTACCAACCAAACTTTGATAAAGCTTCATGTCTCTGAATTCTTCTCCTCCAAATCTAGACAATTTATGGTTCACTTCCAATGGTGTAGGTGCAACCCTGCAATCTTCCATTTTAAATTTGGTTAGCAAATTTTTAAGATACCTTTCTTGGGTCACATATACTCCATGTTGAGTATAAGAAATCTCCATTCCCAAGAAGAATGACAAGTTCCCCAAATCACTGATTTTGAACTCTTTCTCCATCTGCTTCTTGATCATTTGTATTCCTTTATCATCTGTTCCTGTAAGTATTATGTCATCAACATAAATACAAACATAAATGAATCCATCTTCACTTGCTTTGACTAGCAAGCTACTATCTGCCTTTGATGCTTGAAATCCAAGATCCCTCAAGAACTTTACAAGCCTATAATTCCATGCCCTTGGGGCCTGCTTTAATCCATACAAAGCTCTCTTGAGCTTACACACATAATTTGGATTCACTTGATCTTTGAACCCATCTGGTTGCTCCATGTAAACTTCATCTGAAATGTAACCATTCAAAAAAGCATTTTTAACATCTAATTGAGATAACTTCCAACCTTTGCAAGCAGCAATTGCTATGAGAGTTCTGATGGTTGTCATTTTTGCCACAGGACTATAGGTCTCATCATAGTCCACTCCATATGTCTGTGCATACCCTTTCACAACAAGTCTGGCTTTGTACCTAGACACACTTCCATCTGCAAATCTTTTTGTTTTGTAAACCCACTTACATCCAATAATTTTCTGGCTATTAGGTTTAGGAACCAGATCCCAAGTTTGATTCTCTATCAATGCATCATACTCCTCTTGCATGGCTTCTTCCCAATTTGTCTTGCCTTTGGCTTCATCATATGTAGATGGATCTTCATCTGTTTTTACCAAATAAGCATAATCTTTAGTAGTCAAGAATGAGGTGTCATAGCTATACCTTGTAGGTTGCCATTTGTGCCTAGATGACCTCCTAACTTCTGCACTTCTTGAAGTCTCTGGTTCATCACATTCTGGATCAAACCTTGGCCTCTCTTCAACTTCAGCCTGTACTTCATTATTTTCATTTTCATCAAGTAATTGAATCTTTGCTTTACCTTTCCTTTGATCCACTACTTCTTCATCATCTGCATGTACATTATATTTACCTGCATACCAAGTACCTTGCTCATCAAATGTAACATCCTTGGATACAAGGAATTGCTTTGTGGATGGACTCCACAACCTGTATCCCATTTGTTTATCATCATAACCAATGAATACATACTTTTCTGCCTTAGGCTCCAACTTATGCCTTAATTGAGATGGCACATATGCAATGCCAAACATCCAAATATTCTGCAATGATCCAAGGTAGGTCTTTTACCCCACCAAGCTTCATATGGTGTCATACCTTGCAAAGCTTTACAAGGCAATCTATTGACCAAATAAGTAGCTGTATTTACAGCCTCTGCCCACAAATAATTTGGACAATTCTTCTCTTTCATCATGGACCTTGCAAACTCAACAAGAGTCCTATTTCTTCTTTCTGCTACCCCATTTTGTTGAGGAGAGTACCTGCAAGTAACTTCTCTCTTTATACCTGCATTTCACAAGTAATCATTGAATTCTTTTAAAAATACTCTCCCCCTCCATCTGACCTTAGTCTCTTTAATTTTTGACCTGTAATCCTTTCTGCATATGCATGATAGTGTTTAAATGTATTAAACACTTCTGACTTTTCTTTAATCACATAAATTGTGATCCATCTGGTAGCATCATCAACATAAATGACATAATATCTTGAACCATTTATACTAAAGTCCTTTGAAGGACCCCACACATCTGTATGCACTAACTCAAGTCTTTCTGAATACATAAACCCATGCTTGGAATAGGATTGCTTATGAGCCTTACCTAATTGACATGCCTCACATCTGTATGTCATGTGTTGACCTGCAATGTTAGGTAACCCAAGCACTGAATCATTGTTAATCATTTCTTTAATACCTCTCTCATTGAAGTGTCCAAGTCTTTTATGCCAAAGATCCAATTCTGACACCTTCTGCTCTCCATATGTGAACATAGCATGTCCAACATTTCCTTGTACCTTCAATGTGAAGAGCCTTCCTTCTTTCTTTCCTGTAACAACCTGTTTATACCCTTGACTAGGGTCTTCAACATAAACTCCATCATTGGTGAACCTTACCTCATATCCTTTTTCCACAATTTGACCTACACTGATCAAATTCTTTGGAATTGTGGGAACATAAAGAACCTTACTCAGAAGAGTGCTCCCATCCTTAGCCTTGACTGAACCAACTTTACCTTATGCTTTGTATTATCACCTGTCTGAACTGTATGATTAATTGCATTATGATCTAGGTCAGTCATCAAAGCAATATTTCCACTTAAATGATTACTACATCCTAAATCAATGTAAAACACTCTCATGTCCTCATGTGAGGTTTCATATGTTGCATTCATAATGAGAGTCGAATCCTCCTTCTGATCTGATGCATAGTTATAGTAGGTGTTATTATAGGATTGATTTTGGAAGCTTCTTCCTCCACCTCTTCCAAAAGAATTCCTACCACCTCTACCTCTGAAGTTTCCTCTCTGAAATCTACCACCTCTTGCTTTTTGATTAAAGTTCTGATAATTACTATTATTCTGATTATTGTGCCAACAATCATGAGATAGATGATTGGTCTTACCACATATCCAACAAGCTCTTGCATTATCTTTGTTGTGTCTGCCTCTTCCTCTACTTCTGCCATTTCCTTTTCCTCTTATGAAATTTGCTTGGTTTGAAGTACCTTCTTCTTCACCTGATTGTTGCTTTCCTTTATTAGCTTTCTTCTTGTCTTTAGAGTACATTGCATGACCTGCACTCTTATCAACATCTCCTTTGACATCATTCTCAAAAGTTAGCATATGACCTAACAATTGATTCAAATCAGGAGTAAAGTGATCTAATGAAAGTTCTGTAGATAAAATGAAAGGCTTCCACTTCTCATCTCCTCTTAGCCCTCTGAGAATTTTTCTTACCAATTTGTCTTCTTCAATATCTTCATCCACTGCACCTAGAGAATCTGCAATGTCCTTCATCTTTGTCACATAATCAGAGATTGATTGTGAGGCCTTCTTCTTGAAGGTAGTAAATTCTGCCCATAGTGAAGCCTTCCTTGATTTAGTTGTGTTTTGGAAATGCTCCTCCAAAGCATTCCAAATGTCACATGCACTTTCAAGTCCTCTAATGTGAGGAAGCAAATAGTCATTTACTGCCATGTAGATTATGCTCCTTGCTTGAGCATCCTTCTTCATCCAATTCTTCAAGTCTGCAAGCTCCTCTCTAGTTGGAACACTAGAGTCTCTAAATTCTGGCTTTTCTTCATCTCCTGTGATGTATCCCATCAGATCTTTGCTCATAAGATGAGCTTCCATCCTCATTGACCATGCAGGATAGTTCTCTCTATCCAGCTTCTCAATTTGGAGACTATCTCCCATTATTTCTTTACCTGTATTGTCAACTCTTAATCTTTATGAGAAATAAATGTACCTTGACTTTGAATCTCGCTCCTTCTGATCCTTTTGATAGCTTCAATGTGTCTACCTTCAAGTTTTCTTCAACCTTTATCCTTTTGCACCTTCAAGATGTAAAGATTTGTACTTCTGCAATAGTCGGAGTCTTCTTCACTTCAATTTTGACACATCCTGCTCTGATACCACTGATGGAGAGTGTTAATCTCCAAAAGAACAATTTGACCTTGAATTTAGACCGCCTCTATATCAAGATCAACTTTAGACTCCACCAAATTTAGAGATCATTCACCAATTTATCAGAAAATTGATTATTCTGAAAAATTCAACTTCTCAGAAAAGTCTACTGCAGATTAATCCTTAATTGACTAATCATTTGTGTAAAGTTTTTGATAAAACTTTGTAGACTACTTTGCCTTAAGGTTGTGCACCTTCTCCAACTTAAATCTCTGCAAATGATTTAGTATACTCTGAGAAATCATACAAACAAGTTACCTATGTGTAAAACACCTTCTCTGCAGTAGCGACTTTGACACCTGCAACTTCTTAGCTACAGCTCTCCCAATGTTGAACCCGTTTGATCAAGATCTTTTAGCCATAGATGGCTTACTTTCCAACTTAGATTTTGAGCCCTTACTTGTGTAAAACTTTACACTGTGGACTGAGTAATTATCATTTCTCTGAACATGAAATCTGCGCCAGTTTTGACGACTCTCAAAACATCTTCACATATGAATGTTCCTAAACTAAATTCTCACAGCCTGATTGCAATTAGCTTCTCAAATCTTAGTCATAGATGGATTAACTATTGACTTAGATACGTGTAGAAGGATTTCTCAAAAGATTAAACACAGAAGGAGAATGGGAGAGAAGATCGACGCGCCATATCTGAACATTTCACTTATCTATATTCTTCATACATCTGATGGATGATTTGTACAATGTACATCACTAATTCCTCTCAACTCACTTCTCTATATCTCTCTACATTACAAACATGTACTTATATATATATACAAGTCCTAATTCGTAACTACTTCAAGTATATTGAAGTATCTTATAGAACTAATGTACATTTGATCAAAGAACTTTACTATCTGATTCTTTCCTTCAATTCATGACATTGATCTTCAATCTTCTCTTCATGTCTTTACTTCTACCCTTTGTATAATCACAATTTGTTGATTGTCTTGCTCCAACATGGGACCTACAAGGGAGCCATCCATTAGAGGTAATAGATATTTTGTCACATTTATAGATGATCATTCAAGGTTTTTTTGGATGTATTGCATGAAGTCAAAGTCTAGGTTGCATTATTCGTTATTCGACAATTCGTTTATTTGTGAATAATTATGGAATGTAGCGGTAAGCTCTTATTATCCGATTCAAATATTCCATGACATGTCAGCTTATTCGGACACACCCGAATAGTTTTTGCACGGGAATTTGACAGTTTTTTTTATCAAAAACGCTTTCGATTGATAATTTTTTGATCGAAGTTTTTTTCGATCGAAAAAGCTTTCGATCCAAAAAACTTTTGATAAAAAAAATTTTGATCGAATAATATTTTATAAAAGAGTAGAACTATACTCATTTTTTCATAGAAGCTAGAGAACAAGGTATAAATTTTTGCTATATTAAATAATTGAAACTATTGTGATTGTTTGACTCAACATTGATTCTTACTTCACAATAGTATATGTATGTGAATTTAAAATCTATTATGATTGATTCTTACTCATTTTTCATAAAATCTACTTTGTTCTTTACGAACTTAAAGTGTCGTAGAAAGAACAAGGTATAATTTTTTGCTATAAATATTAAATAATTTAAACTATTGTGATTGTTTGACTCAATATTGATTCTTACTTCAGAATAGTATGTGTAAATGTATGTGCATATGATTAGGAATTTAAAATCTATTGTGATTGTCTGATACAACATTGATTCTTACTTCACCGGATATGTATAAGTGTATGTGCATATGATTAGGAATTTAAAATCTATTGTGATACATTAAATTTATTATTGAAAGATGTAGGTAGATAATGTTTTATTGAACATTGATTCTTACTTCATAATAGTATATGTATGTGTGTGTATGAGTATGTGTATGCATATGAGTGTATAATTGTGAATGAAAAATCTATTGTGATTGTTTGACTCTATTGATTCTTACTTCACAAAAATTTGTGTAAATGTTTGTGCATATGATTAGGAATTTAAAATCTATTGTGATTGTTTGATACAACATTGATTCTTACTTCACAATAGTATGTGTAAGTGTATGTGCATATGATTAGGAATTTAAAATTTATTGTGGTACATGAAAATTATTATTGAAAGATATAGGTAGATTACGTGTGAATCAACATTGAGAATTACTTCATAATAGTATATGTATGTATGTGTATGCATATGAATGTATAATTGTGAATGAAAAATCTATTGTGATTGTCTGACTCAATATTCATTCTTACTTCACAATAGTATGCGTAAGTGTATGTGCATATGATCAGGAATTTAAAATATATTGTGATTGCTTGACTCAATATTGATTCATATTTCAAAATAGTATGTGTAAACGTATATGTGTGTATGATTGAGAATTAAAATCTATTGTGACTGTTTAACTCAACAGTGATTTTTACTTCACAATAGTATGCGTAATTGTATATGGGTGTATGATTGAGAATTAAAGTCTATCATAATTGTTTGACTCAATGTTGATTGAAATATCTTATTTGATATTGGTTTATATTGTTTTTTTTTGTAGGTATAGTCTTCATAAAGAAATTTGCAAGCACTATAGAAAAGGAAAAAGAATGGTCATATGTGATTGTTCATCAAGAGGGTAAAACAGTATCCACAATACAATGCAAATGTTGTGGACATCATTATGTAGGAAATGCAACTCGAATAAAAGAGCAACTTTTTAGTACAGGTAATAATGTGGTAGGATGCTCTAATCTAGATCGTGATATATGGGTACATTTTTCAAGTTATCCAAATAAATGTAAATCTCAAGGTATCACATCAAAAATATTCAAAAGCATGAGTAGTTCACAGCACTTTCGAAGTAGCCCATGTGTAGAGCAAGAACGAGTAGATGCATTGATGACAATAGAGGATCATCAGGATATTTCTACTCAAGTCTCTCAAACTGTTTTTGGGAATAACCAAGATACATGTACTCCATTTTCTCCAACTGCATCAAAGAAGACTGGAGTTGGTGAATGTAGTAAAAATGGTGGATCTAATACTTTGTCACCATGCTTTGTCCGTCATAAATCACAAAATACTATACATGTAGCTTTTGAAAAGAAAGATTGTCTTGAGCTTCATCTTAAATGGACTCAAGCATTCTTAGCATGTGGGATTCCTTTCAATGTTATTCGTAATCCCATTTTCAAAGATGCTTTGATGTCAACTACACAAAAAGGTTTCACCATGCCAGATCATAACAAAATGCGAATAGAGTATGTAGATAAAGTGAAAAAAAGTATTGAAGCTATTTTAAAGCAAACAATACTTGATTATGTACCCATGTATGGTTGCACAAGAACATTGGATGGATGGACATGTTGTCAAAAGAAACCATTGATTAATTTCATGGTTATATGTCCAAAAGGAAACATGTTTTTAGAAGATGTTGATACTTCTCTTAAAGAGAAAAGTTTGGCTTTTCTTGTAAAGGTATATGAACATGCTATATCGCATGTGGGTGGTCCAAAGAATATGACTGCAATAGTGACTGATAATGCCTCTAATTTTCGAAGTGCTGGAATTACAATTCAAAACAAGTATGAAGGCATTACTTGGGTTCCATGTGTAGCTCATACATTAAATTTATTATTGAAATATATAGGTAGATTATCTTTCATTAAACAAAGCTTGTTAGATGGAAAATCATGTGGTCAAATTTATTAGAGAGCATCAATTTTCATATTCGCTCTTTTGATCAAAATCTCCCAATAAAGCACTTCAGATTTTTTGTGCCACATAATTTGCAATTGATTACATTGTGCTCAGTAGATTATTAGAATTTAAGCTAGCTCTTGTAGAAATGATTGCTGATCGAAGATGGGAGGCATGGCTAGAGAAGTATCCTTCTTATTGAGTTGCAGCATCCAAATGTATGTGTCTAATACAATCACAAAATTTTCGGTGTAATCTTGAAAAAATTGTTGGTATCACTAAACCTTTTATGGAACTTTTACAAAAGGTTGATATTGAGAAATCTGTGACTGCAAAATTTTATTGGATTATGTCAAAAGCTATTAAAAAAGTAAAAGACTTTAATCAATTTTCATGACGAGAGAAAATACAAATTGTATCATTAGCACAGAAGAGATGGACGCAAATGCATACTCATTCTCATGGGACAACATTCGTTTTGGATCCAACATTTCAACTCAATGGTCAAACATCAAACAAAGAAGTCATGAAAAACTTCAAAACCACATGTCAGTTATTACTTCGAGGTACAGATGGTCGAGATGCATTCCACCAAAGAGTAGTGTATATAAATCGAGAAGGATCTTTTGGAGATCTATGGCACATTGAAGCGATTCAAAAGCATCCACCTCCTATTTGGTGGGAAGAGTACGGAGGTGAAGCAGTGGAGTTGCAACATATAGCTATGAGAGTGCTTTTAGTAGCAGCTTCAAGTGGTAGTGGTGAATGTAATTGGAGTGCCTATGATTTTCTTCATTCAAATTGAAGAAATCGCTTAAGTGTATCACGTGCTAATGATTTGGTATATGTGTTTTGTAATATGCACTTGTTACATGCTCCAACCAAAATAGCTTCTAGAGTAGCACAACAAAATTTTGGAGAATTTCAAACTCATGAAAAGTTTAACAAATGATTCATGGAGTGATCATGATTTAGATGTAGATCACAATGATGGTTCAGACATGGAAGAAATAGATGACATGGTACCTGTCATAGATGATGATATTAAAAATGAAGAAAATGATGTACTATGAATACTATGATTATATTCAATTGCAAAATCGAATACAAGTCATGTCTTTGATTACAAAAAAAGCTTGCCTATTGAGTGTTTTCTTGATTCAATAACTCATCGGTAGTAAACTGATCAAAAGATGATGATGCCTCTGAGAGTCTTCCATATTTGCTCTCATAAGCATCCACAGAAATTTGTAAATTTTTCACTTGATTTTCTAGATCATCAATCCTCTTTTGTTGATCATCTATTGTTCTTTGTAATGCAGGAATTGTTAATCATTCATTGTATAATTTTGCCCCTTGTGACGACAAATCATGTATAAAATTATGTCCTTCAGGTAGCAAAATGTAGGGCCGCTTTTGAGGAAGAGGGCCTTCTTTTCCTTGATTACGAAATTCTGCTCGATTTTGAGGATGACCCAAACCGATACCTGCATTCTTCGGACGATCATCCCAATCTACACGTCGTTGAAGAATATCTTGTACAAGAACCTTTTGAATGAAATATATTGCTAATTTATTATTATTTGGTAATGATCTCTCAACTTGCACAAAGCATCAAAGTAGCATTTCTGCTAATCCTTTATGTTGTAAGTCTGAAAGCTTTATGGGTGCTATTTCTTTTGCCCTTCCTGTAACCCGAAAGAGAACATCACGAACAAAATAATTTGGACATAGATTTTTTACTTCTTTCATTGACAATGCTTCTCCTTCTAATCCCTCTAGCTCTAACTCTTGATGGAATAAAAATGCTAATCTTGATTGTGCAAATTGAGCATTCTGCTTAGATAAAATCCTTTGAGATTCAATATGATCAAGATCATCATTCACATCTAGCATTCTTGCCATGTTTTACTTTCAAATCTACAAAATAAAAACACTAATTTTATTTCAAGAGAATTCATAACATTTAATCCATATAAATCAAATGAATCCACTTCATTTCATCCACTTAACTCAAATGTAAACACTTCATTTAATCCACATAATTCAAATGAATCCACAATATTTAATTCACATATGTTAAATGAATCCACAACATTTAATCCACATAACTCAAATGATAGCACTTCATTTACTCCACATAATTCAAATAAATCCACATTATTTAATCCATATATTATAAATGATTACACTTTATTTCATCCACTTAACTCAAATGATACACAACATTTACTCCACTTAATACAAATGATCACACTTCATTTCATCCATTTCACTCAAATGATACCACTTCATTTACTCCACATAATTCAAATGAATCCACAAGATTTAATTCATATATGTTAAATGAATCCACAACATTTAATCCACATAACTCAAATGATACCACTTCATTTGCTCCACATAATTAAACTAAATCCACATCATTTAATTCACATATTACAAATGATTACACCATTTCATCTACTTAACTCAATGATACCACAACATTTACTCCACTTAATGCAAATGAATCTATATCATTTAATCCAGATAGTTTAAATGAATACATATCAGTTTCAATATGGTCTTAATCCATCTCTCATGGATATCTTTAAACCATATCGAGCTAGATACGAGAATACTCTAAGCAATTCATGTGTTTCTACTCTTTTTGATACAGCTCTGTTAGAAGCTAATTCTAAAGCATATTTGAACTTGTAAATCCCATTCTTATCAATGGGATAACTATTGAAATCTATATATTTCAAGAGTTATAACAGGAGTATCAAAACTGTAAATATCTCCTGATTCTTATTAAAAGGTGGAGGACTAGTGGATATGCATTCGGGTGCAATCCACCAGCACTTTCGACTCCACTCATTTCTAGTTGATATTTCTAAATTAGGTAGCTTTGGAAAACATTTTTTGGTTGGTAAATATGTCGCTCTACCAAAATCACATAATCCGATATAAACATATTGATCTTCAAAATGCAATAAGATGTTGCTTGGATGGAGATCATTATGGGATATATTACAAGTGTGTAGAAATGATATTGTTTGTAGTAAGCCATTGATCATCTTCCAAATGTTTGTTTTCACGATTGTTATGTCTCCTTCTGTGTTCTTCACACCTCTACTTCGTGGTACGTTTAGATATTCCTTCTTCATTATTTCTAGCCACATGTCCAATGTACCACCATTCCAAATTGTGAAAATAAGGCATGAAATTTTGTTATGGTGTCTAGTTAAACCAAGTGGACTAATAATTCCACTGTGCGTAATAGATAACATTGTGGCTTCATTGATGACTTCATTTTCTCGTGTTTGTTTGTCAGCACCATGTAATTTGAATAGCTTGGCCACAAATACTTCATTGCTAAATCTCGGGTGGGATATTTTGACTTTATGGATCATTCCATATTGTCCTTTCCCCATGAGAGCTGCATCTTCAAAAAGAATAGAGGAATATGGGAGCAAACAAAGATTGTTTGATGTTTGATCTCCCATATTCACATATGCATCTCTTGTATTTGGATATACCTGTGCTCTCACAAGGTGTTCAATCTTGTCCGAATTTAATCGCTTTCCTCTCTTCATAGTTTGATAATGTAAATCAATAAATTCAATTTTATTGATGAATCTGGGCATACTGGTGATATCCACCACCAATGACTCTGCTACTTTTATGATTTGTCCAAAGATACGTGTAAGCTCTTTTGACATTTGCTCATCTAAGACATGTGCTCCATCGGACACACTACCAAGTTTATCTTCAATATTAATAAATGTTGTTCTGGATAATTGTGCAATGAAATCTTTGTAACTAGATGTGTCCATGGTTATAGTGATTTCATCTTCTCTCATTCGATACATGTAGGAGCACACAAATCCTTCTAAAATTTTTTTCTCTTGCTTGTTTATTTTACCTGCCATCTGTGCAAAAATAAAAAATAAACTATCAGTAAGTGTATGGATAAATAAATCAATAGTATCTGTACACAAATTATAGACATATGCATAGTTAAATAAGTAGATTTATAATTAAATAGAAAGTGTAATTATAATCTTAAAGTGAATCTATGTAACTATTAAGAATGTAAGAATCAAAGAATCAGACATTTATAATAGTTCGTTTACATTCACTATACTATGTATGAGTTTTTTCACATAATAGTACATAACTATTGTGATAGTAAGAGTCAAAGAATCAGACAATCACAATAGTTTCTATACACCTTGTGACCTACACTAAGTGTTATCATCAGAAATTAAGTGAATATTGTGAGAGTAAGAGTCAAATAATCGGACAATCACAATAGTCCCTACACACTCTCTATACTATTGAGAGAGTAGGAATCGAGGTGGCGATTCAAACAATCTCAATAGATCTATTGTTGTGTCCTATACTATTGTGAGAGTAACAATCGATGTAGCGAGTCAGACAATCACAGTAGTGGTTTATATTTAGTTTTTCATCAATATATACAAGTAAGAAATGCTTGCGCGAGTGGAACATGTATACAGTTGATGATTAAAATACAGAAAACAAATTATATAAATAAAAATCAAGCATATGTAAGAGACGCATATGCGAATCATACAATATGCATGATACAATGAACAAAACAATAAAATACACAATAAATAAAAATTAAATCAATACCTCAATGATACGGTGAAGGAAGCTCTCTATTATAAAAATTGCAGGATTAAAGCTCTCTAGAATATCAATGAAGCACGCACGGAATAAGATTTTTTCGATCGAATGTAAAAATATATATTTTTCTACTAGAAAATGCTTTTCGATTGAAAGTGATTTCGATCAAAAAAGTATATGTCTCTGTTTTTTTTGGGTGTTTATTTGGAAAACCACGAATAAAACAAACATATTCGGTATTTTTTTATTATTCAATTGAATAAATGCAACCCAGGTCAAAGTCAGAGGTGTTTTACCAATTCAAGAGGTTCAAAAACCTAGTGGAGAAGGAAACACGGAAGTAAATAAAGTCTCTCAGATCAGATGGAGGGGAGAGTATTTCTCAAATGAATTTTCAGATTTTTTACATGACCATGACATCAAAAGGAAATTCACTTGCAAGTATACACCTCGACAAAATGGGGTGGCAAAGAGGAAGAATAGATACATAACAAAATTGGCTAGAGCTTTGTTAAATGAAATGAATGTTCCTAACTCTTATTGGGCTGATGCAACAAATAGAGTCATATACATTATGAATAGGTATCCAACCTCAGGAGTACATGGAGTTACACCTTATGAAGCTTGGTGTGGTAAGAAACCCAACCTTTCACATCTCAAAGTATTGGATTGTGTGTGTTATGTTCACATACCTCAAGAATTGAGACACAAGTTAGACCCGAAGATAGATAGGTGTATACTTCTTGGATACTCTTCAGATCAAAAGGGTTTTAGATGCTATAATCCTTGCACCAAAGAGCTTAAGGTTTCTAGGGATGTAATATTTGATGAGTTGCTGCCTTGGTATGGTAGCAAAGATGTGTTACAGGTTGATGATGCAAATGAAGCCGAGAAGAAGTTCAAAGAGCAACAAAAAAGCATGGAGATGTGGTCCAACCACTTCAAGCACACCATAAGAGGAGAGTACTACATCAACTTGGCATGGAAGGACAAGGAATGAAGCTCATTCAAGTGAAGGAAGTAGCAAGGGAAGGAGAAGGCAAATGATGAAGACCATCAATGGGTAGACATGGAATCTAGAAGTGATGAAGATATGGATTGAAGCCATGGAGGAGGAAGTCAAGGCACTTGAAAAAAATGATACTTGGTCATTGGTGCCAAGAACAAAGGACATGAAAGTTATTGGCAACAAATGCGTGTCAAGGTAAAGAGGCATGCAGATGGGAGCATCTCTAGGTATAAAGCAAGGCTAATTGCCAAAGGTTTTGCTCAAAGCTATGGCATTTGAAGTATTTTGATGGCGATGCACCACACTGCACTCTCTTTCTCGAGAGCTCCACGACGATATGCTCGGAGTAGAAAACCAAGCTCCTGACGCCACACACAATACTCCGTACAGAGGTTGTAGAATACGCAGAAAAACGCAGTACACAGGGAGCACGAACACAGACTTCTTAGGTCTTACAAATGCGGTCGAACTTACAGTCTGTGACTGACCAGGCCACTATTCTTAGCCAAAGCAATGGCACTCTGACTATCACTGAGCAAGTGAGGTACATGCTGAGGCAAACCCATATCACAAGCAAGACGAGAAAGCCACAATGCTTCCTTACATGCCTCACTTGCTGCAACATACTCTGCTTCTGTGGTGGAAACAGCTGTACATTCTTGAAGACGAGATCTCCAAGAGATAGCACCTCCAGCAAAATGAAAAATGTACCCTGATGTAGACTTACGATTGTCTACACAACCAGCATAGTCAGAATCTGTGTAACCAATAATGGATGCTTTCCCTCTACCTAAGCATAGACACTTGTCCTTAGTGCCACTCAGATATCTCAAAATCATTTTGACCGCTTCCCAATGTTTCTTGCCAGGATTAGACATATATCTGCTCACAACTCCCACTGCAAATGCAATGTCTGGTCTCGTAGCTACCATAGCATACATGAGACTACCAACAATAGACTGATAGGGAATTTTGGTCATGAATTCCTTTTCCTCATCTGATTTGGGGCAGTCATCCTTGCTCAATTTCACATATGTGGGTAAAGGTGTACTCAATGCCTTTCCACCCTGCATATTGAATCGATGAAGTACTTTGGATATGTACTCACTTTGAGACAAGTATATGCATCTTTTACTCCTATCACGAGTGATGCGCATGCAAAGAATATGTTTGGCATCCCCCAAATCCTTCATATCAAATGTTTGACTCAACTTCTTTTTGAGAATTGACAAATCATAAGAGGACTTCCCAGCAATCGACATATCATCGACGTAAAGTATCAAGCATATCAAGCTGCCATCAGAACATCTCTTTGTGTAGAGACAATGATCCTCATTGCTCCGAGAATAGCCTTGGGACTTCATAAAAGCATCAAACTTTTGGTACCATTGTCTAGGAGACTGTTTAAGTCCATACAAGCTCTTCTTGAGCTTACAAACTAGACTTTCCTTGCCAGGAACTAAATAACCCTCTGGTTGTTCCATATAGATCTCATCTGTAAGATCTCCATGCAAGAAAGCTGTTTTCACATCCATTTGGACTAGCTCTAAGTCCTCCATTGCAACGAATCCAAGCAACATGCGCAAAGTAGTCATCTTGACCACTGGAGAGAAGATTTCCTCAAAATCAACACCATGTTGTTGCTTAAAACCCTTTGCAACAAGTCGTGCTTTATATTTTGGAGAAGCACTATCTGATGTGAATTTCAGCTTATATACCCATTTACATGGTAAAGCTTTCCTGCCCTTTGGCAAAAGTACTAAGTCCCAAGTACCATTCTTGTGAATAGAATCCAACTCACTCTTCATGGCACGCTCTGTTGGAGTTAGACGTCTGCGGAAGCATGCGAACAGCACAAGGAAGAGGAAGAAGCTTGGAGCACAACACACAAGACTGAATGTATTACTAGAGAATGTACAAAGATAAGTAGCCCATTAGGGTAATAGGCGTATATACAAGCCGGGGGAAAAAAACCTCCTAAAGAGGGAAAAAAGTGCCCCGGCGGTCCTAGAGTGTTCACACACATCACTACCTAAATATATCAACAAATCCCCCTTGGGAGTGATGCAGTGAACAAGGAGCTGGCACTCATGTATAAGGAAGTGCCGAGCTATGTGGAAATCACTCCACAAAAGGAAGTAAGCCCAAAGCTTTGCGGAAAGCTTCAAACTTCTCCCTAGGCAGAGCCTTCGTGAAAAGGTCTGCAATGTTCTCCTGCGTGGGCACATATGCCAAGCTGATCTCCCCAGCAGAGAACCTCTCCCTGACATAGTGATAATGCACCTCAATGTGCTTAGTGCGAGCATGGAACACAGGGTTCCTCGCAACTGCCAATGCGCTCTGACTGTCAGTGAAGATGGTGGTGGCAGAAGACTGGCCAACACCCAAATCAGCCATAAGGCGTCTGAGCCACACACACTCAACAGTCGCTGTGAAAGCTTCCCTATACTCAGCCTCACAACTGGAAGTGGCCACAGTAGGCTGCTTCTTGCTCAACCAAGATATACATGAGCTACCAAGCATGAAGCAAAAACCACTGGTGGACACACGAGTGTCATAGCAACCAGCCCAATCTGAGTCAGAAAAAGCATGCAAATCTGGCGGTAGTGATCCCCCTTTGGGATAAAACAACCCAAGTAGCCGAGTACCACTCAAGTAGCGAAAGATGCGCTTAACCGCTTTCCAATGCATGACTCCTGGGCAATGCATAAACCTGCTCATCTGTGAGACAGCAAACTGAATATCTGGCCGAGTAATGCATAAGTAAATCAAGCATCCAACAGCCTGCTGATAGAGAACAGCATCAAATGCATCTCCAGCATCATGAAGACTCAATCGTAAACCTGTCTCCATAGGAGTGGCAATAGGCTTACAGTCTTCAAGGCCAAAACGCTGCAATAATGTGTCAATATATTTTGTTTGACACAAAGCCATTCCACCATCAACTTGCATAAACTGAATGCCCAAATAGTGATGCAAATGCCCCAAATCAGACATCTCAAATGAGGCATGCAAATCAGCCTTGAAATCAGCAATATGCTTCTCAAGAGGACCAGTGAGAAGCATGTCGTCTACATAGACAACAATGATCAAAAGCACATCATTAGCACGCTTAACATATAAGGTGCTTTCAGTTGGACTGTTCTCAAAACCATGTGCAATCAGATAGGCATGTATTTTCTCATACCAAGCACGTGGTGCTTGCTTTAAACCACGCCTTCTTTAACCTGCACACCTGGTTTTCATGCCCTTTCTGCACAAAGCCACGGGGCTGAAAAACATACACTTCTTCATGCAAGTCACCATTCAGAAATGCTGTTTTAATGTCCAACTGATGTACATTCCAACCATGATGGGCTGCAAGTGCACAAATGCTCCGAACAGTAGTCATACGACATGTAGGTGCAAAGGTCTCATCAAAATCAATGCCTCTTTCCTGCGCATAACCCTTTGCAACAAGCCTAGCCTTATACCTGTCAACTGTACCATCAGGTTTACGCTTCAGCTTGTATACCCACTTAGTGCCAATGGCCTTCTTGCCAGGAGGCAAGTCACATAAAGACCATGTACCATTCTTCATTATAGCATCATATTCAGATTGCATAGCAGCCATCCAATTTTCTGAATTTTGTGCTTCATCAAAAGAAACAGGCTCATTCTCATCACAGAGACTAGATGCAGCCATAGCATAGCAATCTGATGCAAAGGAGGTACTATGAGAGCCTGAACGAGTACGATATGACAAAGGTGCATCTAATTTGCTGTCACGCAAAGTCTGCACCAGCCATTTTGGCATAGTTTTTGCCTGTTCAATATCAGCTCTCTCATCAACAAGTGCATCATGTAAATCTGCATCAGAAATGGCATGATCTGCATCATCATATGAAACCTGCAAAGGCTGAGAAGTTGCCTCATTTGGACCAGCGCTAGCCTGTCCACCTGTAAAAAGAGGCATCAAAGTATCATATATGTCTTTGGAGCTAACAAATGTCTCCTTAGTACATGAAAGCAATGGCTGAATAGCATCTTCCACAAAGACAACATCACGGCTAACCAGAATGCGTTTAGTCTGTGGATGATACAGACGATAGCCTTTACTTTCAAAACTGTACCCAACAAAAATACATTTTACTGCCTTATCATCCAATTTTCTGCGATGTTGTTCAGGCACTAATGCATATGCCAAACAACCAAAAACACGTAGATGAGCAACAGATGGCTTGCGGTCATGCCAAGCCTCATATGGAGTGATAGACTGCAACGCTTTCGTGGGACACCTGTTCAGTACATATGCTGCACACATGACAGCCTCAAGCCAGAAACTATGTGGTAAAGCCTGACTTTTGACCATGCACCTCGCCATCTCCATGAGTGACCTGTTCTTTCGTTCAGCAACTCCATTCTGTTGAGGTGTATACGGCACTGTACACTGGTGTTTTATCCCACGTTCAGCCAGAAATGCATTAAAATCTGAAGACATATATTCCCCCCCTCGATCAGAACGGAGGGTGCCCATTTTACATGCTGACAGATTTTCAGCCAAAACCAAAAACTGTTTGAAGCACATGAACACTTCGGACTTTGCTTTGAGTGGATATACCCATGCATGCCTGGAAAAATCATCAATGAAAGTCACGAAGTAAAGGTAATATCCAAAAGAGGGTGTCTGCATAGGACCACAGACATCACTATGTACAAGCTGCAATTTCTGCATAGCCCGAACTGAACCATCTTTTGGAAAGGAAGAACGCTGCATTTTGCCCAAAATACAGCCTTCACAAACATGTTTTCCAGGTGCCTCAAGTTTGGGCAAAGAGGACACCATTTCAGATTTCTGCAGGTGTAACAAACTAGCAAAATTCAGATGACCAAAGCGTGCATGCCAAAGCTTTGCATCTGACATAGCCTGAGAATCATGAACTGCACATGCCGAATCATTCACAGATTTTTCATAGTCTATGAGCTTATACAGCCCACGACATAAAATGCCAGAAGTAATAATCACATCGCCATTTGAGAGATCATGGACTGTACACCTGTCATCAACGAATTTCACAACCAAGCCAATCTTGGCTAATGCAGAAACTGATAACAGGTTCTTTTTGATCCCTGGCACAAATAAAGCATCTGACAAAGTGAAAGAACTACCATCAGCAGTAGTCAGAATGATCTTACCAACTCCCATAACAGGATAAGAGGAGTTATTGGCGCATGTGACAGTATTCCCTGTAGGGGCAGGCTCGAGTGAAGAGAAGAAACTGCGCTGCGAGGTAATATGTTTGGTTGCCCCACTGTCAAAGTACCAAACATCTGAGTCCACTGCAGACATGCACTGATCATGAGAAGATGGGTCAAAACTGCAAACAGTAGTAAACGCCCATTCTTCTTCCTGCACAAGATTTGCAGACTCTGTTTTTGGTGTAGAGGCCTCTGCAACAACCATTCCAGCCTCTTTCTTCTTTGCCTCTTTAGCAGCCAGTTTTGGACAGTTCTTTATAATATGATCATTTCCTTTACAGTACTTGCAGAACAATTTCTGCTTTCTGATTTCTTCTCATCTTTATCCTGGTTCTTCGATTGTGCAGCATTTGCAGATTTCTGCTTACTAGTAGAAGAGCTCCATTTTCCTTTGCCCTTCTGACTAGCCAGGAAAGCTTGATCTGCAACACGCATAATGGACCTGTTCTGCCTGGACTGATCTTCCTGCAACAGAACAGAGACTAATTCCTCAAATGACAAGGCATTCGGATTGCCTTTCATCATCAATCGAAGAGTAGAGGCAAAACTCTGATATGAATCAGGAAGGCCATTCAGAACGGTCTGCACAAGTGAGCTATCTGGTATAACCTCATCAGCAGAAATCAATTGTTCCTTCAGGTCTTTGATCTTTGTAAGAAAACTGTCCATCGAATCACCTTCATTCATGTGCTCACTCTCCAACTGTTTTCGGAGGTAAGCAACACGAGCCTCATTCCTAGCCTGGTACAAAGTGGTAAGTGTATCCCAAGCATCCTTTGCTGTTCTGCAAGAGCGAATGTGAGGAATAATGGCACGTTTGACAGACAAAGCTATCAATGCATGTGCCTGGGCATCTCTGCCATCCCAACGAATCTGCTCTGCAGTAGGTGCAACAGAAACAACAGCACGAACAGGAATCTACGGAATATCATCTTCGACACCATCTTCATCAGCTCCAACACCTGTATTTGCAGTACTTGTCGTTACAGGTGTAACAGGACGTCTTTCAACACCCTGCACAATGTTCCACAATCCTTTTGCAACCAGTACATGTCGCATCATATAAGCCCATAATGGGTAGTTGGTACCATCCAACTTATCCTCAACAGCCAACATACGGAATACATCACTGCTTTCAGCCATGGCCGGTGACTAAAATACCTTGATGTAGAAAATTGACTGTATCTCAAAAAGTTGAACAGAACTGCCCAGACGAGTTCTACTAGACCTATAGCAGACTTCCAGACGCTTAAACTGGCGAACAGAAACTGGTATATACCTTTGGCACAAAAGGACGAAATAGCCTGCACAAGCACTGCGATAGTGCATTCGGAGGCCGAAACGAGCTCAGATCGCGATTTCGGCACCACACAGTGAAGCTGTTTTGATCTCGAAAACACCCTGAGTATGCTCACCAAATTTTGTGCGAATCTGAGACTGCAAACGGAGGAGTGTCGACGATGCCCTAGAAGAATCAACGACCTGCTCTGATACCAATTGTTGGAGTTAGACGTCTGCGGAAGCACGCGAACAGCACAAGGAAGAGGAAGAAGCTTGGAGCACAACACACAAGACTGAATGTATTACTAGAGAATGTACAAAGATAAGTAGCCCATTAGGGCAATAGGCGTATATACAAGCCGGGGGAAAAAAACCTCCTAAATGCATGATGCAACATAGAGACTACTCTATCTTGAATAGTTCTATTCATCCTCTTAGCTACACCATTCTGTACTGGGGTATAAGGAGCTGTAAACTCTCTACGAATCCCTCTACACTGACAGAAAAGGCTGAATTCATGTGAGGTATACTCACCCCCATTATCTGAACGTAAAGCCTTAAGCTTAGTTCCTTTTTCAGTCTCAACTGAAGCAAGCCATTTTCTGAAAGTAGGAAATACATCATCCTTCGATTTGATAGGATATACCCAGACTTTTCTAGTAGCATCATCTATGAAAGTGACAAAGTAAAGAGAACCACCTAAGGACCTAGTGGGCATAGGACCACACACATCTGTATGAACAAGATCTAAAGGCTGAATTGAAGAGTCAATGTGCGTTTCATGCACATTTCTGGTTTGCTTTCCATATTGACAATGCTCACAAAATGAGAAATCAGAGAAAGATAACACAGGTAAGTAGCCAGAACGAGAAAGATTTTCCATTCCACTACGAGATATATGGCCCAAACGACCATGCCAAATACAAGCCATAGGCTGTTCAGTAATAGCTAACAAGTGTTCTTTCTGTGATACAAATAAAGGGTAAAGTGAGCCAACTTTCCTTCCTTTTGCAATAACCATATTGCCCTTTGATATACGAAAGGACTGAGCATAGAAGACCGCCTTGTAACCAAGGTCATCAAGTTGACCAACTGACATCAAACTGCGTGATAACTGAGGTACATGGCGTACATTATGCATAGTAAATTTTGAACCGTCAATGAACTGCACAACCACATCTCCAATCCCCACAACATCACACTGGTAAGAGTCACCAAGTCTCACGGTACCAAGAGACTTTGCTGCATAATTAGAGAACCATTCTCTATGTGGTGTCACATGGAAAGAAGCACCAGAATCTAGCAGCCAGGTGTGGGAAAGAGAATCACCCATAAGTGCCTCAGATGGCACAGTACTATCAAGTGTCAACACATCAGCATCATCAGAAATAGCATTAATTTCTTCAATCTTCACAGTCGAAGTAGATGGTGCAGGTAACTGTTTAACATGCCCATCAACATTCTGTCCTTTACCTTTAGCATTCTTTAATGCATAACAGTCTTTCTTCATGTGTCCTTTCTTATGACAATAATGGCATTCAATATCCCTCTTCCTTGATTTACTTCTGCTCTTATTCCGTTGACCATTCTTTTCCTTGTTCTTGCTCCTACCACGTTGTTGATTCTTTCCTTGGTAAGAATCACGAACATTATATGCATCTCCACTGTGAGTGCCAACCATAGATTTTCTACGAATCTCCTCACTCAAGAGTGCTCCACATATGTCATCATAGACGAGTTTACCACCTGGTGCACTATTGCTAATAGCTGTGCAAAATGTATCCCATGATGATGGCAGGGTGCATAACAGCAATACTGCTTTCATTTCATTGTCCATATCCATTTTCTGAGCCTGTAACTGGGAGAATATGGCATCAAACTCATTTAGATGAGCAGCAACACTATCTGTGTCCTTCATACGAAGGTCGTATAATTTTCTCATCAGATATACTTTATTTGATGCCGTCTCTTTTTCATATGTATTGCATAACTTCTTCCAAAGCTCCTCTGCACTTTCACAGTCTAATATTGTAAAGTAAACATTATCTGCTAGGTGCAAGCGAATGGTAGACCTGGCCATTTCATCTAACTCATCCCAATCATCTTCATCCATGTCAGCAGGCTTCTTTGAAATCCCATTTACTGGCTTCCATTGCCTTCTTTGAATCAGCACATCTTTAATCTGATTCTTCCATAGAGCAAAGTTTGTGCCATCAAATTTTCGGATCTCAAAATGGTCTTTGCCCTGCAAGTTATAGCTCCTCCTCGGAACGCTAGCACTAGACCCTGATCCACCGGATGTGCCTGAGACCTCTGATGCCATGATCGTAGAGAACTGAATAGAATGATAATGGAGCTAGAAGAGTCCAAACACCAACAAATAAGTGTATCAAGGAGTAAATCGACCACTATATAGTTGACTAAACCAGAAATCTGGAAAAATTTTGCCAGAGTATCCTCTGCAAAATTAGCATATGACCAATGTCAAAGTATCATAAAACTGCAAGTACTGACATGTCTACCTGCATAGTGAATCACTGACTCCACTGTATATAATCAATTACCCAATAGAAGCCAACTAGGCTTATCGAGCACCTATGAACAACTATCATACATCTCCTATGGCGAGGCTGGGTAAGTCTTCCACCTGCATCACCGAAGAGACCCTGACATCTGGGTGTCTCCCAGTTAAGAAAACCTCACCACGACCCTCTTTATCAAACGTAAAAGGCTTTATGCAAAGAACGTAACCGCTATATCAATGCCCACATGGACGTACATAAGTGGTATCCACAGAAGCGTACATGGTGTGTATGTGCTCAATATATGCAGTAAAATGACACTGAAAGGCTGAATACACAGCCCAAAAACTAGCCAATAACACCTGCAAGTGTCTGTCAACTCTGATGTTTTAGGCTTTAAAAACCTGCATAAATTTGCAGCGACTGCTCCCACCAAGACTGAAACCCCCTCCAGAAACCTGTAGTTTTACGAGTGTGGCTGAAAATACAGCCCCAAAGGTTGATATTTATTGTCTGACAAGTACAAGGAACACTCTTCTTGATGTTCTTGGACCTGTGTGAAGAGAACTACGTGTGAAAGTACTCCGAAATGGCTCCAAAAACACCCCAAAATTGCTTCAGAAATAGGCTTTAAAAGCAAAAATGAAGCTTTGAGGGACCAAAACTTGTTCAAGGTAATGTCAACCTTAGTCTTTCCCCTTCTTCAAACACCACAAGAGTGTAGCTTAGTGGCAAGAGATTGCCACGGTTAAGCGAGCTCTGGGGGAAACAGTACTGGGATGGGTGACCTCCTGGGAAGTATCGGGAACCTCTATATTCCTTGATCGTTGAGGTCCTCCCTCGCGCGCAGCCAACGGCGCCAACGGTGACTTCGGTGACTCGGATGACAAGGTATGCCAAGGTCTATGCCTTGGTCGTCGCCTTAGTCGTAAGCCTTGGAGAAAGCCTGGGGGGGGGACAATTACAAAGGGAAAGGCAGTTATGCTAACTCCTCAACCAATTCAAAAAATGAGCATTTATTAGCTATGAATCCTAGTAGTGAAGGTCAACCACATGATGAGGTGTGGTATAATAGATAGTGGTTAAAAAGTAGTAACCACATGTCATGTAGAGAGGATTACTTTAGTAGTCTTCAAGCACCCAAGCAAAGGGGCTTTGTGGAGACAAGAGACAACATAAAGCATGAGATACAACAAGTGGGAGATGTGAAGCTTGAATGCAACCACAAAGCAAGAGGACTATCCGAGGTATTACATGTTCCTACTATTACAAAGAACTTAATCTGTGTTGGACATATGGTTGAAAGGGGATACTAAGTATAGTTCAACCTCAAAGGATTCTTTATTGAAGACCCTAGTCAATGAGCTAATAGCCAATGGGAAGAAGGAAGGACAAATGCTCACACTTGACATTGGCAAAGGACAAAGCAACAAGGCAATGTTCATCACCTATGGAGACAAGAAGATTCGAGACTTGGATTTGTGGCACAAAAGGTGTGGTCACATCAACATTCAAAGGTTGAAAGACATGGACAAGAGGAAATCGATAAGATCTTTACCACATTTTCCATTACAAATGTTGCATGAGATGTGTGAAGCTTGTCAACTAAGCAAGTCTACTAGGTAGCCCTTCAAGAAGAGTGGATATGTAGCACATGGTGTGTTAGAACTTGTACACATAGATGTGAGGGGGCCAACCAAAGATCCCTCTCTTGTAGGTAATAGATACTTTGTAGCCTTCATTGATGACAACTCAAGAAAAGTATGGTTGTATTACACAAAGCAAAAATCAGACGTGTTTGATGTGCTCAAAGATTCAAGGCACATGTTGACAAGGAGATAGGTTACTACATCAAAACCCTAAGATCAGATGGACGGGACAATACTTCTCCCATGATTTTTATGATTTCTTCTAGGGCCAAGGTATAAAGAGGCAAATCACTTGCATCTATACTCCCCAAAAAGATGGGGTGGCAGAGAGGAAGAATAGGTATATTGCTGAAATTGTTAGGAGTATGTTAAATGAAATGAATGTGCCTTTAACATATTGGGCAGATCTTGTATCTACTGCTATGTTGTTGATGAATAAGTGTCCAACATCGGGTGTACATGACATGACACCTGAGGAGGCATGGAGTGGAAGGAAACTAGACCTTCACATCGTACAACATCCCTCAATCAACTAGGGCTTACTCTATATGAGGAGAGACCAGGGTCATAGTGCATCAACCATGACTCAGATTGCCTAGACCATTGTCCGCCTTTCGGACATACACATGACCTAAAAAGGCATTTTATCAACTGCATTGATACTCATTCAGCAGTCATTCCCCACTATGAACATGGTTGTCTTCCTCCTCGACATTGTTGGATGCTACTCTAATCCTACCAAAACCACCAACTATCCTAGCTTGCAATCTTTTCCTTACCTCATGCACTATAGTGCAACCCTTTCTTGAGATTTTTTGACCCTTCCACCTGCATCTGTGTTTCCTTTACCCTCGAACTCTTCTCCTTGACTACCTCTATCTTTATTCTTGTATCCTAAACTTTCTTAGCCCTATAGCTCCTCTATCTCCAAGCATCTGTTCACAAGTATCTTGTTGTGTGTCATGCAAGGAATTATCCTATCAATGGCATATTGCACCTTTGCCCCTCAGTAATGTGCATAAGTCCCCTCCTTGTTCCTTCACTTCCCCTATAAACTCACGAATGCTTCCCTTGCACCCTTCTATTGTCTCCTTCTCTCTATGTCTCTGTGTGTAGCACTATGTCTATCTTCCCTCCGTTGTGAATATGGTTTGTGTTCCCCCTTGGTCCTCCTCCTTGTCTCTCTCTTTTTCTCCCCCTTCCTGCATCAACCAAAGGCCTCCTTTTATATTGGTAGTACATGGCTCGCCATATTGTGTCATAATGGCTTTGATTCCTCGATCTGTCCATTCGCATGCATGAATGATACTAGGATCTTGGATCCCATCCGCAAAAGGGTGCTATAGATGGTGACCATATGTTGGTGACGCGAATATCGATTGTAGTTAATGTCCTTCATTAATGCTTCTATAGTGTTTGAATACTCATGGGCACATAAGAATCATTTGGGCAGCACTCTAGTCCGGCCTCGTTGGTACTTGCTCTCAAAACCATAGGCACAATGGTTCATGGTTGGTTGCTTTCAAAATCTATAGGTGGGATTGCTTTTGGAGTCGAAAGGCATAGTTCTTCACAATTGGTGCCGCTTCTTGTGTTAAACTGGTTGATTCCTGATTTGCATGGATGGCATGACTCTAGAAATGGTGTGAATTGGTTTGAAAAGGATCTTCTTTGTGGAAACCGATGTTTTAAACATCCACTAGATGTATAGTGTCCACATCCAAAGTTCCTTCCATCTCAGAGCAAAAAAAACAAGAGTATGGAGCAAAAAAGAGGTGTGAAGAGATTCTACTCTATACTCAAGGACCAAAAGAGGGAGATCAATAGGTTTCCCAAATTTCTACTATTTAAAAAAATTAAGATATGTACAATGGTATTTTTCCTTAATCTAGGTGTGGTATTGCTTGAGCCTAGATATGTTTACTAGAGACAAAGCCTCATCCATCAACATAATTAGGCAAGCTTCTCCTTGGCTAAGAAGTGTTAATACCTTGTATGGTCCTTCCGAGAATGGCATGAATTTGCCTCTTTATTGTGTGTATCTGGCTAGGGCGTATAATAGTACCAACAAATCTACTTGAACCTTAGAGGGTCATAATTTTTTTTCATGTCTTGCTTTCCTTTTCCCTTGCATGTATGCTATTCTGGAGTGAGCTTCTTCGTGAACTTCCTCCAATCCTATTAAGGTGATTATTTTGGTGGTGGTATTGCCTCTAAGTGTAGGCGATCGGTATTCAAATCTCTATGTGACTCTTTCAAACCAAGTAAGAGGTCGATAGGCAAAAGAGGAGTGACCCCATAAAGCTAGCTGAAAGGGGGAATACTAATTAGTCACATTTGGCACAGTCCGGTAGGCCCAGACTATTCCTAAATAGCTGAACATTCACCAAAAAATGGTAAACCGTCGCAAAAAAACTGTGATTCTGTTACCAAAATATCACCTGAATGTGCCAAATTTGTGCCAGAATGAGGTGTTTTTTCGCCTTCGCCAATTTCTTTGGCTAACGTATTTCTAGTCGTAAACCAATTGGAAACTTTATCCAAGATTGTTAAACTAGCTTCAGACTGCGTCCGGGTAGATTCTGGAGTTACTATATCTCCGACAGACTGTGCCGAAATAATACCGGAATGTACCAGAGGCGTAACATGTTCTACCGGAATATGACCGGAATCACTTTTAACGTTCTTGACTTTCTTGACAACTGGGTCAGACCTAGTTGTACTTCTACCTCCTGGAGTTTTCTTTAGTGCATTAAGTACTCCAGACTGACGGTTCTTGGGATACGTTTCACCGGATCGAGTAACCGGCATGTATCATCTTTTGTACTAATCGCGTAGTATCACTATCGATAAAATTTTTATAATCACATTTCCACAACAAGTTTGCAACAATCTGGTTCTATTGCTACTTTCTACAAACAAACGGTAATCTTGATGTTTGATTCCGACAGACAAATGACGATCTTGATGCCACTTTCCCACAGACGGCGCCAAGTGTTAAGTGTTAGATGTTAAACGCTTCGTTCTAATTATCAAAAGTGTGTTTAACCGACTCTGGGGGGGTTCTTGGGAGTGGAAGGGGTCTGTTAGACAGAGGCCCTGTACTTAGTTCCCAAAAGTAAGAGTATTCTAGCAACTTCACAGAACGGGTATCAAGATCAACAACACCGTAACACAGAGAACTTGAGGGTTCAGCACATAGTACTGGAGGTCCAATACTCAACTTAGCAGATCCTTACTGTACTTAACCTTGCTGCAGGCAGACAGATCCCAACACTACATTAACACAACACATATCTGACTATCAGAATATTAACACAGTTGCTCGGATTTCATCAATTCTTGAAGAAACAACTTTCAAGGAGTTGTAATACATAGGACGCTAGCACAATCCCACGGAGAGGCATAAACAACTTATTCAGACAACAGTAATGAAACTCACAACCTTAACGGGGTTTACTAGGTAAGAAACACATATACGCATAGTACCATTAGTCTATGAGGAAGATTGCTATGGTACTCTGAGTTACTCCAATCGTTACACAGTAACGTTCAGACTGATAGCATAGTTATCTCTCAAACACTATGAAGCTTATCAACAGAACCGAGATCAACGATGGACAACAAATGATAGACAAAACCTGATACGAACAAGACTTCAAACATAGAGATTATGCAAAAACACTACATCAACATTCGGACAGACAACCAGACGAACAATCTAGCGATAACACAACAATAGGCCCAAATCCCACACACCCTAGAGCGCTTCTTTTCATTGCTTTATAAAGATTTACAAATATGCACGTAACAACCTTTCGCGCGTGTTTTACAAAGATTTCTATTACATCTGTCCCACTCTGGCGGCCGACTAACACACTCCAACTAAAAGCACCTTATATGTTAAGCGTGCTAATGATGTACTTCTGATCATTGTGGTTTATGTTGTTGACATGCTGCTCACTGGTCCTCATGAGAGACATATTGCTGATTTTAAGGCTGATTTGCATGCCTCATTTGAGATGTCTCATTTGGGGCATTTGCATCACTATTTGGGCATTCAATTTATGCAAGTTGATGGTGGAATGGCTTTGTGTCAAACGAAATATATTGACACATTATTGCAACATTTTGGCCTTGAAGATTGTAAGCCTATTGCCATTCCTATGGAGACAGGTTTATGATTGAGTCTTCATGATGCTAGAGATGCATTTGATGCTGTTCTCTATCAGCAACTAGTTGGATTCTTGATTTACTTATGCATTACTTGGTCAGATATTCAATTTGCTGTCTCACAGATAAGCAGATTTATGCATTGCCTAGGATTCAAACATTGGTAGGCAGTTAAGCGCATCTTTCGCTACTTGAGTGGTACTCAGCTACTTAAGTTGTTTTATCCCAAGGGGGGATCACTACCGCCAGATTTTCAGGCTTTTTTTGACTCTAATTGGGCTGGTTGCTATGACACTCGTGTGTCCACTAGTGGCTTTTGCTTCATGCTTGGTAGCTCATGTATATCTTGGTTGAGCAAGAAGCAGCCTACTGTGGCCACTTCCAGTTGTGAGGCTGAGTATAGGGCAGCTTTCATAGCGATTGTTGAGTGTGTGTGGCTCAGACGCCTTATGGCTGATTTGGGTGTTGGTCAATCTTCTGCCACCACCATCTTCACTGATAGTCAGAGCGCATTGAAAGTTGTGCGGAACCCTGTGTTCCATGCTCACACTAAGCACATTGAGGTGCATTATCACTATGTCAGGGAGAGTTCTCTGCTAGGGAGATCAGCTTGGCATATGTGCCCACGCAGGAGAACATTGCAGACCTTTTCATGAAGGCTCTGCCTAGGGAGAAGTTTGAAGCTTTCTGCAAAGCTTTGGGCTTACTTCCTTTTGTGGAGTGATTTCCACATAGGTTGTCACTTCCTTATACATGAGTGCCAGCTCCTTGTTCACCGCATCACTCCCAGGGGGGATTTTTTGATATATTTAGGTAGTGATGTGTGTGAACACACTAGGGGGGGGCACTTTTTTCCCTCTTTAGGAGGTTTTTTGTGTTGCATTTGCTAAGTCTCTATATTCTACCTCTATAGATGACAATGCCACAATTGTTTGCTTCTTTTATGACCATGATATTATCTTTGAACCTGCAAAGGACAAGTATCCTCAAGTGCTCCTCCTATCATCCTTGGAGCCAGCCTAATCTGCATTAGAATACAACGTTATGTCTAAATCATAGGTGAATGGATAAAACAGCCCTTCATTTACAGTACCCTTTAGATACTTTGGGATCCTCTTGGCAGCTTCCATATGAGGCTTTCTTGGTGCATGCATAAATTGGCTTAATGTACTTACTCCATAAGCATTGTCCACTCTTGTTAGGGTTGCATAGTTGAGACTCCCAACAAGTTTTTGGTAACTTGTAATATCTTCAAGAGGTTCTCCTTCATGAGAACTAAATTTATGATTGAGTTCCATGGGTGTACTTGCAATTTTGGTGTTTTCCATCTTGAATTTTTTCAACATATCATGAATATACTTCCTCTGAGTAATATACACACCAGAATCTGTATACACAAGTTCTAAGCCAAGAAAGTATGTTAACAAACCAAGATCACTGATTTTTAACTCTTCCATCATTTCAGCTTTAATCTGCTTGATGCCATTAGCATCATTCCTTGTAATGATAATGTCATCCACATAAACACGTAAGTAGATAACTTTTGAGTTGTTCTTCTTTATTAATAAAGAAGAATCTGCTTTTCTAGCAACAAATCCTTGATCTTGCAAATAAGTAACAAGCTCTAGGAGCTTGCTTTAGCCCATAGAGTGTGTTCCTTAGCTTGCATACATAACTTAGTGTGTCCTTATCTTCATACCCTGGTGGTTGATCCATGTACACTTCTTCTGATATCCATCCATTTAGGAATGCATTCTTAACATCTAATTGATATAGTTTCCAATTTTTAGAAGTAGCAACACTTACCAAAACCCTAATTCTTGGAATTTTAGCCTCAGGTGAAAAGGTTTCTTCATAATCCACTCCATGGGTTTGAGCAAACCCCTTTGCCACTAGCCTTGCTTTGTACCTCTTTATAGAACCATCTGAGTTCTTTTTGACTTTATATATCCATCTGCATCCTATTACCTTCATACTTGGCTTCTCGGGAACCAAATCCCAAGTATTGTTTTTCTGAAGTGTTTCAACTTCTTCCTGCATGGCTTCTCTCCATTCCTTCTTTTCATTGACTTCTTCAAATGAAGAAGGTTCTTTTGTCATAGAGTCTTTAGTGATGTACAGAATTCTTGATGACTAATGATGTGTCATAGCCATACTTTATTGGTTTTTTACTCTCCCTTTGAGATCTTCTGAGCGCTTGGTTGGAGGACTCTAGAAGGTCTTCCGATTTCTTGAGTTTGGTCTTGCCTTTTGACTTCCAAACCTTGAAGTCAATCTACTCTTCATCCTCTAAATTGACATCTTCTAGTACTTGTTGGTCTTCTTGAGTGAGAGTTGGAAAATCACTTTCCAAGTCATAAGGTAAATTGATCTTCCTGCAATCATCTTCAAACCATGAATTATTTTCATCAAAAACTACATCCCTACTAACTATAAACCCTTTGTTAGTGGGATTGCCTAACCTATATCCCTTCTGGTTTTGGTCATAGCCAATGAATGTACACTTTTCAACTTTTGGATCAAGCTTCCCTCTAATCTATGAAGGAATATGTGTATAAGCAATGCACCCAAAGATTTTACAATGGTCCAATGAGGGTCTTCTTCCATTCCATGCCTCATAGGGTGTCATTCCATCCAAGGATTTGGATTGGAGCCTATTAACTAAGTATGTGGCTGTGGAAACTGCCTCTGCCCATAGGTAATTGGGTAGTTTCTTCTCATTCAACATTGATCTTGTAGCCTCTACAATTTGTTCCTCGTCTCTGCCACTCCATTTAATTGAGGAGTATATCTTGTTGTGACCTCTCTCTTTATACCTCTATCCTATAAGAATGAATCAAACTCATGTGAAAAGTACTCATCACCTCCATCAAATCTGATCCTCTTCAAGCTTCTACCTGTTTGGTTCTCAACCAATGCCAAATAATTTTTGAAACATGTAAATACTTCATACTTATGCTTCATGTAGTAAAGAATTGTCCATCTACTATAATCATCTATAAATGAAACATAGTACCTTGAACCTGAGATTGATGGCTCTTTGCTAGGACCCCACACATCAGTGTGCACAAGCTTCAAGTTGTCTTCATACATGTACACCTTTCTATTGAATGGTTTCATGTGGGCTTTTCCAAATTGGCATGCTCCATATCTGTATATCATGTGTTGCTTGGACACATTTGGAATGCCAAGCACACTATGATCCCTGCATACTTGCTTTAGTGTTCTTTCTCCTATATGACCTAGCCTTTTATGCCATATCTCTAGTTTAGATAGGTTTTGATCTTTGTAATTGAAAGGTGCAATGTTTCTAGTGTCTTCAATCTCAAATGTAAAGAGTCTACCAGATTTCTCACCTTTTGCAATCCTTGTGAAGCCTTGTTGAGGGTCTTCCACATATGCTCCATGCCTTGTGAATCTGACATGTAAGCCTTTCTCAACAATCTATCCAATACTAATTAGGTTCTTTGTTATGGCTGACACATATAAAACCTTACTTGAGAGGTTCATGTTACCATTAGAAGCCTTGACATCTCCAATCTTCTTAACAGAGTTTCTAGTGTCATCACCTGTCTGCACGTCATGCTTCCCTTTGGGTTCTTCAAGATCAGATAGCAATGCTACATTTCCAGCCACATGATTGGAACAATCAGAATCAATATATAAATATGATCATCATCTTTACCTTGCTTGGATCTCATGTTCATGATAAGTAGAGAATCCTCTTGGTCTTCCATGTATTTGTTATAATCTCTTCTTCCTCTTAAACCTTGTGTACCTAAGCACCAACTAAGGGACTTGTGGCTCCCCCTCAAGTGCATATAGTGGGGATTCACGCTTTATTTATCAATCCGAAGAGTATCAAAACCTAGGCGAGTGTATGAAGATGTGCATTCAAATGATGATCAATGCAAACATGCTTCCCAAGAGTGCAAAAAAGGCAAAGACTAATCCAAATAAGCTTCAACTGTCAGCTATGGTGTCGCGATACTTGGAGCAATAACCAATAGTAAATAGAGCTTTTCTCTCAACTCCGAACTCGGAATAAAGCGAATAGCATATGTCTTTCCAAGCTCTCAAGAAGACACATCCAATGGTAGTATTTTCACTCAATTCTGACACTTCTACTTCAAGTTATGAGCAAAATACTGAGTCACGGGAATGACCTTCCTACACTTCAGCACTTCCTACACTTCACACACACATTAACAACAGCAAATGAACACTTTCATAGATAGACAACACTTCCTAACACTCTTTTCAAGAAACACACATGCATACAAGCTCACAAAGAAGAAGATACAGAGAGAAGAAGACACAAATTCGAAATTTTGTGCTCTTCATTCTCACAATGGCCAAAAGTCTTTACAAAGAGTCACAAATTGACTTATATACATGTGCCCTAAAAATGGTCCTTTCACACAAGAGACCAGCACTTTATTCACTAAAAGGCTAATTTCCTACTAGTTTACATGGGTAAGCTACTAATCTTCTGCGGGGATGCATCTAGAGGACTTCTCTAGTGTATTTACATCGAAAAATATATTACAAAATGATTATGATACAAAAGATAAGGTGTCCAAATCGGAAAACTTTTGGGGCCCTTCTTTTTCTCTGCCTTGTGCTCTTCTTAGCTCTACAACACTCTCCCCCTCTTTGTCTCTGTCGTCCCTTGATAGGCTTTACTTCTTGTCTGTCACTTGTTGTCCGCATGCATCTCTTGGTCAGTTATGCCTGCTTGTTAAACAGGTGTTCAGTTTTGATGGCCTCTTCTTGATTCTTCTTTTACATCCTCTGGGCTTGATGCATTTGTGTTGCCTATTTTTTTTCTTTTCATCGCCCGCAACCCATGGAGATGGACTACCTGATGTTCGTAGTGTAGCTCACCAATAACCTCTTTAATTCCGGGTTGTTGTGTTAAGTTGGGCTGCCACGCATGCCACCAGTGGAAGGTATGAAGGTCTAGTTCTTCAGCCTTCGATCTGAACCTTCCGAAGATCAAGAGGTTGAAGCACCTTCGTGTGGTTGTGGAACCGCCGGATATCTTCTTGCACTTCTTCATGGATACTTCCTGGCCTTGGCCCCTCCTTCCCACCTACGTGCTTTTCCTTGATGTGTTCTGTGCAGAGGTGGATGTTGCACCCCTGCGGGGCTTCTTGCAGAGATGTATCTTCATATATGATCTTTTTAGTGAAGCTTCTTTCTTTGTCTTCTTCTTTTCTTCTTTTTGCTTGACTCTCCCTCAAGATGTATCTTCAGATATGATCTTTTTAGTGAAGCTTCTTTCTTTGTCTTCTTCTTTTCTTCTTTTTGCTTGACTCTCCCTCAACACTGCCCCCTCCTGAACTTTGTTGTCCCCAACAGGGTTTGGAAGTCAATGGGAGTATGTTCTGTACACTTTTTGCTCTGTTTCATTAAGCAAATTAGCTTCACGTATCATGAGTTGCTTCCACTGTTCTGCTCTCACACCATCATGTGGCGGTTGTCTATGGTCAAGGAAGAAACTTAGCTCATATGCCACTAATCTGGCATTCAAGTTGGATGACATCTTTAAAAAGATTTCTGAATCAATTTCAAAGAAACCTGTGAAAAATGCTTCTTCCAATGTTTGCATATATGTGCTCGGTAAAAACGTCAGTCTAGAATAATATGCCATTATTGTTGGTCGGCTAGGCATATCAGACAAATCAAAAACAAGAATATCTGTTCCCTAATTAATGCCAATGAAATTTAAAAATGTATACACCGCGTGCTTGAACACCTTCAAAACTGTAAGGATCATGCTGAGAATTTTATTCGTCATTTTGATAGCTAGATCAGGTACTGTTGCATATAGCCAAAATTCGATGGTTTTTACCATGTAATCTTCGGTTGGTAGATAGTTATGAGGTGGACTTGGAAGTAGCGGATAATTCAGTCACTGTTTATTGATCATACCATTCTTTTGCATATCCAAAAATTCTCTTGCTTCTCGGCGATGTGGTGTGGGGAAAAATGAAGGGTTTACCTGTAATAAGTATGGTGCTGCTTGCCAGTGCACCCGCAATGTAGGATTTTTCTCCAAAAATTTTCTTCTCCATACAGGCTCTATCGCTTCAAATTCTTCTTGAATATACTTGAATGTGTCATCTTTAAAATGCAATTGTTCGTCTGGATTTTTCTGTGTGGTCTTCTTTATGTGTTGCCTTGTCTTCTCTTTCAATAATCCGTAAGAATGTTGAAAGGCTTCATTATGGTATCCAAGTCTTTGCCCTTTATTTTTGCTTCCTTCATTAATTTGATTACTTCATTTTCAAAATTCTCTGTCAACCGGGACACCAATAGTGCCCGTTCCTTCTGACCTATTTTTGCAGTGTATGGCATGGGATGATCATCACATGGGTCTACAATCTATTCTTTTATTGGAGAATTATAAATCGGGGGAGATAGAGGATGTACCTCTACCTCGTCAGTAGGATTTTCTTGTATTGGCTCTACTGGTATCCCAATTGGTATTTTCTCTTCTGCTTTAGTTTCTAATCGTGCAAGCCGTTCAGTCTTTTCTTTAACTTCTTGCATGGCTGCCCTGAGTGCTTCTTTGGCCGCAAGTAGCTCATTACCAATTTTTGCCACTTGGTCTACATTTTCGCTGTAACTCTTTACAAGTTTGGCATTCACATTTTGTAGTTGCGTTTTAAGTTCATTTGTTTCATTGATGTACCTGCTTTCCCATTCTGCTTTTCGGGCTTGCTCTTGTTTCAACTGATCTGCATATTTCTCAACCTGAGCTCTTAGTTCGTTCTGGTCAATATCTATAGTCTCTTGTTTTTTGATAGGCTGGTCATACAGTAATGCCTTCATCAATTCTTTGTTGGGGCCGCGTAAACTATCGTTTTCTTCCATGTATACTTTCAATTGTGTTTCGAGCAGGTTGCTACTAGCTTTCATCCTCTCTTTGTCTGCTTTGCTGGCTTCATGTTGTCTTTGTAAGTCTGTCAGTTGTGCCTGGAGTTGATGATGCTGCTTCGTCAATGTATCACATTGTGCTTTGACAGCGAGTAACTTCGTTCCTTTGGCTGAAATCTCTTGTTGGGCCTGGATGAGCTGTGCGGACAACTGTTGACTCATGATTTGAAATTGATTCTTTTCCAGCATGGCTTTGTCGTAATCCGTGTCCATTTCCATCATTTGTTGTTGCGTGTCCATGGTCGTTTGTATCATTTGCTTAACAACAGGTTTTAACTGAGTAACGTCAACATTCAACCATGTGGTAGGGATGCTAGGTTCGTCACCTGTGGTAACATCTTTCCCTTGTGCCACATGCAACGTAGTATCATGGGGCTGCCGAATATGGAGTTGTATCCTTGGCTCAGCCTCCTTGTTGTCAATCTTACCTTGAGGTGTATCATCAGGCACTTCAATCACAGTTGGCTCCTTATTCTGTTGTAGGCCTACTTCCTGGTGCATCGGTGTTTGTATTTCCTCTTTTATAGGTGGCACTGCATCTTTATTTGTGATTGGAAGTTCCTTGATGCTCATCTTGGACGTATCATTCAATTGAATAATGTGCACTCGTTCAATGGATTCTTCTATGCCCTTTGCTTTTGCCTGTTGGTTGTCCAGTGTAACTTCGACTTGATTGATCTCTGTCCATTCTTCATTGTGCGTTTCGATTCTTATGTCAGTATCGAATGTGTCTTTTTTGGGGCTAGATTCTTCATTCGAGCTTGAATCTTCTAATCCCAGTTCTTTGTATCTGGCAGTTTGTTCTGGAGTATGTTCTTTATCTTTTTGTTTCTTTTCCTGGCTTGCCTGTCTGTAATGATGACCTTGGACATTTAAATTTACTTGCCCCCGCATATATGTGTGCATCCCTTCTAGAGCTGCAGAGAGATCTCTTTTCGTGATCTCTTTGATTGTGGTGTTTCTTGCGCTTCTTCTTCTCTTAGGCGTTTAGTCCCCCTCATGGGTTTCTTTGAACTGGTTCCCACTTCTTCAATAGATATGGCTGTTTTCTTTTTCTTTGGAACAGTCGCTAACTTGGCATATTTTGCTAGCTCTGTTGAGGTTGGCATCAAGCGTAAGCAGTTCTTCATGTCAAGTGCCTCATAAATGAGTAGGGTCAAGGCCGAACTACCATTCACAAACTTTTTATGACCCCACTTTTTCTTCGCTTCGAATAGGCGATCTTGAATGTATGGATTCATATTTACTTTATTTCCTACTTGCCTCATAGCATGTGAGAGTAATTGCACAACAATTTTTTGAGGTGTCGTGTATCTATGCATACTCGGAAAGCAAAAATGATGGTGCACTAAGCGAACAGAGTCTTCAATATCCGTTCTGTTGATTTCCAAAAAGGTTCTCTTTTTAGGATCATGACACTCATCTTTCACATTGGTGAGTCCATCTTGATTCCATCCAAAAGCTCTGTTGATTAGCTCATGAGTGAATTGAATTGTTTTCCATGTACCAACTTTGTCTAGTACTCTTGCCTCTAGGACTAATACCTTATTCGATGTGGACTGTAGTGTATTCATCACTTGTGTACATCTCTGGAAATCAGGCAGGTATATTGGAAGTCTCAGGAATGCATCAATTCCTGCTTGTGTCCAGACATCTGTCATGCAAGGTAATCCTTGTATGATAGTCTTGAAATCTTGGGACATGATAGGAAAGTAGTGATCCCTATCCATGATCTTGATGGTTGCCATAAAAAGAAGCTCGGACACTGGTTGATCATCAAGGAACCAATGACCTCTTGCCTTCATGATTGATTCCAAGGGAAGAAGCAAGACCTCTTCCTCTTGCGTAGCCTCAGAATTGGATGATGCCATCTGCACTCAATTTATACCAGAAATCAGTGGCAAGCTGGTATCAAGAATCATCTTTCACTTATCCTCATTGAATTTGGCAACTCTCCGAGTGGATTGTGTTGTCCCTTCCCCGTGGGTGTGAGAAAGGTAATACCTGGAATTTTTCATACTTTCCTATATTTTATGTTTTTGTCTGAAAGAAAAACAGAAAAGTTAGTTCATAGCCGAAGCAGTTATTGAATCTTGAGTTATTCTCTTAGATTATGTACAAGTGCTCTCCTATTCCCAAGAGGGAAATGTGCATCACTATTCTGAAGTAGAAGAAGAATGTGTCGAATGCTTGGCCTTGTATTGTGGCCCTATTATGCATACTTTGGATTCTTGTGACTCCACATGTGTGCAACTCGAATTACTTGATTGATGCATACAGATTGTCTTGGCTTTCGGCATCCAAATCTGCTTTAGTCCCTTGGGATAGTCTGTATCCCTAGCATTCTTGTAGAATGTCGTACTTTTTATGTAGTACTTTTGCTTCGTCTTCTGTTCGAATCTTTGAATGATTTTTGTTGCATGTCGAGTTTCCTGCTTTGTCTTGCATTGGTTTATCCTCAATCGTTTTGCCTTTCGATCATACTGATTCTCATTGTGCCTTGGCTCGTCCTTTTTGATGATTGTCACTCGGTCACATGACTTGGGAATCCATATTTGCGTCTCGGCCGGCTGAGCGGCTATCACTTTCTTCGGTATCCATACTTTAGTAACCTTTGGTGTGTCTGGGCATCCAACATGACTTGTATTTAATTTATTCTGTCGTTCCTTCTGATATTGTGAGTAATTCTTTTGTTGAAGATACACTGTCACTTGATCTTTTCTGATCCAAGCCTGTCTAGTGTAAGGAACGGGGTATATCCTTATGTGTGCAGATTCGTAATGGTCTTGCTGACTTGTCTCTCTGGTACTCGGTTCCTCACTGAGGCTGTTTTTGGCTAGAACACTAATCATGTGATTTACTGGATTAGAAGATTGTGTGCAATCAAGATTTCGTTGTGTCCTCACATGAAGTATTAGATGAAGGGGTTTCCACAGTGTGAGTGAACATACATTCAACATTGTGCTCATTTAAGTGAGTTCTTGGTTCTATACTTTTGGCTTTGATTGGTCGTTCATCTAGCATGCTGAACACCTCACGATGTCCTATCTTGGTCGAGATGTATCCTAAGGCCAATTGAATAGTCACTTCATATTCATATATCCAATCTTGACCTAGCACGAGTTCTTCCGATAAGTCCTGATCTTGACAAACTAAGAATTTTTGTTCCATTGTGTTGTTTCCGAGATGTATAGATAAGGTAATCTCGCCTATACATTTGGTAAGTTTTCCTCCTATTCCAATCAGCTGTGCCTTAGAGGGCCGTAATTCTTCCTTGAGTTTTTGGGTCAATGAAAATGTGATACAGCTTATAGCAGCTCCTATGTCAATGAGAGCATTGACCAAGTGGTACTCTTTTGTTCCAGCACCCAAATTCAAATAGGGTTGCATCAATTGCTGACCTAGGTTTTCAGTGGCTCTAAAATTAGCCATTGGGACGAGTTCTTCTCCTTGTCGATATCTCTCATCTCTCTCTCATCCACTCTTTTCGTTTCTTGATTCGCTCTAGTGCTTCTTGTCTAGCTTCTTCTCGTATTCTTTCTTCCTCCATGCACCTATTTTTTCCCATTATTAGTCGTGACATTATTTCTTCAGTCAATGGCTCTAAATATTTTTTTACTCGACAACCAGTGATATAGTTTGGCAATACTTCTCCATCTAGGGTTGCTAAACTGATGGCTCCACTGGTGGATATGCGATTGATGATCAATGGGTCATATCCCCTTTTTTGTAGTTTCTTAGCATGTTGTTTCAGAGTATATACCAAAACTAAATCTCCTTCCTTCAAGTTTTTATCTTTAATATGAGCATCAAAATATGCCTTCTGTCGCCTTTTAGCAGCATAAATCCCTGCTACCGCTTGTAACCTAGTTTTGTGTAACTTTTCTATTTGATCCAATTGAGCTGATAGTTCATGTCCAATCCACTCATAAGTTGTTTCTACTCTGAGAGTGGGTATTAAGAAATCGATTGGAAAAATAGCATTCTGTCCGTACAGTAAGTTAAAAGGAGTAGTTCCTATGGTGGTTTTGTAGGCTACTCGAAATGCCCATAAAGCATGATGTAATTGTTTATCCCAATCAGATCTTCCATTGTTAACAATTTTAGTGAGAACTGTGCACAAGATTTTATTTGAGCTTTCGGCCTGTCCATTGGCTTGTGGGTGATATGGGGCTGATTTCTTATGAATTACTAAGAACTCATTCAGTAGGGCTTCTATCACTTCATTCACAAAGTGTGTGCCTCTATCACTCACAATTTCTATAGGTAGTCCAAATCTAGTGAAAACATTCTCAAAGAGAAACTTGATTGTAGTCCTTGCATCATTTTTCTTGGTTGCTTTGGCTTCAACCCATTTTTTCAAATAGTCTGTGGCTACAATTATGTACTCAGCATGGGATCCTTTAGCTGGTGGGCTAATAGGTCCTATGAAGTCTATTCCCCATTTAGTAAAGGCTCTGGCACTCATCATGGGTTTTAGTGGCATTTCATCTCTTCTAATTGGATATTTCGTTCGTAGACAAGTATCACATCGTTGCACATATGTGGCTGCATCTTGATGGAGAGTTGGCCACCATATCCCTGCAAAAAGAATAATTTTTGCAGTTTTATCTGCAGAGAAATTCCTCTTGCAGCTCTTGTATGTGCCATCTCTAAGACAGCAAGATACTTGTCTTCATGAATACACATTCATAAATTATTGTCTCTTCCTCGCTTAAAGAGTTGTTTTCCTATGAGAGCATAGTCCTTGCTTTGTTCTGTGAGCGCACATTTCCTTGCTAGATTGGCTCCTTCTGGGTACTCTGGGTCCTCAAGAACTTTACCAGAGGCATGCTCCATCTTGGTGCTACGGTGGAGTAGCATAGATTAGAGTTCTCTTCTGGATTCCGTTCTTGACAAGTTGGGCAGGTTGATACATAGTTATGTGTATCCCTTTGCATGGTTGGCCAATATATGCCTAATCTCTTCAATGTTTGCCATGTTTCGTTTGCATTTAAATGAGTTTTCCATTTTACATGTGCTTTTTGAAGCCACATTTCGTGTTCCTCTTCTTCTACGCATCTCATGAGTAATCCACTTGAATCTTGGTGATACAAACTTGCAGCAATGATATGAAGGTTTTTAGTCTTCCATAGGTCTTGGGTTCGATTCGGTGTGGTCCCATGTTTAGGTCCATATGTGAGTATAGGGATCAACTTTTCTGCCCATTGGGGACATACTTCAAGATTAAAAAGGTAAGTATCTGGCAGATCATCAGGTACTCCTGTGGGGGGTTCTCCATGTGTCATTCTTGATAGGTGATCTGCTCGGATGTGTGTATTCCCTTTCTTGACTACTACTTCAAATTCAAATTCCATCAACAATAGAAACCATCGTACTAGTCATCCCGTATTACAAGGATTATTGACTAAGTACAGTAGAGCTCGATGATCGATAAAAAATTTGAATTTTTTTGCCAATAAGTAGTGTCGAAACTTCCTCACTGCATACAGCATTCCTAGGCCTTCCCTCTCGGTTGTGGTATAATTGCTTTCCGCTTGATTCAATTGTCTACTAGCATAGGCTATGGGGTGGTCTAACTTTCTTGTATCTGCGGGTTGAGCTAAGATGCAACCAATGGCAAACTTGGAACGATCTACGTGAATGTGAAATGGTTTGTTCCAATTAGGTACTCGAAGGATTGGGGCTGAACTTAATCGACTCTTTAATTCATTAAAAGCCTTTTCACATTCTTCTGTCGAATTAAACTGAGACAATAATGCATAAAGAGGTCTAGTAATTATGGCATACATATGTATAAATCTTCGGTAGTATCCGCAATGTCCCATAATTGCTTGTACTTCTTTAGCAGTCTTTGGTCTCGGTAAATCCAGAATTACTTTGATTTTGTCTTCATCCGTTGAGATTCCATTCTTAGAGACAATATGTCCTAATATCTTTCCTTGTGGAACCATGAAGACACATTTTCCAGATTGAGGCATACTCTATATTGTCAACATTTGGAAAAGATCTTTCCTAGTTCAGGGATATGTTCTGATCGTATAGCAGAATAAGTACATAAGTCATCCACGTATACCTCCATACTCTTTCTCAGGAACTCCTTGAATACATGGCACATCAATCTTTGGAAAGTGGTTGGGGCATTGGTTAGACCAAAATGCATAACCCTAAAGGCGTATACTCCCCATTCAGTTGCAAAGGTTGTTTTATGTTGGTCCTTAGGGGCAATGGCTACCTGATTATACCCTGAAAAGCCATCCAAAAAACTATAAACTTCCTTCCCTGCCACTCGTTCCAAAAGATGATTCGTGATGGGTAATGGGTAACTATCTCTTATAGTGGCGGCATTCACTTTTTTCAAATTAATGCATGCCCTTAACTTGCCATTCTTTTCCGGTACAACCACCAAAGGTGACACCCATTCCGTGTGTTCGATCTCATAAATGAATCCAACATCTAACAACTTGTCTATCTCTTCCTTAATTTTTGCTGAATAGACATTGTTATATGTGTATGGTCTTTGCTTGGAAGGTTTAGCTTCAGATGTCATAGGGATTCTATGGGCACATATAGAAGGATCTACTCCTCTCAAATCCTTATAAGTCCAGGCAAAGACATCCCTATATTCTCGTATGAGTCGTATCAGCTCTTGTTCTTCTTCCATTGAGACATCTTGACCTATAAACGTACATTGTTCTTCTCCTTCTTCCAATGTTACTATAATTTTCTTGGTTTGTTCTTTGTTGTCATAGGCTATTCTTGGCTCTGCTTCTCGTTTCGGCATTTGAATAGAAATTTTCCTCTCTTCCACTTTGTATTTTTTGAAGTGAGTGGGCACTTCAAATTGATCTTGAGGCTTGTTTTCTTCATCATCTTTTGCTTTATCTAATCCATGCTCTTCTTTTTGTGTCATTTCTTGATTTATTTCATTAATTATGACACTTACTCCTTGAGTTTCATTTTTCGTTTCCATATGTTCATGTTCCATTTCAATGCTCTGGTAATCCTCCTTCCATTCCTTTTCAATTACTTCTCCTTCTTCAGCCTCTTGAAGAACTACCACGTATAGACTAACGTCATATCCTTCCTCGTCCATGCATTCATTCATAGTTATCACTTCTTCATTTACACACACATCGAGAGTGGCTAAAATCTCCATCCAACCATGAGGTTCAAATTCTTCATCTAGGAATATTTCAGGCATGTAGTCTGGATCTTGTACAGACCTAGCAATGCCTTGCCTTTGCTGCCATCCTTTCCTTCCATCCTCTTCCTTTTTCACAGTTTGGCATATCCATAGATGAGTGTTTTTGTTCATCCACGATTGGTCACTTGAACCTATACTGTGAATAGATTGATTGTCTTCCTCTTTATGAATTAGATTCCATTGCAATGGGGGAACATCTTGATACGTATATGTGTGTAGATTTATTCTTGTCGTGGTTCCTTCATGTTGTAAGTATACTGCGTCTTTTCCCCAATCTTGCACTACCTTTAGCTCTCTCATGAAGGGTCTTCCAAGTATCATTTCATAATTGCTAGCCCTTTCAAATTGACATATGGATAAGGTGTGCTCAAATTCAACTCCGCAAGTGGTAAAAATTACCCGTTCCAATAATCCCAAGGATCTTTCAGTGTGTCCATCTACCATTTGTATCTTCATGCGTGTTGGTCTTAGAGCTAGTTTTCCCCATTTCTCCTAGATTTCTTTAGTTGCTATTCCTACTCTAGGTCCTGAATCTAAGATAGCTTTAGTGGTATAACCCCTATAGGTAATTGGAAGGGAAGTGTTTCCTTCATCTCCCTCACTGAAATCTCCAACCTTATCGATTGGGATTTTTACTGTGGTTACCTCATCAGGTATTTCCTTGTCTTCTGACTTGGTCTCCAATTGGCTAGTTAGTTTCTCCTTCAAATATGGTTTGACCTTCAAAAGTTCTTCCAATGTCAGAGTACAAGGGATTTTTACTTTTCTAAGGTGTTGTATGATGTCCGATGTTTGGACTGATTGGTTCTGTTCTTTTTTTCTTATTGAGGGAATGTAGTATAATTCCGAATTATGTTCGTATTCTCCTGTGTAATTTGTCAAGACCTTTTCATTGTCATTCTCCTTTTCACTTTGGTCAAAGGGTAATAATCCTTCTGAATTCAGCTCAGGTATTGAATCTTCTATTTCACCTTCTGCTTCTTCAAAGGGTGGTTCAATTCCTTCCACTTTCTTCCATCTGTCTTCTTGGACCCTTGCCCACAAGTCTTTAGGCCATTCCCCATCTACTTCGGGGATAACGGATCCTTCTCTTCTATCCTTGTGGAAGTTTCCATTAGGTGTCTCACCTTCTTTTCCTTTCTCAGGATCGTTAGGGATGACACACTCTTGGAATTCTCTTTTGGGAATTCGTGAATTGGGTAGTTGAAGAATAGGCTTTTCTAGGGTTTGTTGAGCTACTTCAATTAATTTTTTGCATATCTCCAACCTTTCCTTCTCTAAGTCACCTCTAGGATATTCTTTTTCATGTTGTTCAATGGTTGGTCTTGCTCTTATTCGTTCCTGGTACGCCTGAATCCACATGGCTAACTCTTTTGGCATGGGATCTACTAACACTCATCCTACCTCTTCTTTTTTATGCTTTCCTTTTTTATTTTCTTCTTCAAGTTTCTGTTTCTCCTTTTGATCTTGTTCATTTTTTTCCTTCTCCATCTATTGCTCTAGTTTCTTTTCCTTTATCCTATCTCTATGATTCTTCCATCTCTGTGTTTGTTTACTTGTAACACTTTTCCCAGGTTCTTCCGAGTCTTCAACTATTTGAGGTGTAGGTATGTCCATTTTTTTGTCAGCCTAATCATTTGTTTTTTGATGTCTCTCTAGCTTTTGCTCTCATTATTGCTTTCAATGGTACAGTGTACTACTTATCACCGGTCTGTTCATAGGTCGGGGGGTATGGGTGCTCTGGGAGCTGTGTACATCAATGACACATAATCTTGCTCATATCCGTAGGAACTATCTGGTACTTCCATACCATATGCATATGGTTCGTACAACTGTCCATATTCAATTATAGTGCTCTCATAAGCAGAATAAACTCCTTGACTATGGTCATAAGATGAGTCATGGTTCTTTACTAGTCAAAGGTGTGGCTGGAACTATTGCTCTCTCTAAGTTTTCTTCAGGTTGAGCCATTTTTACTCGGACAACATTCTGAGGATGGGGCGGTTGTTGCCCTAACACCGGTTGTGGCTGAGTGTAACCTTGATAAGCATAAGGTCGTGGTACGGGTGCCTGCTGCTGATATGTGGGATATCTAAAGCCTTCTCCTCCTTGATCTCTCTGAGGGTATCCATAAGGTCTCATGAGGGGTGGTACCGGTCTTGATTGCCTATTGTAAGGACAATTTTCTGTGCTGTGATTTGTGTATTTTTGTTCTATGTTGTAATATTGTAGAGGGCCCGAGACGGGTGTGTTGGAACATCAAGCTTACACTATGCTTGAGGTGGATTTGATCTACATCAAAGGCAATCGCATCGAAAGAATATCTGTTGGAGAGTTCTTTTTCATATGCTCATTTATTATATTTTTTTGAGAAATTTTTGATGGTTCATTTACCATTGTAAAAGCCTTGAGCTTTACACATGTAAAGGTAGAAAGATAGAGCCCAAATCCCACGACTTTGTGGTGGTTGAAGTTGCATTCAATCAAGAAATCAATCACCTAAAAGTAGATCAAACTAGATCTTCACTTTTCCTAAATTGTAGGAAAGTGAATTGATTCCCTCCAACAACCATTCCCACCTTCATTTGAATTCAAATTCAACTTGTAAAAGTCGTGGAACACTCCTAGAGGCTATATAAGGACTTGAAATCACTTTTACATTACATGGAAGCAATATACATACACTTTTGACCATCATTGTCTTGCTCCTTCAATTCTCTGCATCATCTTCTTCACCAACAGTAATCTTGCAGAGGCTGCTGCTCTCTTTCGAGAGCTCCAAATTGAGTGCAAGATGATTCATGGGAAAGGTATAAGTTTCTAGTTTATGGCTATAAAGTTTCATAGCATTTGGTTCAGTAGATTGGGAGAAATCTGAGTTTTTCTGCCTCGGGGTAAATCTCTACGTATTCCTGAAAAATAGGAAGTACCACTGGTGAATGTCGCATTCATTCCTATAGCATATTTTGCTTATTCCCTATACGTTTTTGCATTCCATACACTCAAACCTATGTGTATCACTCCCATAAAAGGATTTTTGCTAATCGTAATCACGGTGGTCGCTATGGGCATTTGAAGTTCATTGTCTCTTCCATAGATAGTAAGTTTTTTGAGCTAGTCGACCCGCGAACCTATCTGTTTTGTATTGACTCATTCTCCTTGATGCTCCAAAGTACATAGTGTATTTCTTTGCACTTATCACATGCCTATAAGGTCTATTTGAGTCTCCATAAGCTCAAGGGCTGGTCTTGTGCCGGTTGGCTTGACCAAACTTCGTCGCCTCGAAACGCACTTTTCTACCTTCGACAAGCTTCTCCAAGTTCTTTCAGTGGTATCAGAGCTAGATCAAGATGGGTGACGGCTTTCCCTCAATGATCGAGAAGCTTGATCGACACAACTACGCGGATTGGAAAATCAGAATGGAAGCCTATTTGCAAGGTAGAAATCTTTATGGAATTGTAGCAGGTGATGAAGTTATGCCTATTCCAAGATCCAAAGGAGGACCTACACAAGAGGAGATAGATAAGCTCACACTTTGGTGCGCAAGGGATGTTCAAGAAAGGTCGTACATACTAAACTCTATCTCTGACTTTCTATTACCATATATTAGAGGATGCAAGACATCTCAAGAGACTTGGGATGCCCTCGAGACTTTCTTTTCTGCTAGTACCAAAGCAAGAAAGAATCATCTTTGGAACGAGTTCAACCAAATGAAAAAGACACCTACACAAACCATCACAGAGTTTGTTACCAAGGTCAAGGAGGTTGCGGATCAATTAGCATCCATTCGAGAGCTGATTGAAGAAGATATCATAATGAGGCAAATTCTCAACGGCATTCGAAGTGATAAGCAATGGCAATCCTTCACGACGGCTTATAATCTCATCATGGATGTGCAAACTCCAGACTTCAACATCTTTCTTGGACAACTCTTCAATCAAGAAGCCAACAACAGCATAAAGGAAGGTAACTCTTATCATGGTAATTCAACTAGTGCTCTATATGCATATAAGAAGGATAAGAAGCAGAAAGGCAAGAAGAAGGAAGAAGATGAAGAAGAGACTTCTCAAGCCAACTTTGCAAGCAAGAGCAAGTGGAAAGGGAAGAAGAAAGGACCAAAGCAAGACAAAGCCAAAGGTCAAAATGTTCAACCTTATGCCATATGCGATAAGACCAACCACACCACTCAGAATTGCTGGTTCAATGGGAAGACCAAGAAAGGAAGTGGAAGAGGTGGATATGGCAGCAATAGAGGCAGAGGTGGACATAACTTCAACAATAACAATAGAAGCTATAATGGAAGGGACTACAACAATTATTCAGAAGATCAACCACATGAAGACTCATTGCTTCTTATGAATCTAAGCCACAAAGAAGGTAAAGAAGATGATCATTTGTTCTACATAGATTCAGGATGTTCGAATCATGTTGCAGGCAACATTGCTCTTCTATCTGATTTGGAAAGTCCAAAGATAGACATGAAGTGCAAACAGGGGATGACACGAAGCACAATGTGGAGACGATTGGTAATGCCAAAGCTTCCAATGGCAGGACAAACATTCTAAGTAAGGTTCTCTATGTACCCACTATCACTAAAAACCTAATAAGTGTAGGCCAAATTGTTGAAAAAGGCTTGCAAGTTAGGTTCACCCAACATGGAGCTTTTGTGGAAGATCCATGTCAAGGCTTCAGGAAGATAGCCTGAGGTGAGAAGCATGGTAGGCTCTTTACTTTTGAAGTAGGAGAAACCAGGAACATAGCTCTATTCAACTTTGGGTCTCAAACCCTAAGTGAGCTTGAAGTGTGTCATAAGAGACTTGCTCATGTGAATGAAAGAACCTTGAAGGATATATGCAGGGATCAAAGTGTTCTAGGACTGCCGAACATATCAAAGCAACACATGATCAACAAGTGTGATGCATGTCAGATTGGGAAGGCACAAAGACAACCATTCAACCACAAAGGCTACATCCACAACAACTTATTGGACTTAGTACATACAGATGTATGGGGACCAAGTCAAGAACCTTCATTGGCAGGATCAAGGTATTATGTCTCATTTATTGACGACCATAGTAGATGGACTGTTCTATACTTTATCAAGAGTAAGAATGAAGTGTTTGATTACTTCAAGAAGTATCTTGCACATGTGGAGAATCATACAGGTAGATCACTAAAGAAACTCAGATCTGATGGAGGGGGAGAATACTTCTCCAAAGAGTTTGATGAGTTCTTGCAGGAAAAAGGTATCAAAAGGGAAGTGACTACTAGGTACTCTCCTCAACTAAATGGAATTGCAGAGAGGAGAAACAAGAAATTGGTTGGATCAGCCCGAACAATGCTTGAAGAGAAGAAGTTGCCACATTATCTATGGGCAGAAGCTATTTCAACTGTTGTGTACATTGTCAATCGACTACCATCCAAATCACTTCAAGGTTTGACTCCTTATGAAGCATGGCATGGAAGAAAACCTAGTCTTGGACATTGCAAGGTTTTTGGTTGTTTAGCTTATGTTCATGTACCATCACAAATAAGAGGTAAGCTAGATGAAAGGGCAACAAAGGTAGTGTTTATTGGATATGATTCAACTCAGATGGGTTACAGGCTCTTCAATCCTTCAACCAAGCAATTCACTACAAGTAGAGATGTGTTTGAAGAACACAGGTCTTGGTATGATGAAGACAAACAAAAGGTAACACTACCATATGATCTTGATTCTGACTCTCATCAAGTAGGATGCAAGCATGATACACAGGTTCAGGATCCAAGAAGTGATACAGATGATGACCAAGATGAAAGAGAAAGGAATTACAAGCTATGGAAGTCAAGAGGCAAAGCAAAGATGCAAGAGGTTGGAGAATGCTCCAAACAAGCACCTAGAAGATTGGCAAGAGAGAAGAAACAACCAGAAAGGTATGGATATGATTCCACATTTGTTACAAAGCATTCAACCTACTTGGAAAAAGACTCTATTTCAGAGGAACCCTCAACCTATGAAGAGGAAAAGGAAAACCCTAATTGGGAAAAGGCTATGAACAAAGAGATAGATGCATTGAAGGAAATGGACACTTGGGATTTGGTTCCAATGTCGCCGAATCAAAAGGTAATCGGTTGCAGATGGGTATATAAAGTTAAAAGAAATTAAGATGGATCAGTTTGCAGGTACAAGGTAAGATTAGTTGCCAAAGGATGCTCACAAACTCATGGTTTAGACTATGAGGAAACATTCTCACCAGTTGCAAAGATGACAACAATCAGGACATTGATAAGTGTAGCTGCTGCAAGGAATTGGAGACTCCTCCAACTTGATGTGAAAAATGCATTCTTAAATGGTTGGATAAGTGAAGAGGTATACATGTCACAACCACTAGGTTTTGAAAACCCTAATCATCCATCTTATGTTTGCAGACTTAAGAAAGCATTGTATGGATTGAAACAAGCTCCAAGAGCTTGGAATTACAGGTTGGTTACATATCTTCAAGATCAAGGGTTCAAAGCTAGCAGCTCAGATCCTTCTCTATTCATCAAAAGAGATCACAATGAGGTTATCTATCTATGTGTATATGTAGATGATATTATTGTGACAGGTGATGATCTAAATGACATTCAAAGGATCAAGAGACACATGCAAGAGGAGTTCAAAATCAGTGACCTAGGTGAGCTCACATATTTCCTAGGTATGCAGGTGATATACACAGATGAAGGAATGTATTTGACTCAAAGAAGATACATTCAGGATGTTCTTCTCAAGTTCAAAATGGAGAACACTAAACCTGTAGGTACACCTTTGGAGATGAATCATAAACTAAGTGTTTATGAAGGTGAGAAAATTGAAGACATTAAATAGTATCAAAGCTTGGTAGGTAGCTTGATATATGCTACTCATACAAGGGCAGACATCTCATATAGTGTGGGAGTGCTTAGTCAGTTCATGCACTCAGCGAGAAGACCACACATGGATGCGGCTAAGAGAGTACTTAAGTAACTCAAAGGTACAATCAATGAAGGTATATTCTATCCTTACTCTTCAGATTTGGATATCAAAATCTACTCAGATGCAGATTGGGCAAGAGCTAAGGATGATAGAAAAAGTACATCTGGTTACTTAGCATTTGCAATTTCGAAGCTAGTGTCATGGAGTTCCAAGAAGCAACCAACAGTTGCTTTATCTTCAACTGAAGCAGAGTACAGAGGCTTGACCATAGCAACTCAAGAGGCAATATGGTTAAAAGCATTATATACAAATTTGGGACTTGTGAGTTCCAAACCTCACATATTTGGAGATAATGTAAGTTCCATGCATCTAGCGGCAAATCCTATTTTTCATGCGAGAACCAAGCACATAGAAGTCCATTACCACTTCATCAGCGAGAATCTCATGGCAAAGGCGATTGACATTTCGTTTGTTCCTATTGAAAAGCAAGTAGCAGATATGATGATGAAGGCACTTGATGGAATAAAGCTTTGTAGATTCAAAGCTATGGCAGGTATTCAACTTATGAGAGAATGAATACTCAAGCATACTTTAGCTTGAGGGGGAGTTGTTGGAACATGAAGCTTACACTATGCTTGAGGTGGATTTGATCTACATCAAAGGCAATCACATCGAAAGAATATCCGTTGGAGAGTTCTTTTTCATATGCTCATTTATTGTATTTTTTTGAGAAATTTTTGATGGTTCATTTACCATTGTAAAAGCCTTGAGCTTTACACATGTAAAGGTAGAAAGATAGAGCCCAAATCCCATGAATTTGTGGTGATTGAAGTTGCATTCAATCAAGCAATCAATCACCTAAAAGTAGATCAAACTAGATCTTCACTTTTCTTAGATTGTAGGAAAGTGAATTGATTCCCTCCAACAACCATTTCCACCTTCATTTGAATTCAAATTCAACTTGTAAAAGTCGTGGAACACTCCTAGAGGCTATATAAGGACTTGAAATCACTTTTACATTACATGTAAGCAATATACATACACTTGTGATCATCATTGTCTTGCTCCTTCAATTCTCTGCATCATCTTCTTTGCCAACAGTAATCGTGCAGAGGCTTCTGCTCTCTCTCCAGAGCTCCAAATTGGGTGCAAGATAACTCATTGGAAAGGTATAAGTGTCTAGTTTATGCCTATAAAATTTCATAGCATTTGGTTCCATAAATTGAGAGAAATCTGAGTTTTTCTACCTCGGGGTAAATCTCTATGTATTCCTGAAAAATAGGAAGTACCACTGGTGAATGTCGCATTCATTCCTATAGCATAGTTTTCTTATTCCCTATACTTTTGTGCATTACATACACTCAACCCTATGTGTATCACTCCCATAAAAGGAGTTTTTCTAATTGTAATCACGCTGGTTGCTATGGGCATTTGAAGTTCATTGTCTCTTCCATAGATAGTAAGTTTTTTGAGCTGGTCGACCCTCGAACCTATCTGTTTTGTATCGACTCATTCTCCTTGATGCTCCAAAGTACATAGTGTATTTCTTTGCACTTATCACATGCCTATAAAGTCTATTTGAGTCTCCATAAGCTCAAGGGCTGGTCTTGTGCTGGTTGGCTTGACCAAACTTCGTCGCCTCGAAACACACTTTTCTACCTTCAACAAGCTTCTCCAAGTTCTTTCAGGGTGGTCTATTGTAAGCATAAGCTGGTGGTGAGACTATTCCCCTAGTGCACATATGAGAAGGATGATCACATACATCTTCTAAGCATGGGTACTCGCATTGGGTTGTTGGGGTAATTCCTCTGTCCTTGAACATTCAGTTTCTTCACTACTAAGCCGGCTATTTCCTCCACACTATTCTTAGGGTTTGATGTACTGCTGGCGGAATCTTCACTTTTCACGCTACCTTGAGGTATTTTTAGATCTTCTGCTAGATTTTCCTCTAGGTCAATACATTCTTTCATACATTCTTGCAAGGTTTGAACTCTTTTCACATATACCAGAGATCTTAATGATCCATTCACTAACCCTTCCAAAAACAATGACACCATCTTGTTTTGAGTGGGTCTCTCTTCAACAGGGCATCTACCCACATATTGTTTGAATCTTCTTGTAGCCAATCTCACTGACTCTATAGGAGCTTGCTTAAAGCTATGGATCAATGATGACGAGTTGTTTTTAATCCCAGATTTAGTGAATTCCTCAATCATTTCTTCATAGAATTGTTCCATGTTTTGAAAATTATTAGGATCTAATGGCTAGAACCAAGCTAAAGCTGTGTCTGTCAAAGTTAGACCAAAAGATTCATATTGGATCAAGAACTCTTCCACTTGTTCGGCTCTGATTACTTGCTTGAATTCAGCTATATGATTGTAAGGTTCACTAGAGCCATCATAATGGTTTCTCATGCATTTGGCAACTTGAATAGGTCTTAATCTCCTTCTTGCTTCAGGTGGTCTAGGAATCATAGGGAAAACTGGTCTTCCTATCGGTATACCAGGTCCTCTTACCACAGGTGGTCTATCTGGAACAGGGATTCTATTCCTTGGGTCAACAGGTGGCTGAGGCCGATGGTTAGGGTTATTTGCAGGCATAGCAAACTGCACATGGGGTCTAATCGGGATTTGTATTTGTTGTGTTTGTTCAGACTGTTGATATGAATTATCCTGAAACATTCCTTGAGGGTTTTGCGAAGTAGTCGCTTGATCACTAGAGGGGAACACTGGAATGTTCTGATATTTGAACCCTGCTCTTTCTAACTCCGTTAGAGGCCAGTACCTCCTTTGGTTTTTGTCCAAATATGTGATAATGGAGGGGAGTTCTGGATCTTGTAACTCATAGACAGTAACTGGGTTAGGGGCTACTTCCCATAATGAAGAGTGGGCTCTGAGGAGATGCTCCATTCCATTGATCAAATACACATCCATTAGGGGGTCATCTTGGGGAACTAGGTCTCGTCTCCAAACCCTAACAACCGTGGACCTTCCCCTAGGGGTGGTCACTTGCTCTTCATGTCCCTCTTCATTAAGGTTGTGAGCATTGCCTTCTTCCCCTTGTTCATTGATGCTTTCAGGGTGTTCTGTAACTACATACTGGATGTCTCTTTTGTCCATATAAAACCCTCCTGCATACTTAACTGCTGGCCTAGGTACTATGTAAGCATCTGAAGCTTTCCTTAGTCTGGCCACTGATCGGTTTAGCCAATCTAGGTAGATAGGTATCCCATGTTGGTTGGTGTTCACATATTCCAAAGATGTCCGATATTCACCCTCAATAATTGACATCATGCCAATCATTGGTACGGTATTTTGCATGTCCTCTGAAGCCATGGGAATTTCTTCCTCTAACTCACTGGAGGTTTCAGAATAATGTGAACGGCTACTTTGTTCGGCTACACTTCCTACAGAAGAAATCACACTTCTTTGGCTCCCTAGGGTTCTCCTAGACCTTAGGTTCATTCTTTTCTTCACTTAAAAGCTCTGATTAACCTTAAGCAATCTCCAGCCCCTAAAGTTCTTTACTGAGGGTCAAAATTTCTAGAGAAAATTTGGTTGGAATAGGACTAACAGTGAATCCACAACTCACGATACTTGACCCAAACAAATCCACGATACTCGATATTTCACCCAAACAGAGTAGGTCACGATACTCAATATCTGACACACTAGAAGGGTACCACGATACTCGATATGTGAGTAAGACAATACACGATACACGATATTTGAGGAAACACGATACTTGAAGCAGACGATACCCGACACTTGACACTGAAGGTCACGATACACGATATTGGGCACCCGAGAGGGTCACGATACTCGATACTAGACCTTGTTGTTGTTGGAGCAAGTCTATGACAAGCCTAAGTATTGGCTTGAGTCTCACAAAGTCATTAAAGAAGCTTCAAAATGAAGACTATGTAAAGTTCACTTGTGAACTACCTCTTGTAACTTTTGAAGAGTTTACTTAATGTAAAAGTAAGAGAATCTTAAGTGGTTGAGCCCACATGATCAAGAATGGAAAGAGGAGCCACGAATTCGTGATTTGTGGTAGGTAGAGAATCAAATCAATCATTGATTGATTGGAGAGTGATTGAGGGAAGTTAGCCTCCCAAACTCAACTATAAATAGATGGCAGTTTTAGTCGTGGTTAGAGAGACCTATGTGAAGACCTCCAAGAGCTGAGCTTTATGCCATATCAAGGTGTGATTACAAGGCACACATATGTATCAGTAAGTCATTGTATTGTACAAGCAATATACTTTCATTTTCATGATTATTTGAGTTCATCTTTCCATGTTCTTGTGATGTGTACTACTCACTGCCATTACTTCAGTTTTTCTCAGTCAGCTTGCAGAGATTGTTTCTCTGCACTTGGTTCATCATTTTCAGTGATTTAACTTGGTAAAGTTAGCTCTATAAGGCTACTATATGCTCACAAATTTTCATGTCATTTGGATGTTGGAATCTTCAGTTATGTTCATTTGAAGTCAACAGGGTATGTTCATCTTCACTTCTCTGTCAGGTACCCGACTTTTTCAGTCATCTTGTAAGAGTCATTTCTCCGTGTTTACTCATCCAAATTCAGTGATTTCAAGCTTGTTGGATTTAGCTTACTGTCTAGTATAAGCATACAAATGTTCATGATCATTGGATTCTTACAACTTGAGTTATGTTAATTTTTCTACTCACTGGTCTATTTCTGTAGCAGCCCGTGAAAATCGGGATGATGTCATCACTTGTTAAAAGCCATTCTCAGTGTGTGGTTTGTTATTTTTGATGATATTACTCTCTAAAGTTAGCTCTTTAAGTTACCTAGCCTTCCCCAAGAGGAATTAATCTAATTGCTGCTGTGCTTAGAGAATTATGTAAAACACTGGACAGGTGTATCAACCAAGAATAGCAAGTTTTCACCTCTGAGCTAACTCCAACTTATCTGTTTTGATCTATCTTTTTGAGAGTGATCTTCCAAGGTACATAGGGTGTCTAATACATCCATTGGCAAGCTAAAAGGGCCCACCATCTACCCCTGGAGTTCATTTGGCTGGTGTAGAGCAAAGATTTTGCAACACCTCTTCATCTTCAACACATACCTATCCATCTTTTCACAGTGGTATCAGAGCAAGGTTGGACAACATGGCAGATGGATTTCCTTCATCAATTGACAAATTGGACAGAGGTAACTACTCAGCTTGGTCATTAAGAATGGAAGCTTATCTCCAAGGTAGAAGTTTATATGGTTATGTGGCTGGAGATGAAGTTATGCCAAGTTTCAGGAACAAAAGTCAACCAACACAAGAAGAGCAAGAAAGATTGAGCACATGGTGCTCCAAGGATGCACTTGCAAGGTCTTATCTCCTCAACTCTATCTCAGATTTTTTGTTGCCTCACATTAGAAGTTGTAAGACATCTCAGGAAGTGTGGGATGCACTTGAAGCTTTCTTTTCTTCAAGTACCAAAGCCAGGAAGCATCAACTATGGCTGGAGTTCACAACTCTCAAGAAGGCTCCCAAACAAAATGTGACTGATTTTGTCACAAAGCTCAAGGACATAGCAGATCAGTTGGGAAGCATTGGAGAAGTAATAGATGAAGAGCAAATTGTAAGGCAGGTCATCAATGGCTTGAAGGCAGATGATAAGTGGGAAGCATTCACCACAGCTATGGATTTGTACATGGACATGCATGTACCTGATTTCAACACACTCATTGGACAATTACTTACTCAAGAGGCAAAGCTTATCAAAAATGGAGAAAGCTCTAAAGGTAATCAATCTTCAGCTTTATACACGGATAAAAGCAAGTCTAAAGATAACAAAGGAAAGGCAAAGAAAGTGGATGATGAAGCAGGTACATATCAAGCTAACTATGCAGGTAGAGGAAGACATGGCAGAGGTAGAGGAAGAGGAGGTAGACAAGGCAGGGGGAGATCCCAAGACTCCAACTCATGTTCTATTTGTGGATTAACTAATCATACAACTGAAAATTGCTTTAGGAATTCCAAGAATCAAAGAGGCAGAGGATACAATAGAGGAAGTTATGGCTACTCAAGAGGAAGGTTCAACAACTACCATGGCAACTACAACAACTACAATCATTCAAACTATCAAGGAGGCTACAAAGGAAGGAGAGACTACAATAACTACACAGAAGACTCAAACAAAGAGGATTCATTATTGATCATGAACATGGCTATGCCACAAGGTAAATCTGATGAGCATGTTTTCTACATAGATTCAGGTTGTTCAAATCATGTGGCAGGAAATGTGGCACTCCTATCAGATTTAGAAGATCCAAGGAATAAGCATGAGGTACAAACAGGAGATGATACAAAACATCCTGTGGAGAAAATAGGCAATGTCAAAGCACCTGATGGAAACATCAACCTACTCAGTAAGGTACTCTATGTCCCTACCATTACAAAGAATTTGATAAGTGTTGGACAAATAGTAGAGAAAGGGTTGCAAGTCAGGTTCACAAAAGCAGGAGCATTTGTTGAAGATCCAAGTCAAGGATTCAGAAGAATTGCAAAAGGTGAAAAGACAGGTAGATTGTTCACATTTGAATTACAGGACACTAGAAACATTGCTCTCTTTAATTATGGTAGTCAGACACTCACAGAATTGGAAGTATGGCACAAAAGGTTAGCACATATTGGTGAAAGGTCATTAAAGCAAATCTGCAGGGACCAAAGTGTACTTGGACTTCCTAACTTGTCAAAACAACATATGATTTATAAGTGTAGTGCATGTCAGTTTGGAAAGTCTCACAGGTTACCATTCATGAAGAAAGGTTATATGCATGGAGATCTCTTGGAGTTGGTTCATACAGATGTATGGGAACCAAGCAAGGAAGCTTCAATATCAGGATCAAGGTATTATGTTTCCTTTATTGATGATTGCAGCAGATGGACTATCCTATTCTTTATGAAACACAAAGATGAAGTTTTTTCATGTTTCAAAAGATATTTGGCTCTTGTGGAGAATCAAACAGGTAAATCACTAAAAAGGCTAAGGTCAGATGGAGGGGGAGAATACTTCTCCCATGAGTTTGATTCTTTTCTTCAAGAAAGAGGAATCAAAAGAGAGGTAACTACAAGGTACACTCCTGAGCAAAATGGAGTGGCAGAAAGGAGGAATAGGACAATTGTTGAAGCTGCAAGGTCTATGTTAAATGAAAAGCATTTACCTAATTACTTATGGGCTGAGGCTGTATCTACAGCCACTTACTTGATTAACAGGTTGCCTTCAAAATCCCTTGATGGAATGACTCCATATGAGGCTTGGAATGGAAGAAGACCAAGCTTAGATCATTGTAAAATTTTTGGATGTATTGCTTTTGCTCATGTTCCTTCACAGGTTAGAGGCAAGATGGATCCAAAAGCAGAAAGGTGTGTATTTATTGGATATGACAACAATCAAAAGGGCTACAGGTTATACAACCCTACCAACAAAGGATTCTTGGTAAGCAGAGATGTAGTTTTTGATGAGAACAATTCATGGTATGAAGATTCATGCAGGAAGGTCAATTTACCATATGATCTTGAAGAAGATTTTCCAAAGCTTGGTAGAGAACAATCAAAGATTGAAGAACAAGACACCTCAGAGGATGATGAAGAATCTCAGATGGAAAAGATCAAAGCATGGAAGTCTAAAGGTAAAGCAAAATTGCAGGAACTTGGACATGAGGCAGAATCATCACATCATGGCCTAAGAAGATCTATGAGGGAAAAGAAAAAACCAGAAAGGTATGGGTTTGACACCTCATTAGTAACTAAACATTCTATCTACATAGCACAGGACATAAACCAAGAGGAGCCATCATCATTTGAAGAGGCCAAAGCAAAAACAGAATGGAAGCATGCAATGAAGGAAGAGATTGAAGCACTTGAGGAAAACAACACTTGGGATTTGGTGCCCAAGACTTCATCCATGAAGGTAATAGGCTCAAGATGGGTCTATAAACTCAAGAAGAATTCTGATGGTTCAATTAACAGGTATAAGGCAAGGCTTGTGGCAAAAGGCTTTGCACAAACTCAGGGAATTGATTATGAGGAGACTTTCTCTCCTGTGGCAAAGATGCCTACTATTAGGGTTTTGCTTAGTATTGCCTCTTCCAAGAATTGGAAGATACTTCAACTAGATGTAAAGAATGCATTCTTGAATGGTTGGATAACAGAAGAGGTATATATGGCACAACCACCTGGTTTTGAGAATCAAGTTTATCCTAATTATGTGTGTAAACTTAACAAAGCATTGTATGGTCTCAAGCAAGCTCCAAGAGCTTGGAATTTCAGGCTTGTTTCATTCTTGCAGGACAAAGGCTTTCAACCAAGCAAAGCAGATCCTTCACTCTTTATTAAAAAGAGTAATTCCGAGGTCATCTACCTATGTGTATATGTAGATGATATTATATTGACAGGAAATGATGCAGATGGTATGAAGAAGATCAAAGATCATATGAGAGAAGAGTTCAAGATAAGTGATTTGGGTTCACTTACCTACTTCCTAGGTTTGGAAGTTGTCTACAAAGATCATGGTTTGTTTCTCACTCAAAGAAAGTACATTAAGGACATGTTGGCAAAATTCAAGATGCAAGATTGTAAGATTGCAGGTACTCCAATGGAGGTTAATCACAAATTGAGCTCACATGAAGGTGAACTCATAGAGGACATCACATCATATCAAAGTCTAGTGGGTAGTCTCAACTATGCCACATTGACAAGAGTAGATATATGTTACAGTGTGAGTGTGCTAAGCCAATTTATGCACACACCAAGGAAACCACATATGGATGCTGCCAAAAGGATACTCAAATATCTCAAAGGAACCATAAATGAAGGACTTTACTATCCTTATGTATCTGATTTAGGTTTGAAGCTATTTTCTGATGCAGATTGGGCTGGCTCCAAGGAAGATAGAAGGAGCACTTCAGGTTATCTTACCTTTGCAGGTTCAAAGCTTATTTCATGGTCATCCAAGAAGCAACCCACAGTTGCTCTCTCTTCTACTGAAGCTGAATACAGAGGTCTTGCCATAGCTACTCAGGAAGCTATGTGGATGAAGACATTATTCAAAGATCTTGGATTGGAGTTTGGAACTCCAACTATTTTTGGTGACAATATGAGTTCTATTCACTTGGCTGCTAATCCTATTTTTCATGCAAGGACTAAACATATTGAAGTTCATTATCATTATGTACGAGAGAAGATCCTAACCAAGGAGATTCAAATATCATATGTGTCCACTCATCAACAATGTGCAGATATTCTAACTAAAGCATTGGATGGTACAAAGCTTTGCAAATTCAAGGCTATGATTGGTTTGCAGGTAATCTTGGAAGATTGAAGACCTCAAGCATACTTGGCTTGAGGGGGAGCTGTTGGAGCAAGTCTATGACAAGCCTAAGTATTGGCTTGAGTCTCACAAAGTCATTAAAGAAGCTTCAAAATGAAGACTATGTAAAGTTCACTTGTGAACTACCTCTTGTAACTTTTGAAGAGTTTACTTAATGTAAAAGTAAGAGAATCTTAAGTGGTTGAGCCCACATGATCAAGAATGGAAAGAGGAGCCACGAATTCGTGATTTGTGGTAGGTAGAGAATCAAATCAATCATTGATTGATTGGAGAGTGATTGAGGGAAGTTAGCCTCCCAAACTCAACTATAAATAGATGGCAGTTTTAGTCGTGGTTAGAGAGACCTATGTGAAGACCTCCAAGAGCTGAGCTTTATGCCATATCAAGGTGTGATTACAAGGCACACATATGTATCAGTAAGTCGTTGTATTGTACAAGCAATATACTTTCATTTTCATGATTATTTGAGTTCATCTTTCCATGTTCTTGTGATGTGTACTACTCACTGCCATTACTTCAGTTTTTCTCAGTCAGCTTGCAGAGATTGTTTCTCTGCACTTGGTTCATCATTTTCAGTGATTTAACTTGGTAAAGTTAGCTCTATAAGGCTACTATATGCTCACAAATTTTCATGTCATTTGGATGTTGGAATCTTCAGTTATGTTCATTTGAAGTCAACAGGGTATGTTCATCTTCACTTCTCTGTCAGGTACCCGACTTTTTCAGTCATCTTGTAAGAGTCATTTCTCAGTGTTTACTCATCCAAATTCAGTGATTTCAAGCTTGTTGGATTCAGCTTACTGTCTAGTATAAGCATACAAATTGTCATGATCATTGGATTCTTACAACTTGAGTTATGTTAATTTTTCTACTCACTGGTCTATTTCTGTAGCAGCCCGTGAAAATCGGGATGATGTCATCACTTGTTAAAAGCCATTCTCAGTGTGTGGTTTGTTATTTTTGATGAGATTACTCTCTAAAGTTAGCTCTTTAAGTTACCTAGCCTTCCCCAAGAGGAATTAATCTAATTGCTGCTGTGCTTAGAGAATTATGTAAAACACTGGACAGGTGTATCAACCAAGAATAGCAAGTTTTCACCTCTGAGCTAACTCCAACTTATCTGTTTTGATCTATCTTTTTGAGAGTGATCTTCCAAGGTACATAGGGTGTCTAATACATCCATTGGCAAGCTAAAAGGGCCCACCATCTACCCCTGGAGTTCATTTGGCTGGTGTAGAGCAAAGATTTTGCAACACCTCTTCATCTTCAACACATACCTATCCATCTCTTCACAGTTGTGCCACTCACGATACACGATAGTCGACAAGTATCGCAAGAAAAAATTCCTAACGATACTCGATATTTGCCAGGTATCGGGAAGGCTTCCTCCGCGATACACGATATCCAGCAAGTATTGCGATCAGAGACTCACGATATACGATACTCCATAAGTATTGCAATCTAAATTTCACGATACAGGATATGCGATATCCGACGAGTATCGTGAGGACCTCGACGATACACAATATGTGGGAAGTATCGCCAGACCCAATTCAACGATACCCGATACTTGATAAGTATCGTGAAAAGAGTTCCACGATACACGATACTCAATCCAGGTATCGTGATACTCGACCACAGGAGATCACGATACTCAGGTATCACGATACCTCAACCACGGGAGAACACGATACTTGACACTTTTTTTCAATTTTTGATTGGAGTTTTTTGGATTTTAAAAGCATACAAGTGTTTCTCAAGCTCATCTACCCTCTCCTCACCATCTGTATCACCAAAAATTAACTTTCTTAACCCCGAAATAACCCCATGATACTTGCCGCAGATCGTTTTACTGAGTTACTTGATTTATTTGGCTAAGATGAATGATAGATCATGTGCTCACCTTGGATACTAGCCTCCAGCTATTCACTCTCCTTCACTCGCTCTACGCAACTCAATTACCCGGCTCTCAACTCACGATACACGACTGCAGATTTTCACGATACTTGTTCTTGAGACAAGTGATTTGAAAAGGGACAATTTTTTGGGTTTTATACTTTTTGAAAAGTTCTTCCTAACTAAATAGACTCACAAAACTAGAGTTAATGGCTACTCTAACTCCCTAACTACTCCCTTCTTCCTCCTACTCTACTCACTCCACTCACTTCCCTAGACTAATAACTCACTACACACACTTCAAGAGTGAGAAGTAGTAAGTGCGGATGAGTGTGACTTACAAAAGAAGAGAAATTCACAACTCCTCTACTCGCTTCAATGTTGAAAGCTACTTACCATCACACGAATGCCTCGGTTTGATTCGACACTCCCCGGCAATGGCACCAAAAAATGTGTGTACCTAAGCACCAACTTAGGGACTTGTGGAGAAAGAGACTATACCTCGATCCCCCTCAAGTGCATATAGTGGGGGTTCACGCTTTATTTATCAATCCGAAGAGTATCAAAACCTAGCCGAGTGTATGAAGACATGCATTCAAATGATGATCAATGCAAACATGCTTCCCAAGAGTGCAAATAAGGCAAAGACTAATCCAAATAAGCTTCAACTGTCAGCTATGGTGTCGCGATACTTGGAGCAACAGCCAACAGTAAATTGAGATTTTCTCTCAGCTCCGAACTCGGAATATAGGAAATAGCATATGCGTTTCGAAGCTCTCGAGAAGACCCATTCAATGGTGGTATTTTCACTCAATTCTGAAACTTCTACTTCAAGTTATGAGCAAAATACTGAGTCTTGAGAATGACCTTCCTACACTTCAGCACTTTCTACACTTCACACACACATTAACAACAGCAAACGAACACTTTCATGGATAGACAACGCTTCTTAACACTCTTTTCAAGCAACACACATGCATACAAGCTCACAAAGAAGAAAATACAGAAAGGAGAAGACACAAATTCGAAATTATGTGCTCTTCATTCTCACAATGGCCAAAAGTCTTTACAAAGAGTCACAAATTGACTTATATACATGTGCCCTAAAAATGATCCTTTCACACAAGAGACCGGCACTTTATTCACTAAAAGGCTAATTTCCTACTAATTTACATGGGTAAGCTACTAATCTTCTGCGGGGATGCATCTAGAGGACTCCTCTAGTGCATCTACATCAGAAAATATATTACAAAATGATTATGATACAAAAGATAATGTGTCCAAATCGGAAAAATTTTGGGGCCCTTCTTTTTCTCTGCCTTATGCTCTTCTTAGCTCTGCAACAAACCTCCTTGATAATTGTTGTTGTTGTAGCCTTGGTTGTAGTTGTGATTGTAGTTGCTTTCACATAGCATATGCCAAACATCCAAATACTTTACAATGATCAAGATTAGGTTTCTTACCCCACCATGCTTCATAAGGTGTTCTATCATCCAAAACTTTACAGGGTAACCTATTCACAAGGACCAAGGTATGTTGCAGTGTTGATAGCTTCTGCCCACAAGTAGTTAGGACAATTCTTCTCCTTCATCATTGATCTTGCAAACTCTACAAGAGTTCTATTCCTTGTTTCTGCAACTCCATTTTGTTGAGGGGAGTAACTACAAGTTACTTCTCTTTTTATACCTCTATTCCACAAATAATCATCAAATTCTTTATAAAAATATTCTCCCCCTCCATCTAATCTCAATCTCTTGAGCTTTTGTCCTGTAATCCTTTTTGCATAAGCATGATAATGCTTAAATGTCTTGAACACTTCAAATTTGTCCTTGATTACATAGTGTAATCCATCTTGTTGCATCATCAACAAACAACACATAATATATGATCCATTTATGATATAGTCCCTTGAAGGATCCCACACATCTGTATGAACCAACTCAAGCATATTTGAATACTTGTATCTTGATTTATTATATGAACTTCTATGAGATTTACCTAGTTGACAAGCTTCACACTTGTATACCATATGTTGACCTTCAACATTTGGCAATCCAATCACTACATTATTCTTTGACATTTCTTTATAGCTCTCTCATGAAAATGACCTAGCCTTCTATGCCATAGGTCTAACTCAGACATTTTTTGACTTCCATAAGTAAATAATGCATGTCCCACATTACCTTGGACCTTGAGAGTAAAAATCCTTCCTTCCTTTTGACGTGTAATGATGCTTCTATATCCCTGATTTGGATCTTACACATAAATACCATCATTTGTGAATCTGACTTCATATCCCTTCTCCACAATCTATCCTACACTTATCAAGGTTTTAGGGATAGTAGGAACATAAAGTACCTTACTTAAGAGTGTGCTTCCACTCTTTGTCTTCATTAATCCAATTCTTTCCACCTTATGCTTGGTGTTGTCTCCTGTTTGAATTGTATGTCCACTCACCTTTGCTTCCATATTATTCATCAATGATATGTTGCCATTCAGATGATTACTAAATCTTGAGTCGATATAGAATACTATTTGGTCTTCTCCTATTGCTTCACGTGTTGCATTCAAGATAAGAGTCAAGTCATCCTTCTAATCTGATGCATAATTGTAATAGGTGTTATTATAGGATTGAGGTTGAAAGCTTCTTCCACTTCCTCTAGCATATGAAGTCTTGCCACCTCTTCCTCTGACATTATCTCTTTGATTTCTACCTCCTCTACCTCTTTGATTGAAATGCTGATTATGACTTCCACCATTTTGTTTGTTATACCAACAATCATTTTCCAAATGATTTGTTCTACCACAAATCCAACAAGCTTTAACACTATCTTTGGTCTTACCTCCTCTTCCTTTGCCTCTTGAATTCATCTTCCCTCTTGTGAAATAAACTTGGCTTGAATATCCTTCATCATTAGTTGACTGCCTTTCTTTGGCATTCTTTCTCTTATCCGTGGAGTACATCGCTTGGCTTACATGCCTATCATTATCTCCATTAATGTCCTACTCAAAATTTAGCATGTGTCCTAGCAATTGATTAAGATCAGGAGTAAAATGATCTAATGATAATTCAATGGACAATATGAAAGGTTTCCATTTCTCATCTCCTCTCAGGCCAGCAAGTATTTGTCTTACCAACTTGTCCTCTTCAATATCTTCACCTACTACCCAAGCTATCTGCAATATCCTTCATTTTTGCCACATAATCAGAAATTGATTGTGAGCTCTTCTTCTTGAAGGTTGTGAACTCATCCCATAATGAGGACTTCCTTGATTTGGTTGTATTTTGAAAATGCTCTTCCAAAGCATTCCACACATCTGCTGCACTTTCTAATCCTCTAATGTGAGGTAGAAGATACGCATTTACAACCATATAAATGATACTCCTATCTTGAGCATCCTTCTTCATCCAATTCTTCAAATCTACAAGCTCCTCCCTAGTTGGAACACCGCGATATTCAAACTCAGGCTTTTCTTCTTCTTGTGTAATGAATGCCATCAAATCTTTGCTCATGAGGTGTGCCTCCATCCTCACGGACCAAGCTGGATAGTTTTCCCTATCTAGCTTATCAATTTGCAAGCTTTCTCCCATCTTCTGATCTTTGTCTCTGCAAATGTTAAGATAAATGAATATACTTTGTACCTTAATGCAAAACTTCAACCTTTCAGATCCTCTCCAGCTCAATATTCACACTTCTTCAGGTTGTCTTTAAGACTTTAATCTTTTCCACCTTCAATTAGAACAAACTTCAATGTCTGCAATAGTCGGGACTTCAAATGCTCTTTACTTCACTTTATATTGCACCTTTTGCTCTGATACCACTGATGGAGACCTCTAAATCTCCAAATGCTTGATCTATGCTGATTTAAGAACACTTCGATATAAATTATAGACCAAAATTTACACAAATGTTACCATGATTTACAAAATCATTTACAAACACTTCTCTATGTGAAGTTTCTTCTCACTACAAGGAATACCGGGGCATAGCAATGGTTAAGGCGACACAATTTCATCGTTAAAAAATTGCAAAAAGCATTGCAACAAGCGTCGAGCACAGATCGTCGATTAAACAACGAGCAAAATGACATTTTTTCAACGTATGGCACGACGGGATGTGTGACGCTTGCAGTGAGCATCGCTAAAGCGACGGTTTAAAAAAGCAACGCATCAGCGACGGTAAATAACATCGCTTATGTAGTGGTTTTTACGATGCCTTACCATCGCTTACACAATCGCCTATTGAAGAAAAAAAATAAAACATTAGAGGCTCTTTGATCGGCATGTTCACGCATCTGATCGAAGAGCTCTCCAATGTTTGCAATTGCTTCGCGGCTGAAACAAGTATGTGCATAATTGTTGTTTTGCCTAATCTCTATCTTATTGTCTCTCTCTATCTCTGTTTCTCTCTTTCTACCTCTTTCTCTCTTTGAATTCTCTCTCTCTCTCTCTCTCTCTCTCTCTCTCTCTCTCTCTCTCTCTCTCTTTATTGCAGGTTATTCAAGAAGCTAAGCAAGCAAAAAATATGGCTAACTATTGAAAGTATTATTTCCATTCTTTGTATATCATTTGATGTTTGTTATTTTCATCAGTTAGCATACTCACACTTATTGATATGCACATATACACTTATACATGATGAAGATGCACGTTCACACATATACACATGCACATACGCACACATATATACACACACATACATGTGCACATACACTTACACATACATACACATGCATATGCACAAACATTTGTACAACCACATAAAAAGACTTGCATGCATTATATATATATATATATATATATATATATATATATATATATATATATATATATATATATATATATATATATATATATATATATATATATATATATACATTAACATATACTTAAATACATGTATATGCACATCCACATGCATGCACATGGATGCAAATGAAAATGCATCCACATGCACATGCATGTTTCATACATATACACATGCATATACATACACTTGTATATGTTTATACACATACACATACATATGCACATATGTATATATACACACACATACACATATATATGCACATACGTACACACACATATACACATACACACACACACGCACATACATACATATACACATATACATGCACATACACACATATACACATACACTTACACATAAACATGCACATACATATACACACACATACACATGCACATACACATATACACACACATATACACTTACACATGCACATGCACATACATACATATATACACACATACACATGCACATGCACATACACATACATACACATATACACTTACACATGCACATGCGCATGCACATACATACACATATACACTTACACATGCACATGCACATGCACATGCACATACATACATATACACACACATACACATGCACATGCACATACACATACATACACATATACACTTACACATGCACATGCACATGCATGCATATACACATATACATATGTACATACATTCATATACACACACATATTACACACATATACATGCACATACATACACACATATGAATGAATTATATAATTAAAGTACTTAAACACATGCTTAATATAAACAATAATAACAATCAATAGAACAAAACTTTGCATTACTTAATACCATACACACAATTCAAAACATAACTGAAATGAACAATATATAGATTATATATATATATATATATATCAATGTAAATACATATCCAATGTCATAATCAAGAATCCTAATCATCATCATCATCATCAGCATCATGATCATCCTCATCCTCATCCTCATCATCACCCTGTGACGATCGAGATTGTCCCTCTTGTGTTTGTCTCTCCACCTCATCCATATCTGCCTCTCCATAATACTCTTGTATTACATATAACAAACATAAATAAATAAAACAATTAAAACATCCATAAAAATAAAATAGTTATATAAAATTTAATAATGCTCACAAAGGCATCTGCATGATCTCGCATATACTCGCTCAAATGCTGATATCCAAAATGTGTAGCATATTCAATCTCATGTTTCGTAGGATATCGACCATAATCCTTTCGGTGCATTGAAACAAATAAAAAAGATTAGTTTCTTGCATTTTAACTAAAATAAAAAATATACTCACAATAACACATGTACTTACAAATGTAGCTACAAAACCATGATGGCCCATTTGGCCTGGGTGTGATGTGTTGCCCGACTCAACTCTCTTCTTTGCAGCAGCTTGTGCATTTAAAGAAAAAAGAAATACATAAATTAAATGTAAACAATTACTAAAATATATAAAAAATATAAATATAAACTACTAATTTGTTTACCTTCTGGTGAGGAAACGACCCCTGAAGACATAGTTTTCTACGAAAGATGGCCACGAATCAGGTGGTATGTTAGGTCACCTCTTATTTTTTTCCACCATACAATATCTCTTGTTAATTTAATCTCAAACAAAAAAAAAAGAATCAGAATACATACACATATATTCACACACATACACATACCCATATACACATATACATGCAAACATATACACATACATATATGCATACATAAACACATATACATACATATAACATAAACACACATATACATATCTACATATATATGTACACACATACACATGCATGCATATACACTCATTCATACAAAATACATGCATTTATCCCACAATAATGTGTATTTGTGTATATGTGAATATGTGTGTATGTGTAAATGTGTATATGTGTGTATGTGTAAATATGTATATGTGAATGTTTATGTATGTAAATAATCATATTATTAATATCAAATACCATTATTTGTAGACTTCGATCAATCATATGGAACTCCACCACCGTCTCCTAATCGTGCAAGGACTATATACTACAAGTATATCAAACTTTTAATTTTAAATATATTTGATAGATACATAACAGATATATTTTTTTGTTTGTTGTTATAATCAGATTCTGATCAATCAGAGGGCATTCCACCACCTCCTACGCATGCAACGACTTCACGATAAGAATTATGATTAGTTTTACTATCAAGAGCATATTATATATGGGTGTAGCTCTTGCTATGGCACGTATCGAAGACCACGATTAGAATGTATTGAACATGAGGCAGAGTATGGTACTTTTGAGCATGCACCATCACTTGGTCAATGTGATAATGCTTGGGTATGTATTTTTTCTATAAATTAATGTCATTATTGTATTTAAAAACCATATACAAAATCATATTACTGTTGACATACAGGAATACTTGCTCGATGATGATGATGATGATGATGATGATGATGATGATGATAATTTTTCTCATAATGTTAATATACCTCGTACACATCATGGACTTGATGTTCATCAATTACAAGCAGAGGTTTCTAGAAATCCTCTACCTCCTGGTTTAGAGACTGAAATGGCTCGAAATTATCCATTGCCAACTCGTGATCATTCTCTAGTACAAACATATGATAGAAGAAGATATGGAGGATGGAATAGAGGACCACTTCCTTTAGATGGAGAGGTTTTCAACTTTTGGCATAATCGCTATATGATTGCTCCATCCACTATTACTAATGCTGGTCATGGTCTCTTTATTGTAGAGGATTTATATGTGCCTCCAAACTCTAAAGTCACTCTTATGTCATTTTTTGGTCCTATATATGGATGGGGATATTGGCATTGACTTGCACGTTATGTTCAAAGCATGAGTACTTATGGAATATGCTTGAATGCAGCATCCCTTACTAGTAGAAGGATTTCACATGCAAAAAATGAAAGATTATATATTGATTGAAGACCTTACATGCATGGAAATATAGCAGGTTTAATAAATAGTATTCGAGGGTTACATAATAGTTCAAGGACTAATTGCACATTTGAGGAGCGTGAAAATAGTCATGAATGACCATACATGAGTAGAGATGTATCAAGATACATAGTTGTCAATGCTATTACTACACTACATGTTGGTGATGAATTATTAGTGAATTATGGATGGCGTAGACCTCCAAGAGCACCTTTTAGCTATAGAGAGAATGAAAATTTTCTATCCATATTTAATAACTTATATATTTAATTTTATGTTTAAAGTTTACTTTTTATTCATTTATGGAATACTAATGATTTTTATTCATGTGTGTAGATTCCAACATATGATGTTGATGATATTCCTCCAAACCATTCACAATTGCCAATAAGACCTCATTTATCAGAAGCTTCTATGAGGAGGCTACGCAAAAGTGATCAATGGATGTACAACGAAAGGAGTACGAGATGTGATCTATCGTCTTGGATCTCTTACAAGGTAATTATGATACTTTTATATTTAATATGTATGAATATTTGACTTCTTTATAATTTTTTTTATGATATGTATAGGTGGATTACATCAAAAGAGATTGACAAAAACTCGATCCCACAAAAAAACATGAATGCAACGAGCTACTATGTTTGATGGAGAAAGAGCTTCCTACTTCATTTTTTGATATTCAGGTTCATTTATTAGTCCATCTTGTAGATGAAATAGAGATTGCAGGTGTTGTAAACACTCGATGGATGTTTTGGGTTGAGCGATTTATGGGAATATTAAAGGGTTATGTGCGACAAAGAGCGAAACCAGAAGGATCCATGGCAAAGGGTTGGATGCTTGAAGAGTGCATGTATTACATTAGTGAGTACCTTGAAAGAGTTCATGAAGAAGCTCCACGTGCATGGACCAACGAGTCTTCTTCAAAAATAACAGATGAGGTGCTATGAGGTAAGGGGAGTTCCATTTTTATTTACAATTCAAGAAAAAAAATGATGTTTCTACTTTTGTGCATATAATAGCGAGTACAAACAAGAACTTCAAATCTCTGAAGTAAAAGGCAAAGAAACAAAAGATATAGATGTAATCTCAATAATAATGAGATTACAAATATATCTTCTTTCATGGATTGGCTATATATTCATTTGCAACACGCCAACGCAAATAATGAAGAAATCTCAGATGAGCAAAGAGTTAATGATAGGTTGTGAATGAAAGGTAATTTTATT